>CAWUFW010013402.1:0-478280 GCA_963921515.1 Calotriton arnoldi
CCCCTACACTACCCAAAGACCACTGCACTACCCTAAACCCTAAAACACGACCTCCTACACTACACAAACACCACTGCACTACCCTAAACCCTAAAAATACCCCCAGCACGAACCCCTACACTACCCAAACACCACTGCACTACCCTAAACCATAAAACACTACCCCCAGCAGTACCCCTACGCTACCCAAACACCACTGCACTACCCTAAACCCTAAACACTACCCCCAGCAGTACCCCTACACTACCCAAACACCATTGCACTACCCTAAACCCTAAAACACTACCCCCAGCAGTATCCCCTACACTACCCAAACACCACTGCACTACCCTAAACCCTAAAACCCTAAAACACTAACCTTAGCACGACCCCCTACACTACCCAAACACCACTGTACTACCCTAAACCCTAAAACACTCCCCCCAGCACGACTCCCTACACTACCCAAACACCACTGCACTACCCTAAACCCTAAATCTAACCCCAGCATGACCCCTACACTACACAAACACCACTGCACTACCCTAAACCCTAAAACACTACCCCCAGCACGACCCTCTTCACTACCTAAACACAACTGCACAATTTGTTACAGGCGTTGCAATGCAGGCCTGTGGTGCTTACTGGAAGTACCTGGTGGGCTAGTTGGGCCCCAGGGACTCTCAGGATTCAAGGTGACCTAATCCCCCAACTTAAAAGCGCGCCACGGGGCGCGTTTGCACAGTGGTGAAAGGAGGGGGCGGGGCCTCAGGTGACATGTGCGCAAACACGCCCTGTGGTGCGTTTTAAGTTGGGAGTTAATTCCCTTTGAATCCTGGGGGCCAACTCAGCCCACCAGGTACCTTCAGTAAGCACAACAGAGTTGCGTTGCAGAGAGGTGAAAAAGGGTGCGTGGCCTCGGAGCGCCTCTCTGCAACTCAGCTCTGTGGTCCTAACTGTAGGTACCTGGGGGGCTAGTTGGGCCCCAGGGACCCTCAGGATTCAAGGGGACTTAATCCCGTCAACTTAAAGCGCGCCACGGGGCAGCGTTTGCACACATGTCACCTCAGGCCTCTCCCTTCACCACTGTGCAAGCGCGCACTGGCTCTGGTTAGTCAGAGTCAGTTACCACCAGTACGCGTCTGAAAAAGTTGTGGGCACAGGATGATTTTGCAACAAGGCCTCTTTCTGCTCCTCTGTTGGTTCTTTCTGCACATCTTTTGCTTCTTTCTGTGCGTTTTTCTTCTTTCTTCACATGTCCTACCTCTGTTGGCATAGTTAGAAACTAGCATTTAAAAACCTTTGAAATTCACTTAAAAATCATAGGTTTCAGGCACGTTATAGTTAGAAATTAGCATTTAAAAAAACCTTTGAAATTCACTGAAAAAACCATAGGTTTCAGGCACGTTATAGTTAGAAATTAGCATTTAAAAAACCTTTGAAATTCACTGAAAAAACCATAGGTTTCAGGCACGTTATAGTTAGAAATTAGCATTTAAAAAACCTTTGAAATTCACTGAAAAAACCATAGGTTTCAGACAAGTTATAGTTAGAAATTAGCATTTAAAAACCTTTGAAATTCACTGAAAAAACCATAGGTTTTAGGGACAGTTATAGTTAGTTGGACATTGCACTCGTACAAAACCCGTGAAATTCCCCTGTTATAGTTAGTTCAGCTAACTATAACTCAGCGCCCCGCTAATGCACTGCTGATGACGTCACATATTACATCACTCATGACATGGTCAATGACATCACTGATGACATCACTGATGACATCTCAAATGACATCATCCATGTGATAATTTCATGCATCTTCTCACACCCTAATATAACTTTTGATACACCCACTCTAAATTACAGACTGCCATTCTCAAAACCATAGACACTCCAACACCAAAAACTACATACCCACTCACTGATTCTTAGGTCTACACACACATCCACTCACTCACCTGTACAGTCACTCATACTTACAGTCACTCAGTACAGGACTATCATATGCACTCATACACCTATATAAATACTCACACACCGCCACTCATCCATAGAGGTACTCCACACACCTAGTCAGTCATGCAAAAAATTAATCACACACCCATTTACTCACCTATACAGTTATACACACACCAGCTCACTTACTCATACAAATACTAGCACATTCTTACGCTCTTATACAATAACTGATACAAGCACACACGCATCCATACAGCCACTCTCACAATAACACACTCTCACTTATAGCCATTTAAATACTCTAACACACATATATACTGCTTTTTACATATGTAGTTACTCGCACATGTACCACTGAGATATACATTCACTCACTAACACACCCATACACACACTCACCCACCCAAGCAGTCCATCACAGATGCACTCTTGAAATCATGCACCAGTGAATCACCCACTCACACATCTATGTATAGAGTCACACACACCCCACCCACACAAACACTCAGGCAGCCATACAGATACTCAGAGAACCAATCAATAACCCATATAGACACTCATGTAGCTATTCGCAAATCCATGCATCCACTTACACACCAACAAACAGACGGATACAGACATTCACACAGTTTAGTCACTAACCCATGCATTCAGTAAGATACGTTTAATCACTCACTTGTAGAGTCAGTCACTCACGTACTAAATCATCCATTCAGACACTTATACACCCACTCATTCTTCAATACGCCTTTCCCTATATATATTAAACATATTTAAACTTTACAGAAACACACAGTCACTGGATGATGTCATCAGTGATGTCATCAGTGATGTCATTTGAGATGTCATCAGTGATGTCATCAGTGATGTCACTGACCATGTCATGAGTGATGTAATATGTGACGTCATCAGCAGTGCATTGCGGGGGCGCGAGTTATAGTTAGCTGAACTAACTATAACAGGGGAATTTCACGGGTTTATGCAGAGTGCAATGTCCAACTAACTATAACTGTCCCTAAAACCTATGGTTTTTTCAGTGAATATATATATATATAACACTGCAATACACTATATTTCACATATATTGTGTAGTACATTTTTTCCTTTATAAATAAAGTGGCCAGAGTAAGAGCAAAAATGCAGAGAAAGTAGTGCGCAACTGAAAAAGCATTGAAAAAAAGTAGGTTCCAGTGCAGTACTCCGTAAACTGTTTTTTAAAAATATATCTAAAAATAGAAATTCATTCCCCTACCTATTTACACTTCCAGAAAGTGGTAATAGGCTTGGGAGTATTAATAAAACCTATTACTTACCCATAATTAAGGCCCTACTAAGAACACACATTAATTGTATTAAAAAGAATATGCCTGCCTTTTAGTTTTGTAAACACAGTCATTAGCCACTTATATACTGCCTTATCATCAGCATGTACCTCGGTATACAGCAAAGTTACCGCAGTATACTGTGGCACAATATATAACTAAGGGACACATGTGACGTGCTGAAACGCTAAGGAGCTGTGAATTGTAACTTGCACATGCACCTTGGAATTATATATTTTTAAAATGACTGCTTGCACTTTGAAACCTGTTTAAATACTGTTTTTACCTCTTTTACTGTGTGCTCTAATCATTATCACTTTAACGCGTGACCGCGGTGCCCGTATGTAAGAGCGGGCCTGCCAGGACAGGTCAGCGATCTAGTTGTTTTCCCCAATACTCCTTATAACACGCAATTCTGCGACCTGGGCAGTGGAGCAAAGGGGCATGGAGAGGGCAGTTGACAAGTGGCTCTGACAAGGGACCGGAAAACTGCCCTGATGGAGTAGCCTGACAGCAGAGGAGCAGCAGGCTTACCCTGGGGAACACCGTTGGCTCCCTCTGTCTAGATGTGGAAGTCTTCAAAATAGAGGAGTGACCCAGTGCAGAGGAATAGCTTCCGTGTCCACAATGTCGTTCGCTCATGCATAGAGCCACTCATACACCTACTTATTCACTAATACAGCCACTCACACAACCCCTCACTCACCCATACAACTACTCAAACACCCACTTAGACACCCGTGGAGCCACTCACAAAACCACACATGCACCCATACAGCTACTCATACCCTCACTTATTCTCCTGTTTAGCTGCTGACAGTCACTCACTCACCCATGCACCCATTCATACACCCGCTCACTCACCAAAACACCCACTCACACACCCAGTAATACAGACATACTGACACTTACATATCCATTCATACACCCAAACAACCACTCAGACACTGAGTGACACACCCATACAGCTACTCACACATACCCACTCACTCACTCACTCATATAGCCACTCACTTACTCATTCAGATACTAACACATGTACTAACACATGTACTCGCTCACTTAAACAGTCACTGAGACAAGCACATACCCTTCCATACAACCTCTCACACACTCACTTACTAACCCAGACAGCCACTCACATGCCCACTCATTCACCCTTATATAACTCATGTACTCACTCATAAAGCCACTCACACACACACTCGCTCACTTATGCAGTATCGCACATACCTACTCACTCATACATATACCACTTACACACCCACTCACTCACCCACACAGCCACTCCCACACCCACTCACTCACCTATACAGTCTGTCACATACATACTTACTCATCCATACACCATTTACACATGCATTCACGTACCCACACAGCCACTTACTCACCCAAACAGCTACTCACAGACCCACTTATTCACCCATACATCCAGTTATATGCTCACTCACTCATGCATGCAGCCACACACACACTCCCACTCACACACGGATACACACAGTTAAACTGACACTTACATAATCTATGTTTCCCATTTGAATCACGCATTAGTAGTACTAAAACTATACTAATTTAATTGTATTGTCCCTTAGTATTTATGTTTAACACTCATAAATGCTTAGAAAACACTCAGAATCACTAGATGATGTCATCAGTGATGTCATTTAAGATGTCATCAGTGATGTTACTGAGTATGTCTTGAGTGATGCAATATGTGAGGTCATAAGCAGTGTGTTGTGGGGGTTTAATTTATGCTTAGCTCAGGTCACTATAACTGCTGAATTTTACTGATGTTGTATGAGTGAAATCTGAGCCTAACTATAGTGAACCTGTAACCTTTGTTTTTTCAATGGATTTTTAAGGTTCTTTTAATTCTATTACCTAACTATAATGTCCCTTAAACCTTTGTTTTTTTCAGTGAATGTTTAGGGGTTGTTAATGTTATTTCCTAACTATAATGTTCCTGTATTCTTAGGGTTTTTTGTAAATTTTGAAGGCATTTAAAATTTTATTTCCTAACTGTAACGTGTAACCTTTGGGAGTGGGTGTGTGAGAGGCTGTAGAGGTTGGAGAGTGGTTATGTGAGTGGCTTTATGGGTCAGTGACTGGGTGTGTGAGTGGCTGTATGGGTCTGTGAGTAGGTGTATGAGTGTTTTTGTGGTTGTGGGAGTGGCTCGGTAAGTGGCTGTGTGCATGTAGAGTGGGTGTGTAAGTATCTGAGTGGATCTGTGAGTGGGTATGCGAGTGTCTGAGCAGATCTGTGAGTTGGTGCATGAGTCTCTGTGAGGGTCTCTAAGTGGGTGTCTGGGTGGGTTTGTGAGTGGGTTTTTGAGTGAGTGAATGAGTCACTGAGTGGGTCAGTGAGTGGGTGTGTGAGTCTCTGAGAGGGTTTGTAAGTGGATGGATGAGTCTCTGAGTGGGTGAGTGAGTAGGTATATGAGTGTCTGAGTAGGTGTGTGAGCAAGTGCATGAGTCTCTGAGTAGGTATCTGTAAGTGTGAGTCTCTAAATAGGTCTGTGAGTGGATACAAAAGTGTCTGTGTGGGTCTGTAAGTGGGTGCATGAGCCTCAGTGCAGGTCTGTGAGTGGGTACATGACTATCTGAGTGGGTCTGTGAGTGAGTATGTGAGTGTTTGAGTGGGTCTGTGAGCGGGCATGTGAATCTCTGAGTGGGTCTGTGAGTGGGTGAATGTGTTTCTAAGTGGGTCTGTGAATGAGTATGTGAGTCTCTGGGTAGGTTGGCGAGTGGGTGCGTCAGTGTCTGAGTAGGTATGTGAGTGGGTGCATGAGTGTCTGAGTAGGTCTGTGAGTGGGTGTGTGAGTCTCTGGGTGGGCCTGCGAGTGGGTGCGAGTGTCTCTGAGTGGTTCTGTAAGTGAGTGTGTGAGTCTCTGAGTGAAAGTGTGAGTGAATGTAAGAGTGTGACTGGGTCTTTGAGTTAGTACATTAGTGTCTGAGTAAGTGTTTGAATGTATTTTTTTTCATTTTTCAGTGATATTTGTGAATATGTCGTGACGTTACACGGGGTGCCGCACTGACAAATTTGCCAATGTCGGACATGGAATTTTTTTGGGGGGGAGATGTTATCCACATAAGGGTTCTGACAAACATCCCTATTTTTAACCCCTAGGATCAGAGTACCTTTAACCTGACCCCTTTTATCTTTCCCAATCTTCACTTTCAGTCCCGGGGATCGTATCCCATTACACAACTGCAGCTGCAACTTTCTACACAGGTTGCGGCCAGCCAATTACAGAATTCCTGCTGGCACACATATTCGAGACACTTATTCAAAAGGCACTATGGGCACTCTCGGGAGTTATTTAAATATTGTGAATCATGGCTGATATGAATTATTACTGGATATTTATTATATTATATTGTTTACCTGTGGGATTAGATATCAGGATTTCCTGATCTAGGTCATCATTTCAAAATGGCGCACATGAATACATATCTCAGACTGCAATCCTCATAGCCCGTTTACTATTACCAGTAATCATGCAACTCCGGTATATATGGGCATTTTAAAATGGCGCATATGCGAAACACAACTGTTCAATGAGGAGTACTCTCCCACCAGCAGTAGGTAAGGAACTGATTTGTGGGTTGTGTTACTGTCTGTTATGAGTTTTCATGATGTCATCAGTGATGTCATTTGAGATGTCATCAGTGATGTCATCAGTGATGTCACTGACCATGTCATGAGTGATGTAATATGTGACGTCATCAGCAGTGCATTGCGGGCGCGAGTTATAGTTAGCTGAACTAACTATAACGGGGGAATTTCACGGGTTTTGTACGAGTGCAATGACCAACTAACTATAACTGTCCCTAAAACCTTTGGTTTTTTCAGTGAATTTCAAAGGTTTTTTAAATGCAAATTTCTAACTATAACGTGTCTGAAACCTATGGTTTTTTCAGTGAATTTCAAAGGTTTTTTAAATGCTAATTCCTAACTATAACATGTCTGAAACCTATGGTTTTTTTCAGTGAATTTCAAAGGTTTTGTAAATGACAATTTTTAAATGTATTAATTGTTATCTTTATTTTTTGATACTGATTTACTACATTTTTTTAAACTATTTATTTTTAGATATTTTATTTTTTAAATTACATTGTAATTACATTATACATTACATTACTTTCTCAGAATGAATTACTTTAGTTTAAATACTTTGCAAATAGGCAATAGACTTTTAAGTACAGTAGTTACAGTTGTTGCAAGGGGCAACACAATTTCAAACACAATGCAACATTGACGTCAATGTGAATTTCTAGTTAAATGCAATTAGTTACTTTATGGATTACTTTTCTAACCACAGGACTGGATCCTAGATTCAGTCCTGGGACATCTCCTGTAAACAGTTGAGTAAAAGCGTTTTGGTTACAGTAGTGATTTTTAAGGAATATTATTGTATTTTAAAAGTTGACACTTAGAAACTTTTTCACATAGAATCACCAATGTTATCCTATGGGAGGAAATTCACTTAGCAGGTAAGTAGTGTTATCGTTACTTTTTCTTACTCAGTGGTGGATCCTGGATCCAGCACTGGTGCATCTACTGTAAACAGTTGAAAGAATGCGTTTAAGTCATACAGGCGATTTTTAAGGAATATTTGTAGTTTGTGAAAATCGACACTTTGAAACTTTTCTGCTGAAAACCAGACAATGGATTCCTAGGAAGGAAATACAAATTACTGGTAAGTACGGTTAGAATTACTTTTCAGGGTCAGTGCTGGGCTAAAAGATGCAGCACTGGGTTCTCTCCTGATAACAGGTGAGTAAATCGGAATTCGTAGTTCGGCTGATTTTAGAGGAATATTATAAAGTTCCAAAACTCCACACTTAGAAGAATTTCCAAGTGAAACCAGTCAATGTTAGCCTATGGAAGGAAATTCAAGTTACTGGTAAGTACGGTTAAAATTACTTTTCAGGATCAGTACTGGGCTGAAAGATGCAGCACTGAGGTCTCTCCTGATAACAGGTGAGTAAATCGGAATTCGTAGTTCGGCTGATTTTAGAGGAATATTTGCACAATGGTGAAGGAAGGGGGTAGGGCCTGAGGTGACATGTCTGCAAACACGCCCTGTGGCGCGTTTTAAGTTGGAGAATTAATTCCTCCTCAATCCCGAGGGTCCCTAGGGGCCAACTAGCCCACCAAATACCGCCAGTATGCGCCAGACAGCTGCGTTGTAGAGTGGTGTTCAGAGGCCACGCCCCTTTTTACAACACTCTGCAACGCAGCTCCGTGGTGCTTACTGGAGGTACCTGGTGGTCTAGTTGGCCCCCAGGGACCCTCAGGATTGAAGGGGATTTAATTCCCCATCTTAAAACGCACCACAGGGCCTGTTTGCACACATGTCACCTGAAGCCCCGCCCCCTCCCTTCACCACTGTGCAAACGCGCCCGTGGCACGTTTTAACTTGGGGATTAAGTCCCTTGAATCCTGAGGGTCCCTGGGGTCCACCTAGCCCACTAGGTGCCTCCAGTAAGCGCCACAGAGCTGCGTTGCAGAGAGGTGTAAAAGGGGCGTGGCCTCTGTACACCCTCTCTGCAACGCAGCCCCTGGCGCATACTGGAGGTTCCTGGTGGGCTAGTTGGCCCCCAGGGACCCCCAGTATTCAAGTGGAATTCGTTCCCCATCTGCAAACGCGCCAGGGGCGCGTTTGCAGAGTGCTGAAAGAAGGGGGCGTGGCCTCTGGCCGATGCCGGTCTTTTTTTTTTTAAGAAGGGGGGCTGTGTGGCCTTCTTTTTCTAATTTATTGACCCTGGGGACCCCATCCCCCAGGGCCTGCCCCCTAATATTTTATTTAAAAAAATAAAAAATTTGGAAGGGGGCCGCGTGGCCCCCTTCCCCAGGCCTTAATCGGCCCCGGGGACCCCATCCCCCGGGGCTTGGCCTTTTTTTTTTTTTTTTTAAACTGATGGAGAGGGGCTGCGTTGCCCCCCTCCTCAGGCCACTTATGGCCCCGGGGACCCCATCCCCCGGAGCCGGCATTTATTTATTATTATTTTTTTTTAAATTTAATTATTTTTGGAGAGGGGGGCCGCGTGGCCCCCCTCCCGGGCCACTTCTTGCCCCGGGGACCCCATACCCCGGGGCTGGCCCTATCCTTTGCGGTCCGTGGGGGGACCCCAACTCCCCCACGGACCCTGCCGGCTCCCCGCCTCCTGCGGGAGCCGGTGTTGCTTTTCCACATGGGGAGCTGCTAACATGCAGCTCCCCATGTGGAAAGCAATGTGCTTTGGATATTGGAAGAGAGAGCAGGTTTCCTGCCTCTCTTCCAATATCCAAGCAGTTTGCAATGACAGGACGGGAGCCGCGAGGCTCCCATCCTGTCATTGCAAACTACAGTGTCCCGGGGTAGGCACCCCGGGACACTGCAGGAGCCGGCCCTGGGGGTGGTGGTCCCCAGGGCCATCTAGGGCTCCAGGAGGGGGGACGCGCGGCCCCCCTCCCTTCACATGCACAGCCCCCGGGAGGTGGTGGTCCCGGGGGCTCGGGGGTCCGTTCCGGACCCCCAAATTTGCATTTTTGTTTTAGTGCCCCGGGGAGGTGGCGGTCCCCGGGGCGTGTGGGGGGGCTCGAGCCCCCCCACACAGGTGTATTATTTTTAAAAAAAGAAGCCCCGGGAGGTGGCGGTCCCTGGGGCTGCGGGAGGGCCGAGAGCCCTCCCGCACCATTATTGTTTTAAAGCCCCGGGGGGTGGCGGTCCCCGGGGCTTGGGGGCCTTAGAGGCTCCCCATATTATTAAATAAACCCCCATGCCCCCGGGACTTGGCCCACCCGGGGCCAATTAACTCACGAAGCGCGGAGACCGCGCTCGTTTTTTTTTTCTCGGTGGGATCCGCGCACCCTAAGCGCATCCCGCCGATTTAAAAAAAATAAAATACATTTTTTTGGGCCCTGGGGGTCCTTATAGGACCCCCTGAGCAGGCCTAGGGGTCAGGGTGTTTCTACCCTGCCCCTTTTGCGTTTTACGCAGTTGTTTTAATGGTTTCTTGTTCCTCGGTTCTACCGAGGAATAAGATGGCTGTCAACACTTCCTGGTTTGGAGTGTTGACAGCCAATTAGCATGCAGCTCGTGATCGGGAGGGTGCGCGGATCCACCGCGGCCATAGATATCGAAACTTTTATTTTGGATTTTCTCAGCAACTACTAAACGGATTTACACTATTTTTAAAAAGAGTGCTTTCTGAACCAAGCGCTACCTTTTGCCAAATTTGGTGTAATTCCGTTCAGCAGTTTTGGCTGTAGCCTTGCATAAAGTTTCCTATGGGAAATTGATTTTTTCACTCTTATTTTTTAAATTTCTCCAGCAACTACTGAACGGATTTACACCATTTAAAAAAAGATCGCTTTCTGAACCAAGCGCTACCTTTTGCAAAATTTGGTGTAATTCCGTTCAGCAGTTCGGGCTGTAGCCGTGGCTAAAATTTCCTATGGGAATTAACATGGAGAAAATACGTTTTGGGACCCCCTTTTTCTCGGCCGCCGCTTGATGAATCACCCCGAAACTTTCAAGACAGGAGCGGACCGGAGCGCCCCACTAGTTTTGAAACTTTCGCGATGATTCGTCAAACAACGCCAAACTTATTGGGAATAGAATGTTGCGGATTTCCTATGGATAAAGGTCCTAACTATAACTATCTACTGGCGACCGCCAGTAGATAATATGCACACATATACATATATATATCCGTTGAACAAGGAAGAAGGCCCAGCACTCTAGATTGGAGTTTGTGTAGGATTTATTGCTAGTGACATATTTCGGCAACAAGTGCCTTTGTCAAACAATCCAGAGCTGACAACAACTAAACATGAAAGTGACAACAGACTTGCATTTGTTTCTGTCTGCATAGCCTTTCCTCACACTTTGTCCTACACGCACAGTCTAAATTCATGAAATCTAGGTTAGCCATGTCTTAAAAATCAAAGTTAGACACATTTTGTAAAATATCTGCACATGCAAGTAATGTATTGACAGCTATGTCTTGTGTTCGCGTCACTGCCAACACAGAGCTGATCATAGAAGGAGGTCAGTGTGCTCTCTCTTTTAGCCCACACATTCAATGCTTCAACATATTGTATGTGCTTGATAGGGTAAATTGTATCCCAACAAAGTTGTATCTTGGAATCTAACTCTGAGAATTACTCACAATAATAATTCATATGTCTGTGGGTATGAGGATGGTGTAACAAAGCGAGTCATATATATACAAATGGTAAAATGGTAAAATGTTGGGCATGAAAAAATGTATATGAAAGGTGTCAAGCGTACTCTTGTGCTCAAGCCAATTCCTCACATCTTCAAACAACACATATTTCATTATGAACTAAAGCTCATAAATGCATAATTCATGTTTATGTTGCAGGATTTAGTGTCTTGCACAACCACAAGTTAAATCACACTTTGTTGTTGCATGTGCCTGACAAATACCACCTGCATCCTGCAATGTGGTCCATTATTTCATTCTCCTGGTGATATCTTACTTCTCATATATCTGCAATTACAGTGTGTCAAGTTGCTGTTCCCAAATTGTTCAATATGTGTCCATGAATTAGTTCCTCTTGATATACACTCGCTGTGATCGAGTCTTTCCTATCAATACAAGAACTAATGGGTGATTGTAAGTAGGTATAAATAGTCTATTTCTATCCTTCCCATGTGGGTCATCCTGATTCAAAGGGTTTAATAGAAGTATTGAATCCACAGTAATACCATATCATCACTAGTGGGCTAGCCCAGAGGTTTTCAAGTGGTTGCATGACAGACCTTAAGCAAAAAAGTGTGACCAAAAGGAAAGTGAATTAAAAACATATTATTCTGTCAAGTACCAGCTGTGAGTAAATCTTTATCTTGTAAGTAATACATACATAGAATACAGTATTTGGTGAAACATCACTAGCTTCCTTCCCCCATCATGGTCTAATATTATTGACTGAAATATACTAATAGCTCCTCCTCCATATTTGGACTTTCTGGATATCTAATTCCCAGGTTGATAATATAATGTGACTCTAACTTTTGAGTTGTTTCTTAAGGTCTCCCCCACTTCTATTGAGTAACACCCTATCCACCCCTAAGTATGATAACAATTCCACTTTAAAATCATGTCTCTGTGAAAAATGGAGTGCTACAGGCTAGCTTTAGTCTATGGTCTTGACTACTTGGATATATTCTAGACATTATTTTCTAGAGGTAAAAATCGTGCTGCTCACATATCTTAGCTTGCAGTGGTACTCCAGAATATAGACTCAGCAATCTATCATGCAAGTTATGCTTTTGTTAATGGCCCTATTTTCTATAACCGGTAAGATAGTCCTTCTTGTCTGAATAAGACCCACTACACTGTCCTCTTTTAGAATGTTTCATTTTCTGTTCATGATCTGGCATCTGTGTTGGGATGTCATGTTAAATTTGTAATGAACCTCACTTCCCATTTGGTGTTTTGTAGGGGTGTGCAAAACTTGTATAATTTGTTGTAGCATAATTACACAAAATGACCACGAAATCATGTGAAATGAATCATAATGACATATAATTCATCTCACTCTCCCAAAAATTACCTGAATGATCCATTAGGCTAAAAATTCAACTCAAAAATGTAATTTTGAGTGAATTTCTAGTTGCACATGCTCAAAATAATGCTGCTCGAGTTCGGGGTTATCGTTTTGTGTTCAGAAATTACCCGAACGGTCCACTTGGGTAAAACATTTACCATAAATAATCGTTGACCACCCTCTTTAAAGGAACTATTGCTCATGTTCAGAACACTACTGCTCGCCTTTGACTTTGCAGTTTTTCTATCCAAAATTACCCAAACAGTCTGCTTGGGTAAAATAACCTTTTTGGAATGCCGCTCGCATTCAAAAAGTACCTGAATGGTACATCTTAAGTAAAAATGTCTCCTTGAACTTACACAAGGTGACATATTGGCATATTATCTGTAATTTTGCATACATTTCGGTACATGCAATTTATAAAATTGTGCAAATTACACTGCCATTGATTAAAATTTCTCCCAGGCCTAGTGTTATGTTTATTTCTAGGAGGGGCACCTTTCTGCACAAAAACAATCCATAGAGGCATTTTCCTCATGCTATGAGATATTTCTCCTTTTTTGCTTCACCTGGGGAGGTGTATCTTTTTGGTGCATTCCCAGGTTTACCAGGTTTGGTAAATATAGGAATGCGTCCAAAACCATAGGATTTGTGTGGGAACACCCACCGCAACGCCCATGGAATGCCTCCCTTGCACAGACTAATGCAATGTAGCCATTTGCGCTGCGTTGCATTACTCCCTATTTTTTAAGCCATTCAAAGCTACGAAAAGTGGCTTTGCATGGCTTCATAAATATGGCTTAGAGGTTTACATCATGCATTAAGTGGCACAAGCATGATGCAAAGCCCTCATTAATATGACCCCTAATCCAAAAGATGATGTTTTTGTGAATGTTGACTAGATGTTGTCCAGGCCACCTTCACCTCCCACCAGACAAAAAACCAAATTTGCATAGCTGAGGGCCAAGCAGGTGCCCATCTTCGTACCGGGACTTCTGCGGGAAGTACTCATGTTTAAATAAAAATACATTGTTGAGCAGGAAAAATTCCATCATTTCCAGGAGTATGCTGTTGTGATCATATAATGCCAATGATCTACTTCTACAAAAATGCCTTCATGCCTTACGGCCATCAGTGTGTCTAATACATTTGTATATGGATGTTACATCCATTGTTAAAAGCGGATAAGTTGGTTCCCAATTTATGCTTTTGATTTGGTGAATGTAGTCAGTGCTGTCTTGGCAGCATGATGGTATGTTAAGTACAAATGGTAACATGAAGTGGTTGAGATACATGGAGGTATTCTCTAGAAGGCTACCAATAGTTGCCACAAGGGGATGCCCAGCGGTTTAAGTAGTCCAGTGTGATTGGTCTTTTGGTCTTCAGGAACTGCTCTTTATCATAGTCAAAAATACCTTTTTCTTTCCATTCCCAAATAAAATCATAGTACAGGTATATGGTATTTCTGG
This sequence comes from Calotriton arnoldi, assembly GCA_963921515.1. Lineage (NCBI taxonomy): Eukaryota > Metazoa > Chordata > Amphibia > Caudata > Salamandridae > Calotriton > Calotriton arnoldi. The sequence continues at coordinate 14,292 of CAWUFW010013402.1, forward strand.
ACTCTGTTATGGTAATCCTTTGGTGACAACCTGAGCCTTGAGAGAGAGTTGATTCAGTGCTTCTACTTTATAGTCATCTATGTCCCATTAATTCACATTCCCACTTTTTACTGAGGGTTTCATGATTATGCTAGGATCTTCTTGTAACTGTTTGATGTCCTTACTTTGTGACCAACAAATGTTTCCCATTTTGGTGTTCATCCTATTTTTATTAGTCTACTTAATCTTCTAGTTGAGGGTTTCATTGAATATGTCAATGTTATCTCTGAGTAGAATGGAATTTTATTTTGATTTAGGCTTAAAGCCACTTTTTCCGGTTTTGTCTATTTGTAGTCTTAAATATAATAACCATTGTCTTTTATCTTTTATCTAGTCAAATCCCTGTTTTTGGGGTGTGTTGAACACTCTAAACTTCAATACTGCATATAATGAGATCTGTATTTTTTATGCCTTCCACCCTTGTACATTATTCATTCACAAGATTGAACATGTGTGCTTTAATAAGCCTCAGTTTGTGAATAAATAAGAAGACATTAATTCTCAACAAACTATGGACTATATTATAATCTGAAGAAAACAACAGACCTTATTATAAAACAGTTTTTTTAGTTTCTGTCAGTTTATATGTCAAAAGGTTGATAAGTCAGATTTTTCTCAACATGTTGAAGCATCAATGTGAATACTGCACCAGAACCTGCTACTTCAGATAAGGTTCTCAACCTCGATGAGAGCCAGCCTTCGCCACCATCCCTTATCAACTGTGGCCACCTCTTCCTTTTCACCTTCCCTGTGTTCTACTTGTTGTGATTTGTCTTTCCTGATGGATGAAGCAGAAAACATTTTTAAAAAGTACCAGACGGCCCTGGTTCAGACAATATACCCTCAAATGTGCCTGAATCAGAGCTGGACTCTGTCAACAACTGCACCTGTTGTCCTTGTACAGATAATATCCATACCTCTTTTCGAATGGAATCAAATTGTTTTTCAAATGTTGGGATTCAATCTTCAGTGTAATCTCGCTTTTGGGGTGTCAAGTAGTTGTTTAAAAGCAACATTTATATTCAAGGAAAAGAGCGTCGGGCAAGGAAACATCCTTAATGTTCCCCTCGAGTGACAGGAATCCTCTCTGTAAGGCCTGAATCCTTGCTCCACCTAATGTAGGCGTAGTTCATCTCATGTAGCCTCATTAGGATTCCTACCAGGACAGGTGGAGCCCCCATCGACCTGAGACAGTTCTAAAGACAATCCCTGGGAACCAGATCGAATGCTGCTCTCAGGTTGATGATGAAGCCTACATAAAGATGTTCCTTCTGGATCTTGATATACCCAGTCTGGTAAGGTTTTTATCTACGACCCACTGCTGCAATTTAGCTAGGATCTGGCCACAGAGCACCTTTTGAAAAACATTGTTTATGCTAATAGGCTTATAATTACTGTGATCAGATCTTACAACCTTTTTGTAAATTGGAATCATTACAGCCCCTTTCCAGGAGTCAGGAAGAGCAGCACCCAAAATAATGGCACGTGACATTTAATATTCAGGGCCCAGATCTTGATCTCAATCTCCGATCGATACAAATCACTCGGAATAAGATTAAGACCTTGTGCTTTCTCCGGCTTCAAGGACACTCTTGCCTCTCTGGTGTTGTTTAAGAAAAAGAACTTCTTGCCTTGAGATTCTGAACAGCTACTAACTAACCGCAGTACACTGATCTATGCTACATAGCTTCTGTAGCTTCTGGTCTGTGAGGGGTGCAGAATAAACGTCTGTAAAATGCTGAACCCTAGACTGCTGTTGAATTTGATTTCTTGGCGGAGTACAAGCTTTCAGACTACCATGGGAAATTATTTGCCAGAATGAGGACATATATTTCATCTTAGAAACCTCTAACAGGTCCTGTCAATTTTTGTTATCCCAACTCTTTTTACTCTACACTAACACCCCATTATAATAAAATTTTGTATAATATGCTTTGGTTTGTCTACATTACTTGGTAAACCAAGGAGACCGTTTGGGGGCACTTTTTTGGTCTCTCTTCCTCCTGCCTAAAAAAGATGTTTTAATTAGCCGAAAAAATCACAGTGAATGTTTACAATAGGAATTACATACATGCTGGCATCCTCGAATGGTGAAAGGGCTGAGGCAAAAATATTGTAAATTGATGCTAACCGTTTGTGACAAGATTGTATTTTTAGTCACTTAAGGACCATCCTGTTATTCCCAATACTAAGAATTCCATAACCACTGATTGCTGGAATAGGATCAAGTAACCCCTCTTTCAAGGTTAAGTGCAATGCATTATGGTCACTTTCTGTTCTGGTAATTACAAGGAAGCCCACCATACCATACCTTTCCATGTGCCCAGACACACCATTGAAATTAGATTACTGTTAGAGGAGGAGAGTCCAGATGTTCTGTTTTTAACAGAAACATGGCTAACGAGTGAGTCAGACCCGAGCCTTACGCAAGCCCTCCCCTCTGGGTACACTATTCAAAGACATGATAGAGAATATAACAGAGGAGGTGGCATAGCCATCATTTACAAAATTGGATTTAACTGTCGTGTGTTAGGGAATCCTATAGCCGACTGCGAGAGTTTGCTCTTTTCCATCGGCTTCTCCCACACATGTACTTTTTCTGGGATTTTAATTTATCGCCCTCCGGGGACATTGGGCAAATTTTGTAACGATCTCCCCGAGATCACAGCTAACCTAGCCAGCCCTCTGTCCAATTTCTCCCTTTTGGGAGATTTTAATATGCATTTTGATGACTACTCCTTACCAGCTACACGTGACCTAGTGGATAGTATGGAAGCCCTCCAATTTTTCCAAAAAGTGAGAGGCCACACCCACTCTCAGGGTCATTTACTTGATCCTATTTTTACCAATGCCACAGATCTTCAGGTTGGAAATCCTATTTCGCTTCCTTGGACAGATCACTCCCTCATTTCTTTCTCCTGGACCTGTAAAGCTAGTAGCAGATCGATGGTAACATCTACCAAGCTGCTCCGACCATGGTCACAACTCCCAGTAGAACGCTGGGTGTCAATACTTAATGACACCAGACCAGCACCTGAGTCTAACCCTATCAATGCAAACCATAACTTTGAAAATTGGCTGAGCTCTTCCTTATATATAATACTTCCAAAGAAACAAATTAAGGATAAAAATGGCGCAAATAGAACAGCCTGGTATACCCCCAATCTGCGTAAACTTAAGCAGTCTTGTAAACGGTCCGAAAGAAAGTGGAGGAAAGACTACTCCACTATCAATAAAATGATTTATAGGGAAGATATCAAGAAGTATAAGGAAGAAATTAAGTGCGCTCAGTCACTTTATTATGAAAACCAAATACTTTCAGCCCCCAACTCCTCTCGTAGAAATATTTCGCATAGTGAAATCTATTATTAAACTTCCCCCGCCTATTTCTTGCGATGATATGTCATCTCACTGCAATTTTTAGCTACTTTTTTCTTTAATAAAATTCAAGATATCTATTCCTCTTTTCATCAGACCACTGTTTCAATTAATGTCTCCCCAATCAACAACAAAGGAGGCATTGATAATTGCATTTTAGCGGAAATTCCTCTCATGGACCATTCTGCCCTGCAAGGTATTCTTGGCCAGTTGAAGTCAGGTTCTCCCAAGGATACAGTTCCCCCCCTCATTTTAAATCGGATTTTTGATACAGTGTCTACAACTATCCTAGATTTGATTAACGCTACATTCCGGACAGGCATAGTCCCCTTCCCTTGGAAACAAGCAATGGTTAAAGCCTTGCTGAAAAAAACAAACTTGGACCCTGAAATGTTGGGGAATTATCGCCCCATTTCATTGTTACCAGGGATCAGCAAAATTGCTGAAAAACATGTGAATGTTGTTCTGTCCGGGTTTTGGAAAGCAATAACTGCCTTCATCCATCTCAAACTGGTTTTAGGCCCCAACAAGGCACAGAAACCGCTCTGTTAGCGGTGGTTGAGGGTACTAGGAAAATCCTAGACAACGGGGGCTGCGCTGCCATCGTGCTTTTAGATCTGAGCGCAGCCTTCGATACGGTTAATCACCAGCTGCTCATTCAGAGGCTTAGAGATATAGGAGTGACCGATCTGGCCCTTGAATGGATTTCTTCCTTTCTGGATGACCGATCTTTTCAGGTGTTTCATGAAGACTGTATCTCTGACCCTCTGCCCCTCCGATGTGGGGTCCCTCAGGGTTCCTCCCTGTCTCCCACTCTTTTTAACGTATATATGAGCTCCTTGGCAGGTGTTGTGGAGCCTTTCGGCATTCAAATTATCACATATGCCGATGATACGCAGCTGATTGTCTCTTTTAATCAGCTCAACACCATCGTCCCGGACTGGGCAATGTGTCTTCGAGAGATCGCAGTATGGATGGAGGGTTCATTCCTGAAGCTCAACGGATCTAAAACAGAGCTTATGTTCCTGGGTAAACCTTCTATACCCAACATAATATCCTCTTGGCCGAGCTGTTTCGGTCCTCCCCCTTCCCCCAAAGATTATATCAAGAGTTTGGGAGTCTGGCTAGACCGTAACCTTGATTTTGGGGAACAAGCAAGGAAGGTTGCTGGCAGCTGTTTTGGGCTGATGAGGATGATACGGAAAATCATTCCCCTCCTTCCTATTTCTGCAAGGAAAGTGGTAGTCCAGTCCCTTATACTTTCTAGGCTCGACTATGCCAACGCCCTATACTTAGGAACATCTGGCTCCACGATTAAGAAACTACAAATTGTTCAAAACTGTGCGGCACGACAACTCTTGAATATCCCCAGCCGACAGTCAGCAGGGGCTGCACTGGCCGCCCTTCACTGGCTGCCTATCCAGCAGAGAGTGCAGTTTAAGGTTCTCTGTATCACACATAAGGTTTTGCTAGGTTCTGGCCCACCTATCACACGTTCTCTCATGTCCTTTTATCATCTTGAGAGAACCCTGCGATCATGTAATAAACAGTTGGCTGTTGTTCCTAGAATTAGGAAGGCCCGCACAGGGGGTCGCCTCTTTTCATATAATGCTGCTAGGCTTTGGAACTCCCTCCCCCTTGCCATTCGGTGTGAAACTAACCATCTGGCCTTTCGGAAACGCATAAAAACCTTCCTGTTTCCATGACTGAGATGTAGACTATGAATTCGGCCTCTAGCGCTGGGATGCCTTTGGTAACCATGCGCTCTACAAATGTTTTACAATTACAATTACAATTACAATTTAAGGCCAGCATTATATAATCAATTCTACTTTTCAAGGAGCCCCTAGAGGATGTGTATGTCCTTACCATATCATAATTCTAAGATGAATGTAACTTTAATTATTTGTTTAACAATTTAAAATAATTTAATGACATTTAATTTAACACTATTTCTTATGGGGTTTTATTTTAATTCCCTACCTTCATTATTTTCTATGGGAGCAGATTGCAGTGCTAGTGGTTGGCCATGTGTAGTGCACTTGGAGTTTGTGAATACCAAAAAGTAGTCACCCCACTCAAAAGTGTAAACTTACTCAAAATGTAAGGTACCTTTGTGAATCAGGCCCAATAACTCTGCTACTCAATACTGGTTGTGATAGTGCTTGTTGTGGTGGTTGAGGGGATGATGGCTCAGCTGGTGGTTGTGGAGGTGGCAGGTTTGCGGGTGTTGCAAAGCAAGAGTAATGTTGGCCTCTTAGGTTGTGATGCCTCTGTAGCATCCTGTAGACATATTGTCCCTGCAGACTGGCATTTGTACTTCATTGTTACTGCCTATATCATCTTCAGGGCAGTGTGTGTTGTCTTGCATTCTCTTCCCCCTCCTATGAAGATTTTCATGCTGCATCTTTGCCATGTCTTGGTAACATTTCAAAATGCTATCCAAGGCAGGAGTCTTCTTGTCAACCATGCCAGGGAGTCCTTTAAAGGGGTCTGCTATCTCATGGAGATTTACTCCCACATCACAAATATTCACCTGCACAATGGACTGCTGCTGGAAAAATTGATCCACCCAGATGAGAGGATTTGGTCATGCTAACGTCCCCCTATGCGTAGCAATAAGACATTGCTAGCAGATTGTCCATCACGCAGAGGGTTGCATTCTAGGAGTTTGTGGGAGGGAGTCTAATGAAGGGGGAGTGCTGTTCCTCGCCAGGGGTTATCTCTCCTTTGGATGATTGAGACAAGAATTGACATGCACCTTCATGGGAGCAGTGTCTTACGGGCTCTACAGAGGTACTTGTGGATTGCGGGCTGTCTGGAGGTGAGTCTTGCATAGGTGGAACAAGCAGCCATGGCTTCTTAGCTGTTGGTTCAGGAATGACAACACTCAGAAGCGAACTTTGAAGATGACTGCTGGCCGGATAAGAGGAGGTCTTGATTGGTTGTTTCTGTTAGGGGGACCCACGTCCTCTTCTTTATCCTTTTTCTCATGCTCTTCCTCCTCCACCACCACTATCTCCTCCTCCTCTTCTTGTAATGCCTACAAGATAGCTGCTTGGTGAAGGACTGAAAGTACTGAATTTTTTGATTGCACACCATTCTCCACTTACAGCCCTATTGTCATGCTCAGTGTCCCCACTACCTGCAAGAAGGGGGAAGTTAAAGTGGGAATACATAAAATAAAGTGTTAATCAATACTTCTACAGACTAGCTTCACAAAACATTTCAGAAATTAGTCACACTGTATGTTAGCGCCATGAGAAGGTAGAGATGATGATTGCTTGTATTACCTGCATATTTACAATGTCAACTCACCTGATTCCTTTGTGGATGGACCCCTTCTGTTCAGCTGCTGGTACCAGTGTGCTTGAAGATGCAGTTATTAGGGTATCCCCCGATACATCAGCTGGAGAGAAGAATAATGTGAAATAAAGAGTTATGAATTTGACAGAAAGGTCTCAATACAGAGTGATATATACATGAAAGAAAATAATTAAACCATAACTATATAATACAATTATATATAAATGGCATTTAGAATAGTATACAAAAGATTTTGAGAAAGAGAAATTACAATCTGTAGTATCAGATATTATATATTCACAGATTTACCTGATCAACGATAGTGGAGAGCCAAATTGCTACTGCCAGGATCTCCTCTGATGTCACCTGTAGTGTTGTTCACACAGTGGACTCCAGGGGATGTTGTTTCACTATAGCTGACAAGATAGGTTAATATAGTAGAATAAGACATCCAAAGACATTTATGTTGATAATATGGTGACATGTTGGATATATAGTAAAACAAACAGACATATCCCACTACTAGATGTTAACACAAGGGATAAAGAAAATATTATTTTGCTACCATTGTCAAGTCTAAGGATGTAGAACATTTATGAAGAAAACCAAAGTCAATAATGGAATAAAATGGTCACATTGGTGGATCTAGGGATGTGGGACAGTAGACATACAACGTTCCTATCACTTACAAAGAGAAAGCTATGCTTGACCTAAACCCAGAAGACCTTCTTCTGCATACCCACTCTTGATTTTAGTGCAGTACTAGGAGCGAAAATAAGGATGCTGGCAGGTGGTGGGTGAGACAGCAAGACAGGCCAGTAAAATTTGATTAATAAAAGTGTAGAAGAATGTTAGTGGTAATAACATGAAAATATATGTTACAGTTGAGTAGAGTAATTCCTCAAAATATAACACCAATAACTAAAACTGTTAGGGTGCAACAAACATAATTATAGAAAATTCTTATGCTATGGTTATGACACTGGTAGCGTAATGACACACCTGTGTGTGTTTCAGGATTACATTTAGAGACATGCTCCGAGGTATGCATAGGTGCATTGGAAGTACTCTTGCCCCAACTATACTAATCAATTTACCAGTCATTGTGACTATTTAAGAGTAAAGAAGAATGGAAGGAAATTAACATAAATAGCACTTTATTTAAATATTGTGGGGCATATTATCAAGAACGGCGTTAAAATTATCGCCGCTTTAGCGGCAGAAAACTGCCGCTAAGCGGCGATAATGGGCTTGATAATATGCCCTGAGAATTCAATAGAAGCCCATGTTGACACCAGAACATGGGCTTCTATTGGAATTCTCAAGGGCATATTATCAAGCCCATTATCGCCGCTTAGCTGCAGTTTTCTGCCGCTAAAGCGGCGATAATTTTAACGCCGTTCTTGATAATATGCCCCTGTGTGTTTTAGAGGAGGTTTTTAAGGGATATGTATGTGATGTTTGCATAATAGTAGAGGATTGGGTGAAGGACAGAGTTGTAAGAGTTGTTGGACACAGTGTGCCTGATTCACAAAGATGCCTCTGCACTTGTGGCAGAGGCCCTGTAGTCATGGTGGGAGGCCTGCACTCGAGGCCTCCGCAATGAGAAACTGCAATGCGGAGGTACTGCCATGAATGCCGGCCAGCCCTGTCACAACTGCGGGCCTTCCTCAACGAGTGTGGAGTCCCTTTGAGAATTGGACCCTAACTTTTAGGTATAGGGGCAGAACTCAGTTGTAGGCTAGCCATACATTAGGATTTTCTGCCACAGACAACCAATAAAGCAGGTGACGGTGCAGTGTGGAAATGACAGACTCCTCAATTAGGGTAAGAGAGAGAAAGAGAGATAGAGAGAGAGATGGGATTCAGATGTGTAAATAGGAATAGAATCTGTCAACTGAATACAGGAGAACTTCTCTTTCAGCTGCCTCCTATGATTTCTTTTTAATATCCCCCATAGTACATACCTACTCACCCAATGCATTGACAGAGTCTGTGACCTTCTGCCACAAGCCTTTCTTCTGTGCTCCATTGAGGATAAATGGAGACAAATGGATATTTGTTTGTAGTGTTTTTACCACAAATTTTTCTACATGGACTCTCTCCTCCTCAGTAAAATGCATCTTCCTCTTTAGCGTTGTCTGCATATTCAAGGTTGAATGTGGTTCCTGTTTGCTAGCGGGTCACATATTCCATAGGGAAAAAGGTAAATACTAGGGTGTGGAGAGTTTTTATGTGTTTTTTAAGTGAATGGGTACCAGATGAGAGTGATTTGGGTCATGTTGTTAGTAGTTGCATATTTCTTTCCATTTGGAGGTATCCATCTCCTTGGTTTTAGTCACCACTCCATGACGGAGGCCTCCGGCCCAATGGCGAGTATGTTCACCAAGTAGTAGAACTGTAATATATAGTTCTAAAGTTACTGACAGTAAATTTGTAGTCATAAATGCAAACTTTTATAGCTTTTGTAACAGAAAATTTCAATTCTATTAAGGACACGGAGGCAAGGATTATGCTTTACGTTCTTCACTTTATCTGTCAGCAGTCATTTAAAACATTTGTAGAAAATCTTTAAATCCCAAGAATTATAGGGAACAGAGAACCATCAGTACACCCAATCAGCATGCAGAGGTCCCTTCATAGCCCCTTGCTGACTCTTCTTTCACCTATTTCTTCCTGCGACATCAGCCAGAATCCTTCTGGTTTATTCCTGCTTTGTTGATTCAGCTCCTATGGAACAATGGAGATAATTGAGTCATGATGCTTAAATATTGAAGGTTATAGTTACTGATGAATTATCATCAACAAGTTTCCATGTAATCTCATGCATGAGTACATACACCAATTTTCTAGATCTTTAGGAAAGATTGGTTACTCACACTGGAACTTATCATTACCATTTCTCCATGAGCAGTGGTATTCGTAGAGGGTGGGACAGTCATTCCACATCTGTGGGCGGCATAATCTTCACCTCAGTGTCCTTAATAGTATTAAATCTTTCTGTTACAAAAGCTAGATCATTTACATTCTATGTTTGGACCGAAGGAAAGGATTATGCTAGTTCAAAGCTTGTCTACCACCAAGGCTGCAACACTGGGAAGTAGTTTGGAATAAAAATGTTTGAACATCGAGTCAGAGGATCAATCAGCTGCATTCAGGATGTCCTCTAAATGTACCCCCAATGTGAATGCTTTGGATGCCATTGCTCCTCTGGTATAATGAGCCCCATACATCTTTGTGTCAATGCCATCTTCCTGCATGGCCCATTGGATGCATTGGGCAACGGTAGGGGAGGAAACCCCCTATGGGGCTTTCTGATGGCTATGAGGAATTGCCATTCTCCTGAGGGGTGGATTTCTTCTGTCATGGCCTCATAAGTCTTTCTACATCTGACCACACAATTTGGGAGAGTCCATAAAGACTGAGTATGTTACAATCTGAAAGTTGGTCTTTGATCATCTGGAAATATGAAAAGGGACCCCGTCTGGGGTAAATATTATGCCCGTGATGTCCATGGCTCAGACATCTGATACCTGTCTGCAGGAGATCAAGCATAGCAGAGTTGTCAATTTGGCAGGCAGCTCAGAGTTGAGATCCCATAGCACTAAATACCTTGGTTCAGGGGACAATGATAGTCGGATGCCTCTGGTGAATTTTCTGACCAGCGGATGTTGGTCCACTGAATGTCCTTCAATCGAGGCATGACCTGCTGAGAGGGCTGAACAGAAGGTATTGTCTGACCTGTAAACTAAACCTTTGGAATCCAGGAAATTCAGGATCTGGACAATTCCTGTCCCTACAGGATCCAGGCACCTCTGATGACAACAACCCATCCATCCAGACCAGGCTGATCACTAGTGTTTGGTGGTACTGTCAGCCCATGCCTTCGAGAGTAAGTGTGCAGCCTGCCTCAAAAGTCATGGAACTTTCCATCATCCTCAGGTAATCCTCCATGCCATTAGCCACAGTTAACCCTCCAGAACCAGATGGTGGGGATTCCCTGAGGGATCCTTAAGGAGACAGGGGTAGATGGATTGCAAAATCACAAGAAAGTCTATCAGAACTGGATACTGAACTTGAGACCTCCAGGTGGGGTTCAATACCACTAAGTCTGCTTGTTGTCCCTGGACTTGGGCCGAGAGACTTATTATCATGGAGAACGAGTGAAACGCATATCCTGCCTCTGTTGCCCAGTCCTGAAGGAAGGCATCAGTCGCATTGGTACCTGGCCTCCAGCTGAATCAACTTTCCAATTGGTGATCCAGCCTGGATGCAAAGAGATCCACTATGAATGGACTTTTTGGATACAGGATCCTGGAACACAGAATAATCTATATTCTACAGGCTGAGATCCTGTAGATAGCATGACTGCAAATCTGCTGCCTTGTTGGCAGAACCAGTGAGGTGCTCCACCGGGACTGAGAACTGTTTCTTGAGGCTGTAACCCCAGAAACTCTGGGCCAGATCTGAAAGAGGTTTGGACCTCTGACACATTGTCCATTTTTAGGAGGATGCAGCATAGAATGCTGTCTTTCATCCGGCATTTCACTGTGAAGGAGTAGTAGTTCCAGGCAGTTGATGTGAAAAGAATGTTCCTGTTCGGACCATTTGCCACCATTGAAGAATTCCCCACACCATGCTCCCCAACCTGTGCCGCTGGTTGTTGTATTCAAATACCAAGTCTGGTTGGGACCCAAAGAAGGCTTGGCTATTCCAAGCCTTCATGTGAGCCAGCCACCGGCAAATTTCCACTTTTGCATCATCGGTCACTGGAACTCTCCGAGAGTAAGTGAGGCCCTTCTGAAGGTGAGAAATCTTCAGCCCTTGGAGGGCTCAATAATGAAGGGGGTCTAGGAAAATAGCCTGGATTGACGAAGAGAGGAAGCCCACCACTCTTGCAATATGTCACAGGGAGGTGGACCGACTGGTCAGCATCCATCAAAACTTGTGTCTGATTTTGGCTACCTTGCAAGAAGGAAGGATCAAAGTGGCTTGAACCAAGTTCACTACAAAGCGCAAGAAGATAAGGCACTGTGTCGGGTTAGGACTGATTTTTTCCCATTTGTGATAAAACCTAGATATTGGAACAGGTTGATCGTAAACTGGAGGCGTTCCATCAAGGTCGGCGGGCATTGGGCCATCAGAAGGATATCCTCCAGGTATACAATAAGACTTATCCCCCGTGATCTGAGGTGTTCCACCACTGGATTTAGGAGTCGTGGGGCTATTGCAAAGTAGGGCGATTGTATCTGAGAGTTCACAGATGAATATTGTGATAAGATAGGCCTGAGGCCAATTGAGGGGAAAAATCCCAGGGGCACAACACGCCATTGAGGTCAGACGGACAACATATATCTGCATATATCTACATACATATATTTATAGGCACACATATACATGTGAGGTGCCTGGGTCCCTGTCCCCAAATTGTATGAAAAATGCTCTGCCAGAGGCGTTAGAGAATGTGGACTGAAAAATGCTATGAGAGGCAACAAAGGCCTCAAATATAGACCCCGGACAGGGACATCGATAATGCACTACATGGTGCAGTCACAGAGCATGTTACTGACCTCTATGACTCTAGGCGAGCAAGGTAATAGGGATGGCACGGCCAGTCGTACTACTCTAGAGGCTCGAGAAGATCCACACAGAGCTAGCATTCCAGTCGTACAGCCCAAGAGAAGTGTCTCACAGGGGTGAGGTGTGAGGGTGCCCTCTAGTAGTTAGAAGACTGCACCACATCAGCCCTGACGTGCCTCGGACAAGCCACCAGCGCCCGAAGAGGCTAAGCAATGACATAAGGAGTCAGAGTGTTCCTGCGGTCATGCTGTAATAAAGAAGGGGTTATCACATGTAAAACCCTACATATAAGACAACACAAGTGTAAATGCCCACCAGTACTTATCAGTAGGCTGCTGGAGCAGTGAAAAAAAGAGGTGGAACTAGGGTCAGCAAGGGGCTATGAAGGGACCTCTGCATGCTGATTGGATGGACTGATGGTTTACTGTTCCCTTTGGTTCATGGGATTTTAAGTTTTTCTACATATTTTTAAAATGGCTGCTGTCTGAATAAAGCAAAGAAAGTAAAGCATGATCCTTGTCTCCAGTGCTGACACATAATTCTGTTGTAGGAGGCTCCAACCCCTCCTGGAAAAATGAAAATCTACACCTAGGTGTAACTGTATATGTGAAAATGGTGAACAACACAAAAGTGTAGAGTTACACCTAGCTGTAGTAGTAAATACACGCAAGTAAACATGCATGTGTGTATTTATCTGTGTGAATCATGCCCATAGACTGTACTAACCAATAGCTTTCTCAGCCACATTGCAGGTACCTCCGTACCTCAAGGAGCGAGGGAACACTGTAGCAGGGTCCCCCAACAACAGTGATATAAGACACTGGCAATAGTGATACCGATAAAAACGGGAGTGGCTTTCTTTGTAATTTCTTCACACGTATCCAAGATATAAAGAAAAAGGGGCAGAGAATTAATCTTTTGAATTTGATATTATAATAAGTTAATTTTGAGCAGTATATAGACGTGATGAGGCTGCCCATTTTAGTTGCTAGACTGCGTTACTAATCCGTAGAGAAGTTCCCAGCTTGTGTTTAATGACTCAGCAGGATTTTCTTAGGTGTTTAAACATGCATTCTCCATTTTAGCATCCAGCATTGCGCTGCCCTCTGTTGTGGTAAGGTCTTTAATACCTACTACGCTAAACCAAAGAATGGTTAAGGGGACTTCAAGTGCCCCAAACTTATAAACTTAATAGCAGGATATGATTTAATGATCTGATGTTCATTTTTAAAATGCTTTAATTCAATTATGCCATTATTCACTTATGAGTATGCAGGCTGCTGATGTAAAAAGCTATGTTAATGCAAGCATCAATGCACTGCTCGCCACAACCCCAATCTGACTGTGCTGCGGGCTCTGAGGGAGCAATGACTGGTCTGACTTGAAATGAGGTGCACCGCCCACTTTCCCCCCAGCGCTAACCCTTATGCATCGCTGAGGTCTGGAATGACTGCAGCAAAATATGTCATACACTGCAGGTGAAGACCCAGATTAACTATGATTTTATATCTGGATTGCATCACTTTTCTGGCATAGCCCCTGCACAAAATTATTTTTGGCACTACTCAACGACACTTTGCCTGGCTTTGCGTGGTTTAGTAAATACAAGGTAACACCAGTCAGCTCTGTCTTTCAATACTTTGCATTGGGTAGGCGTTACATGGCTGGAACATGGCTGCTCCTATGCATCCACCTATGTGTTTTGACACAAGCCCATATTTACAAAGACTTGTAAAACTGGGTTTGCACCAAAATGGTGCTCCTACCACACAGATGTGTAACAAGGAGACATATTTGCACTTCTCCTCTTCCTCTTTCCATGTGTTCTGGATTCTGCAGCACACACAGAAAGAGAAATATGCCTGTAAGGATTGCTTTTGTGCAGGAAGGTATGCTTTCCTGCACAAAAACAATCCTGCCCATAACATGGGCACCCTTTCAAAGTGGTGGCCTGTGTTGGCGCTAGGCAGCACATAGTGGACCAGTGCAAGGAGAGATCAGGAATGCCACATATTTTTGTGAATATGGAGCATTCTGCTCTATCACACAGTGCAGCAAGTTCTCTTGCTGCGTTGTGTTGCATGAAATAATAGTAAATGTGCGCCTAAGTGCCATGGCTCTCCCCCACCACTCCTCACCACCACAGCGCAAAAGACAGCATCACTTTACTTATTGTTTACTTATTGTTAAGTCAACTCAATAGCAATACTTCGCAAGAGTGCCAAGACACCCTTCAGTAAGTCTGCGCCAGAGCATTACCTATTGTAGTCTAGGATTGTTCCACAGTGGTCAAGATTACGTACATTTTGCAGAGATGACGGACATTGAAGTCATCTCGTTCATAAAAAAATATTTTCAATGACTGACGAGTTTCAACATTACATTTTGTCCCATTTAGTCAGCGCAAACGTAAGTGCAAATTTCCCTGCTCTAGTGCAATTTATGTAATCTGATGCAGGATAGTTTAAAGTGGACCAACTATGGCTTCAATCGTGCCTTCGGTGTGTTGCCTTAGTTTGTCAGCATTTGCATTGTTCCACACTGGATAAAGACACATTAGAGGAATTGGACATTTTTTGTCGTCTATTTCATTAAAATGTACATTGAAACAGGGGTCAAGGAAAAGTCTGATTTACTTTTTTAACAGGTTTTTGGAATACTGGAAAGTAGGCAGTGTATTCAATGAAGCTTGAGATGTTAAACACAATTGACGAATAGTGCCATTTGCCGTTTAAAGTAAATAATTACACACAAGTAAAAATCACTTCACAAAAACAAGGCTCCAATAATTATCAGCATTTCCGTCGAGCATTTATGAACTTTTTGATCGTCATGTAAGCCCATCACATTATTGCAATAACCGTTCTGTTCAGTACGGTAAAAGAGATTACTGACATTGTGTGCGTCACTGCACTTAGTAGACACTCTGCCTTGTCTGTCTCACTCAGTTGTAAAAGAGAAATAAGGGACCTGTTCCTGGGTGAAGTTTTGACCTTGAGATGTGATTTCATAATGGCAGCAATCTAGATGGAATTGGATAAGTGGATGACACTGTATTACCCCCTACAGAGAAATGGCAAAAGCTGGTTTACTGCTCAGAATTGAGAACTAACGCACACTGGCATGTAGCTCAGCATGTCACCTTAACCTGCTGTCATTAATTTGTCCTAGCTTTGAAACTTGCATCGAGTGTACACGATTCGCTTGTAAAATAAGAAAAAACCTGTTAAGAGAAAGACAGAAAAAGACCAAAGAAAGCGAAAGAGTGAAATAAAATTATGAATATTAAAATACACAGCTCCAAAAAGCTGAGGAGGACCTCCCAGGACCATTTGCCTTATGGACTTTCATAACAGGCACTCCATTTTCAGAAAGGAGCCAAGGATCTTCAGCACTGCAGACAAATAACATTTTGCCCACCAGAGTGTTCCCTGTACATTGTAAAAGGGCGATTGAGCGCTTTCTGCACCAAATTGCCACCAGCACTAGGTGGTACGTTCAGGCTGATGCCTTTTATTAGCTTATGGAAGCCCAAGCGTGCCTCTTTTGTGTCTGATACACATGCATCTTTGTGCATCTTTTTTTTCATTCAGATGATATGTGTACACTTTTGTGAGTTGGAAGGCAATTTTACAGTGGGCATGGCCCATATTGTACAGAACCTTAGTAGATTCATCCTGAGCCACGCCCTCACCCCCTTCAACCCAACACAAATCATATCTGTTAGTGTACGATACCAGAATTTAATCCCCAGAATACTGTTTGACATAAATATAGAGTATTGAATATTGATTACGAAAATATCAAGTAATAATAGAAAGCCTACACCCAATCGGATGAAGTTGTTGTAAATTATATTTTGGGCTCGATTTTTATGTCAGCCAATATTTATGACCAAAATATTCTTTCACTTGTAAATAAAGGGACCCCCTCTAAAAGGCGTATAAGGTCAGGGAGAAAGAGGGAAACACAAACAACTAAAGCAAAGAAAACTCCCTATGACCTATATTTCTTTACTAAGGATTGAATCTAGTATGGGTTACAGGTACAAATGCAAAATTACATGATTATAACATTCAAGTACACATATACATGTTCTCTTTTTTATAAGTTCATTTTATTTTCCTACTTATTCACTTTTGTCTGTTTGTGATCAATACATATTAATCAATATTTTTATATTTATTAAAAAAACACTTTTTTCAATTTTTAGTAAACAAATTGTTACAAATTGTTATATACAGTTTGATACGACTGTATCAACCTCAATAAATAAATAAATCTAATAACAAAACACATTCATTCCTCATAATCAGCTCACAATCATACAAGACACATATACACATTTGGGTATGAGGAACACATAGATGTAAAACGTTTCCAATGGATTAATTACGATGACCAAAGACAGAAGGTCTGGGCACACGTGGTCGACGTGCGTTTCGGCGGAGTAACACACACCGTGAACCACCTTCATCAGGACCTCGCCCAAATAGGATACAGTGTCACTAGGACAAATAAAAACGGGGGTACTAGTTTCAACTGGGAATGATGCCCATTCTCCAGAAAAAGCAGGTTTTAGAAAATTGGACAGCGATGTCTGTGTCACCAATAGTTAACAGTCCACTTCTAATTCGAGCTGAGAGTTGGCTTCTAGATAACTTTATTCGTTTTTTTATGGATCCCCAATAACGATGTATATAAAATTATCAATACATATGTGTATTGGATTATATATTGTTGCTGTCCCAGAGGCAGAGTGTATCACACTCTGAGCCGTAGCAAATAGAGATAGCCCTATAATATATCCTGGTGTGCTCAGCAGGGTAAATCTTTGATGAGTGTACCCGCTCTGTCAGGAAACACCTCTGCGTTATTCCGCGTCCATCACAAAATGCTGGATCAGGATATAGGGCTATCTCTATTTGCTACGGCTCAGAGTGTGATACACTCTGCCTCTGGGACAGCAACAATATATAATCCAATACACATATGTATTGATAATTTTATATACATTGGCGTTGGGGATCCATAAAAAACCGAATAAAGTTATCTAGAAGCCAACTCTCAGCTCGAATTAGAAGTGGACTGTTAACTATTGGTGACACAGACTTTGCTGTCCAATATTCTAAAACCTGCTTTTTCTGGAGAATGGGCATCATTCCCAGTTGAAACTAGTACCCTCGTTTTATTTGTCCTAGTGACACTGTATCCTATTTGGGCCGAGGTCCTGATGAAGGTGGTTCACGGTGTGTGTTACTCCACCGAAACGCCGCACGTACCATGTGTGCCTGAGACCTTTGGCTTTGGTCATCGTAATTGTCCATTGGAAACGCTTTACATCTATATGTTCTCATGCCCAAATGTGTATATGTGTCTTGTATGATTGTGAGCTTATTGTGAGGAATGAATGTGTTTTGTTATTAGATTGATTTATTTATTGGGAGTTGATACAGTCAGTATCAAATCTATATAACAATTTGTAACAATTTGTGTACTAAAGATTGAAAAAAGTGTTTTTTAGTAAATATAAAAATATTGATTAATATGTATTGAACACAAACAGACAAAAGTGAATAAGTATGAAAATAAAATGAACTTATAAAAAAAGAGAACATGTATATGTGTACTTGAATGTTATAATCATGTAATTTTGCATTTGTACCTTAACCCATACTAGATTTAATCCTTAGTAAAGAAAATATAGGTCATAGGGGAGTTTTCTTGCTTTAGCAAAATATTCTTTCATACAACTGAATTTGGACCACAAAGTGAACATTACTCCCCTCTTTTACTCCATGTAAGCTCTTGCTCTTAACTACTGCCTAGCAAGAACACGGTCTGAGATATTGATAGTACCAAGTACAATTCATATCAAGAACAATAAAAATATCCTTAGTTAAACTAAAAACAGTAGAATAGAACTAAATGCAATCAAAACTAGAGTGGTGCAGCAAGAACAAAATATAATTACAGTCGTCAGTGGGGGTGGCTAAAGGAAATGAGGGCCTAAAAGTGTGTTCAGACTTACGAGCACTGTCACACATCAATAAATGTGCTGAACATTGCTCTCGGTGCTATAGAGTGGGTTTATGATTAAGGGGCCGATTCCGATGTCGGACAGACTCAGGTCCGTCCGACATCGTCCAGGAGCCGTAACCGACCAACCTGCTGTCGTCGGTTACGGCCCTGCAGCACGATGCGCACCGAACCCTGTTCGGTCGCACTCCGTATATTGCACAATGGGAGCATGCATTCGAGCGGAATGCATGCTTGCATTGTGAAAAGCAGGGTGCAGTACATCCCTGCACCCTGTGGCCGGCACCCCAAGTGCATGCCACCGGGTGCAGGGATCAACAGAGGGGCACCATAGGTGCCCCTAGGCCGCCATTCGGCGGGTCTCGCACCCATGGGGGCCCAACTGAGGGCCCCCAAAGACAGTTATCGACTGCCTTTCCGTGCCGGAAAGACCGGCACGAAAAGGCAGTGAACATCTGCCATCGTACTCCTGGTCGTGAAGAGGCGGCCGGGGAGTACTGAAGGATTTCCGGATGGCGGACGGGCTCACTGAACCCGTCGTAAGCCATCCGGAAATCTGAAGTCGGATTCCTTTCCGACCGAGCCCATCGGAATGGCTCGGCCGGAAAGGAATCCGGCCGGCACGTTCCGATTCGGTCGGAAGGGCTCCGACCATCGTTCGGTGCCCTTCCGGCCGAAATCGGAATCGGCCCCCTAAGAATCTTTACAGAGAAGAGAAGGACAAAGTAATTTCATCAGGACATTGCACAATAACATGTGTACATAGAGGGTTGTTTAGATTTGGAGTGAGGGAACTGCTAATTCACTGCCCGTGGAGACAAGGATGGTGACCTGTTCACCACATGGTTGATACCTTTCATCTATAGAGATACTGGTCCGTTTTATGGTGATATGTTCGAGGCAGGGGAAATAAATAATGGCTCTTATGCTCCGGAGGAAAACTCCATGCATGTCAAGGTCACTGATTTTTTTTGATTTTTTTATTAACAGCTAAAACTGCCATTGTGGGAGTTTGTTTGTAAAAAAAAAAAAATGTTAAGTGAATGAAAAAAACAGGCCCCATTCAGTATTCAGCTCTGCTAAAAGTGGATATGCTGCATCAGTGGATGCACTTTCAGCATAGAGGTTCACATCAGGCAGGCATAAATCTCTAAGTATAGCAGCATTCATTCACTAGAGGGTGGCAGTCAAGGCCTCCAGTGACGCAGCACTGGCAATCCACCAACAAAACACTAGATCAGTCACATTTGGCTGTATGACATAAGCATGCATGGCTGAACCATGCATGCTTCTACAATGCGGGCGCAACAACAAATGTGTCTTAACATCGCATGCCTTTACCACACATGCATTTACAACAAATTTCTTTGTAAAGGCATGTTTGCTAAAGGGACATGCATGGTAAATTACCACTAGCCTGACCCCCCCTTCCAGCCCTAACATCCTATCCCTCTACCTCGCCTCCCCGGCCCTAAGCCTAAAACCCTGCCCCCAACAACAAACTACCCCGACCCCAGCCCCCCCGCCCTGACCCTAAAACATACCCTCGCACTGCCCTTAAAACTACCCTGACCCCCGCCCTGAGCTCTAAAACACTGCCCCATTAAAAAGACTACCTGACCCCCCGCCCTGAACCCTAAAACCGACCCCACCTCTAAAAACTACCCCAAAACCTGACCCCAGCTCTTAAAACTATGCTGTCCCTCCCACCCCCCACCCTGAGCCCTAAAACCCTGCCCCTTCAAAAAGCTACCACTACCCTCCCACCTAAGCCCTAAAACCGACCCCCTCCCCTAATAACTAACTTCGTAAACCCGGCCCGAATATTACTTACATGTCTGCGTCCGGAGCTTTCTGTTCCGATGCTTCCTGTTCCTCTCCCCGCCCATCTGGACACTAGACCGCTATCTGCTTTAACCATGCATATGCGTGGTAAAGCAGATGCGAGGTTCAGGCAAGCGCTATTACGCTTGCGGGGAAACGGCATGCATGGCTCAGCCTGGGTTGTAAAGGCCATTTCCCGTCAGATTTATTGGATCGTCACTTCATGGATGCATATCATCTCAATGTCAAACTTCAAGGACTTATGCATATTCAACAAGGTGTGTTTCAAATTCAGTGTGAAATTGACTAAACATTTTTCAGAACTTCTCATAGCCCTCAACAGGAATCCAGTAAAGAAACAAACAGACTTCAACATTCTGGGCATGATTCACAAAGCATTTTCTTGATTGAAGTGTTACTTATGCAGGAAATGCCATAAGCTCTGCATGCAAATATAGGGACTGACAGCCAAACATGAAACTGAGTAGGGCACCTTTAATATCGAAGCCAGAATGTTGATGATAGTAAATATCATAGAGGGATCACTGACAAAATATCGATCGCACAAATATCGAGCAGACAAAATATCGTGGACAAAATATCGACTGTCAAAATATCGACTCCTATCTCCAAACAGGTAAGTACAAAAATATCGAATCCAAAATATCGTCGTTAAAAATATAGTTAGTCAAAATATCTAATTTTATAAATCTATTAAAAGTAATATAAAATTAATGAAATAATAAATAAAATAAAGTAAAAACAAACTTAAAATTAGTTAAATTACTTTAAAATTAATAAATAATTATTTTAAGTTAAAAAATCTACATACATTTTGATTTTTAATACATACATATATTAACGTAATAATATAAAATAATAATCACTACTTTTAGCGTAGGATAGCGGGAGGGTAAAATTTACTATTCCCACTCCAAAGAGTGCGACAGTAGGGAAAGCGTTGGATAGCGTAGAGGTAAAAATTACTATTCCCACTCCAGAGAGTGCAACAGTAGGGAATGCGTTGGATAGCGGGAGGGTAAAAATTACTATTCCCACTCCAGTGAGTGCAACAGTAGGGAAAGCATTGGATAGCATAGGGGTAAAAATTACTATTCCACTCCAGTGAGTGCAACAGTAGGGAAACCGTTGGATAGCGTAGGGTAAAATTTACTATTCCCATTCCAGTGAGTGTAACAGTAGGGAAAGCGTTGGATAGCGTAGGGGTAAAAATTACTATTCCCACTCCAGAGAGTGCAACAGTAGGGAAATGGTTGGATAGCGGGAGGGTTAAAATTACTATTCCCACTCCAGTGTGTGCAACAGTAGGGAAAGTGTTGGATAGCGTAGGGGTAAAAATTACTATTCCCACTCCAAATAGTGCAGCAGTAGGGAAAGCGTTGGATAGCGTAGTGGTAATAATTACTATTTCCACTCCAGAGAGTGCAACAGTAGGGACAGGGTAGGATAGCGGGAGGGTTAAAATTACTATTCCCACTCCAGTTAGTGCAACAGTAGGGAAAGTAATCTTTTAATATTTTACTAAAAATAATTAATTATCAATACTAATAAATATTATTAATAACACTAATTACCAATTACAAAATCTTTAATAATTAATTTATTATAAATACAATACATATTATTTATTAAAAATGAATTACCTATTAATAAATCAATAACAACCAATGAATAATCATTACCAGATTTGTATAAATATTTAAATAAATACCAATTAATATTTAATTACCAGTAAATTAAGTATCAATACAAAAAAATATTTTCTATAATTAACTAATTTCAATTACATTACTTCCCCACATTCCCCTATAAACTCACATCCCGCTACAACTATTTAATTAATAGAAATAACATAATTACCAATAAATCAATTAAAACAAATTAATTACCAATTAAATAAATTTATTTACCAATTAATAATTAATTAACAATAAATTAATTATCAATACCAATTAATATTTATTAATATGTACTTAATTTCAATTAAATTACTTCCCACCCTATTCCCCTATAAACCCACATCCCGCTACAACTATTTAATTAATAGAATTAACATAATTACCAATTAATCAATTAAAAATTAATAATTATCAATTAATAAAATTTAATTACCAATTAATAATTAATTAACAATAAATTAATTATCAATACCAATTAATATGTATTAATATGTACTTAATTTCAATTACATTACTTCCCACCCTATTCCCCTATAAACCCACTACCCGCTACGGAATTAAATTACGCAAAAATTAAATAACATAAAATTCATTGCTTTTAAAAAATTAAACATACATTACAACAACTAATATACACTTTTAACACATATACTAACATACAATACACTTCGAAAAAATTCGATATTATTAAAATTTCAATATTTTTTAATGCCTATATTATGTACTTCGATATTTTAACAATCGATATTACTTACCTTAATTTCGATATTTTTAACGACTATATTATGTCCATTCGATATTATGTTCATTTTATATTTTGGACTCGATATTTTGTCCATTCGATATTTTTTTTTCGATATTATGTCTGTTTACCATCAAAGACAGAATTCAAGTGTATCATTATGTTGAAGTAAATTATTATCATTGATAGGTATATTGCTTTTGTATTTCAGAAAATAATATCGAAGTTTAAATAGTTAAAACTAAATATTGTTAAATAGTAATATGTTTTAAGTGCATTTAAAGCGTTATTTGCATGTAAATTTGATAATATCTATTTGAATATCGAATGAGTCAATATATATTTTTAAGTGTGTTTGTTATAGTTAAAATATATATATTTATATATATGTATATTCACTGAAAAACCATAGGTTTCAGGCCTGTTATAGTTAGGGTTTAGCATTTAAAAAACCTTTGAAATTCACTGAAAAAACCATAGGTTTTAGGGAAAGTTATAGTTAGTTGGACATTGCACTCGTACAAAACCCGTGAAATTTCCCCGTTATAGTTAGTTCAGCTAACTATAACTCGCGCATCCGCAATGCACTGCTGATGACATCACATATTACATCACTCATGACATGGTCAGTGACATCACTGATGACATCACTGATGACATCTCAAATGACATCACTGATGACATCACTGATGACGTCATCCAGTGACTGTGTGTTTCTGTAAAGTTTAAATATGTTTAATATATATAGGGAAAGGAGTATTGAAGAATGAGTGGGTGTATAAGCGTCTGAATGGATGATTTAGTAGGTGCGTGACTGAGTCTATAAGTGAGTGATTAAACGTATCTTACTGGATGCATGGGTGAGTGACTAAACTGTGTGAATGTCTGTATCCGTCTGTCTGTTGTTGTGTAAGCAGCTGCATGGGTTTCTGACTAGCTAAATGAGTGTCTATATGGGTTATGGATTGGTTCTCTGAGTATCTGTATGGGTGCCTCAGTGTTTGTGTGGGTGGGGTGTGTGTGACTCTGTGCATAGATGTGTGAGTGGGTGATTCACTGGGTGCATGGTTTCAAGAGTGTGTCTGTGATGGACTGTATGGGTGGGTGAGTGTGTGTATGGGTGTGTTAGTGATTGAATGTATATCTCAGTGGTACATGTGTGAGTAACTACATATGTGAAAGGCAGTATATATGTGTGTTGGAGTATATAAATGGCTATAAGTGAGAGTGTGTGATTGTGAGAGTGGCTATATGGATGAGTGTGTGCTTGCATCAGTGATTGCATAGGAGCGTAAGAATGTGCTAGTATTTTTATGAGTAAGTGAGCTGGTGTGTATAACTGTATAGGTGAGTAAATTGGAGTGTGATTAATTATTTGCATGACTGACTAGGTGTGTGAGTACCTCTAAGGATGAGTTGCGTTGTGTGAGTGTTTATATAGGTGTATGAGTGCATATGATAGTCCTGTACTGAGTGACTGTAAGTATGAGTGACTGTACGGGTGAGTGAGTAGATGTGTGTGTGTAGACCTAAGAATCAGTGAGTGGGTATGTACTTATTGGTATTGGAGTGTGTATGGTTTTGAGAATGGAAGTCTGTAATTTAGAGTGGGTGTATCAAAAGTTATATTAGGGTGTGAGAAGATGCATTAAATTCTCACATGGATGATGTCATCAGTGATGTCATTTGAGATGTCATCAGTGATGTCACTGACCATGTCATGAGTGATGTAATATGTGACGTCATCAGCAGTGCATTGCGGGGCGCGAGTTATAGTTAGCTGAACTAACTATAACGGGAAATTACACGGGTTTTGTACGAGTGCAATGTCCAACTAACTATAACTTTCCCTAAAACCTATGGTTTTTCAGTGAATTTCAAAGGTTTTTAAATGCTAAACCCTAACTATAACAGGCCTGAAACCTATGGTTTTTCAGTGAATTTCAAAGGTTTTTAAAATGCTAATTCCTAACTATAACAAGCCTGAAACCTATGGTTTTTTCAGTGAATTTCAAAGGTTTTTAAATGCTAATTCCTAACTATAACATCTCTGAAACCTATTGTTTTTTTCAGTGAATTTCAAAGGTTTTGTAAATGACAATTTTTAAATGTATTAATTGTTATATTTATTTTTTGATACTGATTTACTACATTTTTTAAACTATTTATTTTTAGATATTTTATTTTTTAAATTACATTGTAATTACATTATACATTACATTACAAAATATACTTTCTCAGAATGAATTACTTTAGTTTAAATACTTTGCAAATAGGCAATAGACTTTTAAGTACAGTAGTTACAGTTGCAATGGGCTACACAATTTCAAACACAATGCAACATTGAGCTCAATGTGAATTTCTAGCTAAATGCAATTAGTTACTTTATGGATTACTTTTCTAACCACAGGACTGGTTCCTAGATTCAGTCCTTGGACATCTCCTGTAAACAGTTGAGTAAAAGCGTTTTGGTTACAGTAGTGATTTTTAAGGAATATTATTGTATTTTAAAAGTTGACACTTAGAAACTTTTTCACATAGAATCACCAATGTTATCCTATGGGAGGAAATTCACTTAGCAGGTAAGTAGTGTTATTGTTACTTTTTTACTCAGTGGTGGATCCTGGATCCAGCACTAGTGCATCTCCTGTAAACAGTTGAAAGAATGCGTTTAAGTCATACAGGCGATTTTTAAGGAATATTTGTAGTTTGTGAAAATCAACACTTTGAAACTTTTCTGCTGAAAACCAGACAATGGATTCCTATGGAAGGAAATATAAGTTACTGGTAAGTACGGTTAAAATTACTTTTCAGGATCAGTACTGGGCTGAAAGATGCAGCACTGAGGTCTCTCCTGATAACAGGTGAGTAAATCGGAATTCGTATTTTGGCTGATTTTAGAGGAATATTTGTATGTTTCAAAAATCGACACTTAGAAACTTTTTCAGCAAAAAGCAGACAATGATATCCTATGGAAGGAAATTCAAGTTACTGGTAAGTACGGTTAAAATTACTTTTCAGGATCAGTACTGGGCTGAAAGATGCAGCACTGAGGTCTCTCCTGATAACAGGTGAGTAAATCGGAATTCGTAGTTCGGCTGATTTTAGAGGAATATTTGTATGTTTCAAAAATCGACACTTAGAAACTCTTTCAGCAAAAAGCAGACAATGATATCCTATGGAAGGAAATTCAAGTTACTGGTAAGTACGGTTAAAATTACTTTTCAGGATCAGTACTGGGCTGAAAGATGCAGCACTGAGGTCTCTCCTGATAACAGGTGAGTAAATCGGAATTTGTATTTCGGCTAATTTTAGAGGAATATTATAAAGTTCCAAAACTCCACACTTAGAAGAATTTCCAAGTGAAACCAGTCAATGTTAGCCTATGGAAGGAAATTCAAGTTACTGGTAAGTACAGTTACAATTACTTTTCAGGATCAGTCCTGGGCTGAAAGATGCAGCACTGAGGTCTCTCCTGATAACAGGTGAGTAAATAGGAATTCGTAGTTCGGCTGATTTTAGAGGAATATTTGCACAATGGTGAAGGGAGGGGCGGGGCCTGAGGTGACATCTGTGCAAACGCGCCCCGTGGCGCATTTTAAGTTGGGGGATTAAGTCCCCTTGAATCATGAGGGTCCCTGGGGTCCAACTAGCCCACTCTGTACCTCCAGTATGCGCCAGGAGGCTGCGTTGCAGAGAGGTGTTCAGAGGCCACGCCCCTTTTTGCACCTCTCTGCAATGCAGCTCTGTGGCGCTTTCTGGACGTACCTGTTGGGCTCGTTGGCCCCCAGGGACCCTCAGAATTGAAGGGATTTAATTCCCCATCTTAAAACGCGCCACGGGGCCTGTTTGCACACGTCACCTGAAGCCCCGCCCCTCCCTTCACCACTGTGCAAACGCGCCCCGTGGCGCGTTTTAAGTTGGGGGATTAAGTCCCCTTGAATCCTGAGGGTCCCTGGAGTCCAACTAGCCCACCATGTACTTCTAAAAACCGCCACAGAGCTGCGTTGCAGAGAGGTGTAAAAGGGGCGTGGCCTCTGTACACCTCTCTGCAACGCAGCCCCTGACGCATACTGGAGGTTCCTGGTGGGCTAGTTGGCCTCCAGGGACCCCCAGTATTCAAGGGAATTACTTCCCTTCTTAAAACGCGCCAGGAGGTGCGTTTGCAGAGTACTGCAGGGAGGGGGCGGGGCCTCCGGCACGATGCCAGTCGTTTTTTTCTATTTTTGCAAACATTTTTTAATGGGAGGGGGCTGCGTGGCCCCCTTCCCTTGGCCACTTTGGCCCCGGGGACCCCATCCCCGGGGCCTGTGCATTTTTTTAAAATCAAAAAACGGGAAGGGGGCCGCGTGGTCCCCCTTCCTGGGCCTGTATTGGCCCCGGGACCCCATCCCCGGGGCATGCCCTCGATTTTTTATTTTTATTTTGGAGGGGGCTGCGTGGCCCCCTCCCTGGCCACTTATGGCCCGGGGACCCCATCCCCTGGGGCCTGGCCTCTCGTTGGAGACTGTGGGGGTCCCCAATCCCCCACAGTCCCAGCCGGCTCCCCGCCTCCTGCGGGAGCCGGCATTGCTTTCCACATGGGAGCAGCTAACATGCTGCTCCCCGTGTGGAAAAGCAGTGAGTTTGCATTTTGAAAGAGAGAGCAGGTTTCCTGCTCTCTCTTTCAAAATGCAAACCAAGTTTGCTATGACAGGACGGAGCCGCGAGGCTCCCGTCCTGTCATAGCAAACTACAGTGTCCCGGGTAGGCACCCCGGGACACTGCAGGAGCCGGCCCTGGGGGTGGCAGTCCCCAGGGCCATCAAGGGCTCCAGGAGGGGGCCGCGCGGCCCCCTCCCAACCATTTCACAGCCCTGGAGATGGTGGTCCCCTGGGCTTTGGGGTCCGTAACGGACCCCCATATTCAAATCTTTAGTGCCCGGGAGGTGGCAGTCCCCGGGCGTGTGGGGGCTGCAGCCCCCCACACAGGTCAACATTTTTTAAAAAAGAAGCCCCGGGGTGTGGCGGTCTCGGGGCTGCGGGAGGGCCAAGAGCCCTCCTGCACCATTATTTTTAAAGCGCCGGGGGTGGCGGTCCCCGGGGCTTGGGGGCCTTAGAGGCCCCCACATTAAATTTAAACCCCTCACCATGCCCCCGGGACTTGGCCCACCCGAGGGCAAATAAACTATCGAAGCGCGGAGACCGCGCTTCAATTTTTTTTCCCAGCAGGATCCGCGCACCCTGAGTGCATCCCGCCGATTTAAAAAAAATGCTTTTTCTGCCCAGGGGGTCCTTGTGGGACCCCTGAGCAGACCTAGGGGTTCAGGGTGTTTCTACCCTGCCCCCTTTTGCGCTTTGCGCACTTGTTTCTGTCCCTCGGTTCTACCGAGGGACAAAATGGCTGCCAACACTTCCTGATTTGGAGTGTTGACAGCCAATTAGCATGCAGCTCGTGATCGGAAGGGTACGCGGACCCTACTCGGCCATAGATATATATGTGATTTTATTTGTGATTTTCTCAGCAACTACTGAACGGATTTACACCATTTTAGCAAAAGGCACGAGTCTGAACCAAGAGCTACCTCTTTGCCAAATTTGGTGTAATTCCGTTCAGCAGTTCGGGCTGTAGCTGCGACTAAAGGTTCCTATGGAAAAATGAATGGGGAAAACGCGTTTTGGGACTCCCCTTTTTTCTCGGCCCTTGCTTGACGAATCAACCCGAGACTTTCAGGGTAGGAGCGGAGCGCCCCAACAAGTTGGAAACTTTCGCGAAGATTCGTCAACTGGCGCCAACGTTATTTCAAATAGAATGTCGCAGATTTCCTATGGATAATAGGTCCTAACTATAACTATCTACTGGCGACCGCCAGTAGATATATATATATATATATATATATATATATATATATATATATATATATATATATATATATATATATATATATATATATTCACTGAAAAAACCATAGGTTTTAGGGACAGTTATAGTTAGTTGGACATTTCACTCGTACAAAACCATAGAAATTCCCCTGTTATAGTTAGTTCAGCTAACTATAACTCGCGCCCCCGCAATGCACTGCTGATGACGTCACATATTACATCACTCATGACATGGTCAGTGACATCACTGATGACATCACAAATGACATCACTGATGACATCACTGATGACATCATCCAGTGACTGTGTGTTTCTGTAAAGTTTAAATATGTTTAATATATATAGGGAAAGGCATATTGAAGAATGAGTGGGTGTATAAGTGTCTGAATGGATGATTTAGTACGTGAGTGACTGACTCTACAAGTGAGTGATTAAATGTATCTTACTGAATGCATGGGTTAGTGACTAAACTGTGTGAATGTCTGTATCCGTCTGTCTGTTGGTTTGTAAGTGGCTGCATGGCTTTCTGAATAGCTACATGAGTGTCTACATGGGTTATTGATTGATTGTCTGAGTATCTGTATGGGTGCCTGAGTGTTTGTGTGGGTGGGGTGTGTGTGACTCTGTACATAGATGTGTGAGTTGGTGATTCACTGGGTGCGTGGTTTCAAGAGTGCATCTGTGATGGACTGTATGGGTGGGTGAGTGTGTGTATGGGTGTGTTAGTGATTGAATGTATATCTCAGTGGTACATGTGTGAGTAACTACATATGTGAAAGGCAGTATATATGTGTGTTGGAGTATATAAATGGCTATAAGTGAGAGTGTGTGATTGTGAGAGTGGCTGTATGGATGAGTGTGTACTTGTATCAGTGATTGTATAAGAGCGTAAGAATGTGCTAGTATTTGTATGAGTAAGTGAGCTGGTGTGTGTATAACTGTATAGGTGAGTAAATGGGTGTGTGATTACGTTTTTGCATGACTGACTAGGTGTGTGAGTACCTCTATGGATGAGTGGCGGTGTGTGAGTGTTTATATAGGTGTATGAGTGCATATGATAGTCCTGTACTGAGTGACTAAGTATGAGTGACTGTACGGGTGAGTGAGTGGATGTGTGTGTAGACCTAAGAATCAGTGAGTGGGAATGTAGTTTTTGGTGTTGGAGTGTCTATGGTTTTGAGAATGGCAGTCTGTAATTTAGAGTGGGTGTATCAAAAGTTATATTAGGGTGTGAGAAGATGCATGAAATTATCACATGGATGATGTCATCAGTGATGTCATTTGAGATGTCATCAGTGATGTCATCAGTGATGTCACTGACCATGTCATGAGTGATGTAATATGTGACGTCATCAGCAGTGCATTGCGGGGCGCGAGTTATAGTTAGCTGAACTAACTATAACGGGGAATTTCTATGGTTTTGTACGAGTGAAATGTCCAACTAACTATAACTGTCCCTAAAACCTATGGTTTTTCAGTGAATTTCAAAGGTTTTTAAATGCTAATTTCTAACTATAACGTGTCTGAAACCTATGGTTTTTTCAGTGAATTTCAAAGGTTTTTAAATGGTAATTTCTAACTATAACGTGCCTGAAACCTATGATTTTTAAGTGAATTTCAAAGGTTTTTTTAAATGCTAGTTTCTAACTATGCCTACAGAGGTAGGACATGTGAAGAAAGAAGAAAAAACGCACAGAAAGAAGCAAAAGATGTGCAGAAAGAACCAACAGAGGAGCAGAAAGAGGCCTTGTTGCAAAATCATCCTGTGCCCACAACTTTTTCAGACGGGTACTGGTGGTAACTGACTCTGACTAACCAGAGCCAGTGCTATGCTAAAAGACACTTAGAATACAGTGAAAACACCTACATACACTAGGGAACACTATGCGTTGGGGTACCCCTGTGATTAGCATGACCTCCTCTGCAAGTCCCTAGTACATAATAGGGCAGGGGGATTAAAACTACCCCTTAAAACGCGCTACAGGGCGCGTTTGCACAGTGATGAAGGGAGGGGGCCTGAGGTGACATGTGTGCAAACGCACCCCATGGCGCGTTTTAAGTTGCGGGATTAAGTCCCCTTGAATTCTGAGGGTCCCTGGGGCCCAACTAGCCCCCAGGTACCTACAGTTAGGACCACAGAGCTGAGTTGCAGAGAGGCGTTCCGAGGCCACGCACCTTTTTCACCTCTCTGCAACGCAACTCTGTTGTGCTTACTGAAGGTACCTGGTGGGCTAGTTGGCCCCCAGGGTCCCTCAGGATTCAAAGGGAATTAATTCCCCAACTTAAAACGCACCACAGGGCGTGTTTGCGCACATGTCACCTGAGGCCCCGCCCCCTCCCTTCACCACTGTGCAAACGCGCCCCGTGGTGCGTTTTAAGTTGGGGGATTAGGTCACCTTGAATCCTGAGGGTCCCTGGGGCCCAACTAGCCCACTAGGTACTTCCAGTAAGCACCACAGGCCTGCGTTGCAACGCCTGTAACAAATTGTGCAGTTGTGTTTAGGTAGTGAAGAGGGTCGTGCTGGGGGTAGTGTTTTAGGGTTTAGGGTAGTGCAGTGGTGTTTGTGTAGTGTAGGGGGTCATGCTGGGGGTAGATTTAGGGTTTAGGGTAGTGCAGTGGTGTTTGGGTAGTGTAGGGAGTCGTGCTGGGGGAGTGTTTTAGGGTTTAGGGTAGTGCAGTGGTGTTTGGGTAGTGTAGGGGGTCATGCTGGGGGTAGTGTTTTAGGGTTTAGGGTAGTGCAGTGGTGTTTGGGTAGTGTAGGGGGTCGTGCTGGGGTAGTGATTTAGGGTAGTGCAGTGGTGTTTGGGTAGTGTAGGGGTACTGCTGGGTGTAGTGTTTTAGGGTTTAGGTTAGTGCAGTGGTGTTTGGGTAGTGTAGGGGTACTGCTGGGGGTAGTGTTTTAGGGTTTAGGGTAGTGCAGTGGTGTTTGTGTAGTGTAGGGGTAGTGTTTTAGGGTTTAGGGTAGTGCAGTGGTGTTTGTGTAGTGTAGGAGGTCGTGTTTTAGGGTTTAGGGTAGTGCAGTGGTCTTTGGGTAGTGTAGGGAGTCGTGCGGGGGTAGTGTTCTAGGGTTTAGGGTAGTGTAGGGGGTCATGCGGGGGTAGTGTTTTAGGGATTAGGGTAGTGCATTGGTGTTTGGGTAGTGTAGGGGGTCATGCGGGGGTAGTGTTTTAGGGTTTAGGGCAGTGCAGTGGTGTTTGGGTAGTGTAGGGGGTCGTGCTGGGGGAGTGTTTTAGGGTTTAGGGCAGTGCAGTGGTGTTCGGGTAGTGTAGGGGGTCATGCTGGGGGAGTGTTTTAGGGTTTAGTGCAGTGGTGTTCGGGTAGTGTAGGGGGTCGTGCTGGGGGAGTGTTTGAGGGTTTAGGGCAGTGCAGTCGTGTTCGGGTAGTGTAGGGGGTTGTGCTGGGGGTAGTATTTTAGGGTTTAGGGTAGTGCAGTGGTGTTCGGGTAGTGTAGGGGGTCGTGCTGGGGGT
Source organism: Calotriton arnoldi (assembly GCA_963921515.1). Classification (NCBI taxonomy): domain Eukaryota; kingdom Metazoa; phylum Chordata; class Amphibia; order Caudata; family Salamandridae; genus Calotriton; species Calotriton arnoldi. Next base: position 46,230 of record CAWUFW010013402.1, read on the forward strand.
AGTGTTCTAGGGTTTAGGGCAGTGCAGTGGTGTTTGGGCAGTGTAGCGGGTAATGCTGGGGGTGGTGTTTTAGGGTTTAGGGCAGTGCAGTGGTGTTCGGGCAGTGTAGGGGGTCGTGCTGGGGGTGGTGTTTCAGGGTTTAGGGCAGTGCAGGGGTGTTCGGGCAGTGTAGGGGGTGGTGTTTCAGGGTTTAGGGCAGTGCAGTGGTGTTCGGGCAGTGAAGGGGGTCGTGCAGGGGGTGGTGTTTCAGGGTTTAGGGCAGTGGTGTTCGGGCAGTGTAGGGGGTCGTGCTGGGGGTGGTGTTTCAGGGTTTGGGGCAGTGCAGTGGTGTTCGAGTAGTAAAGGGGTCGTGCTGGGGGTGGTGTTTCAGGGTTTAGGGCAGTGCAGTGGTGTTCGGGCAGTGTAGGGGGCGGTGCAGGGGTCGTGTTTCAGGGTTTAGGGCAGTGCAGTGGTGTTCGGGCAGTGTAGGGGGTGCTGCAGGGGGTGGTGTTTCAGGGTTTAGGGCAGTGCAGTGGTGTTCGGGCAGTGTAGGGGGTCATGCAGGGGGTGGTGTTTCAGGGTTTAGGGCAGTGCAGTGGTGTTCGGGCAGTGTAGGGGGTCGTGCTGGGGCTGGTGTTTCAGGGTTTAGGGCAGTACAGTGGTGTTCGGGCAGTGTAGGGGGTCATGCTGGGGCTGGTGTTTCAGGGTTTAGGGCAGTGCAGTGGTGTTCGGGCAGTGTAGGGGGTCTTGCTGGGGCTGGTGTTTCAGAGTCTAGGGCAGTGCAGTGGTGTTCGGGCAGTGTAGGGGTCTTGCTGGGGCTGGTGTTTCAGGGTTTAGGGCAGTGCAGTGGTGTTCGGGCAGTGTAGGGGGTCGTGCTGGGGGTGGTGTTTCAGGGTTTAGGGCAGTGCAGTGGTGTTTGGGCAGTGTAGGGGGTCATGCTGGGGCTAGTGTTTCAGGATTTAGGGCAGAGCAATGGTGTTCAGGCAGTGTAGGGGTTTTGCTGGAGGTGGTGTTTCAGGGTTTAGGGCAGTGCAGTGGTGTTTGTGCAGTGTAGGGGTGGTGTTTCAGGGTTTAGGGCAGTGGTGTTCAGGCAGTGTAGGGGTTTTGCTGGGGTTGATGTTTCAGGGTTTAGGGCAGTGCAGTGGTGTTCGGGCAGTGTAGGGGGTGGTGTTTCAGGGTTTAGGGCAGTGCAGTGGTGTTCCGGCAGTGTAGGAGGTCGTGCAGGGGTGGTGTTTCAGGGTTTAGGGCAGTGCAGTGGTGTTCGGGCAGTGTAGGGGGTCGTGCTGGGGGTGGTGTTTCAGGGTTTAGGGCAGTGCAGTGGTGTTCGGGCAGTGTAGGGGGTCGTGCAGGGGTGGTGTTTCAGGGTTTAGGGCAGTGCAGTGGTGTTTGGGCAGTGTAGGGGGTCGTGCAGGGGGTGGTGTTTCAGGGTTTAGGGCAGTGCAGTGGTGTTCGGCCAGTGTAGGTGGTCTTGCTGGGGGTGGTGTTTCAGGCTTTAGGGCAGTGCAGTGGTGTTCGGGCAGTGTAGGGGGTCTTGCTGGGGGTGGTGTTTCAGGGTTTAGGGCAGTGCAGTGGTGTTCGGGCAGTGTAGGGGGTCTTGCTGGGGCTGGTGTTTCAGGGTTTAGGGCAGTGCAGTGGTGTTCGGGCAGTGTAGGGGGTCGTGCTGGGGCTGGTGTTTGAGGGTTTAGGGTAGTGCAGTGGTGTTCGGGCAGTGTAGGGGGTCGTGCTGGGGCTGGTGTTTCAGGGTTTAGGGCAGTGCAGTGGTGTTCGGGCAGTGTACGGGGTTGTGCTGGGGCTGGTGTTTCAGGGTTTAGGGCAGTGCAGTGGTGTTCGGGCAGTGTAGGGGTCGTGCTGGGGGTGGTGTTTCAGGGTTTAGGGCAGTGCAGTGGTGTTCGGGCAGTGTAGGGGGTCGTGCTGGGGCTGGTGTTTCATGGTTTAGGGCAGTGCAGTGGTGTTCGGGCAGTGTTTGGGGTCATGCTGGGGGTGGTGTTTCAGGGTTTAGGGCAGTGCAGTGGTGTTCGGGCAGTGTAGGGGTCGTGCTGGGGCTGGTGTTTCATGGTTTAGGGCAGTGCAGTGGTGTTCGGGCAGTGTAGGGGGTCATGCTGGGGGTGGTGTTTCAGGGTTTAGGGCAGTGCAGTTGTGTACGGGCAGTGTAGGGGGTCTTGCTGGGGGTAGTGTTTTGGGGTTTAGGGCAGTGCAGTGGTGTTCGTGCAGTGTAGGGGGTCGTGCTGGCGGTGGTGTTTCAGGGTTTAGGGCAGTGCAGTGGTGTTCGGGCAGTGTAGGGGATCGTGCAGGGGTGGTGTTTCAGGGTTTAGGGCAGTGCAGTGGTGTTCGGGCAGTGTAGGGGGTCGTGCTAGGGGTGGTGTTTCAGGGTTTAGGGCAGTGCAGTGGTGTTCGGTCAGTGTAGGGGGTCGAGCAGGGGGTGGTGTTTCAGGGTTTAGGGCAGTGCAGTGGTGTTCGGGCAGTGTAGGGGGTCGTGCTGGGGCTGGTGTTTCAAGGTTTAGGGCAGTGCAGTGGTGTTCGGGCAGTGTAGGGGTCTTGCAGGGGGTGGTGTTTCAGGGTTTAGGGCAGTGGTGTTCGGGCAGTGTAGGGGGTCTTGCTGGGGGTGATGTTTCAGGGTTTAGGGCAGTGCAGTGGTGTTCGGGCAGTGTAGGAGGTCTTGCTGGGGGTGATGTTTCAGGGTTTAGGGCAGTGCAGTGGTGTTCGGGCAGTGTAGGAGGTCTTGCTGGGGGTAGTGTTATCAGGGTTTAGGGCAGTGCAGTGGTGTTCGGGCAGTGTAGGGGTCATGCTGGGGGTGGTGTTTCAGGGTTTAGGGCAGTGCAGTGGTGTTCGGGCAGTGTAGGGGGTCGTGCAAGGGGTGGTGTTTCAGGGTTTAGGGCAGTGCAGTGGTGTTCGGGCAGTGTAGGGGGTCGTGCTAGGGTATGTGTTTCAGGGTTTAGGGCAGTGCAGTGGTGTTCGGGCAGTGTAGGGGGTCGTGCAGGGGCTGGTGTTTCAGGGTTTAGGGCAGTGCAGTGGTGTTCGGGCAGTGTAGGGGGTCGTGCTGGGGGTGGTGTTTCAGGGTTTAGGGCAGTGAAGTGGTGTTCGGGCAGTGTAGGGGGTCGTGCTGGGAGTGGTGTTTCAGGGTTTAGGGCAGTGGTGTTCGGGCAGTGTAGGGGGTCTTGCTGGGGGTGATGTTTCAGGGTTTAGGGCAGTGCAGTGGTGTTTGGGCAGTGTAGGAGGTCTTGCTGTGGGTAGTGTTTCAGGGTTTAGGGCAGTGCAGTGGTGTTCGGGCAGTGTAGGGGTCATGCTGGGGGTGGTGTTTCAGGGTTTAGGGCAGTGCAGTGGTGTTCGGGCAGTGTAGGGGGTCATGAAGGGGGTGGTGTTTCAGGGTTTAGGGAAGAGCAGTGGTGTTCGGGCAGTGTAGGGGGTCGTGCTAGGGTATGTGTTTCAGGGTTTAGGGCAGTGCAGTGGTGTTTGGGCAGTGTAGGGGGTCGTGCAGGGGCTGGTGTTTCAGGGTTTAGGGCAGTGCAGTGGTGTTCGGGCAGTGTAGGGGGTCGATGCTGGGGGTAGTGTTTTAGGGTTTAGGGTAGTGCAGTGGTGCTTGTGTAGTGTAGGGGGTCGTGCTGGGGGTAGTGTTTTAGGGTTTAGGGTAGTGCAGTGGTGTTTGTGTAGTGTAGGGCGGTCATGTTTTAGGGTAGTGCAGTGGTGTTTGGGTAGTGTAGGGGGTCGTGCTGGGGGTGGTGTTTCAGGGTTTAGGGCAGTGCAGTGGTGTTCGGGCAGTGTAGGGGATCGTGCAGGGGTGGTGTTTCAGGGTTTAGGGCAGTGCAGTGGTGTTCGGGCAGTGTAGGGGGTCGTGCTGGGGGTGGTGTTTCAGGGTTTAGGGCAGTGCAGTGGTGTTCGAGCAGTGTAGGGGGTCGTGCAGGGGGTGGTGTTTCAGGGTTTAGGGCAGTGCAGTGGTGTTCGTGCATTGTAGGGGTCGTGCTGGGGCTGGTGTTTCAGGGTTTAGGGCAGTGCAGTGGTGTTCGGGCAGTGTAGGGGTCTTGCTGGGGGTGGTGTTTCAGGGTTTAGGGCAGTGGTGTTCGGGCAGTGTAGGGGGTCTTGCTGGGGGTGATGTTTCAGGGTTTAGGGCAGTGCAGTGGTGTTCGGGCAGTGTAGGAGGTCTTGCTAGGGTATGTGTTTCAGGGTTTAGGGCAGTGCAGTGGTGTTCGGGCAGTGTAGGAGGTCTTGCTGGGGGTAGTGTTTCATGGTTTAGGGCAGTGCAGTGGTGTTCGGGCAGTGTAGGGGTCATGCTGGGGGTGGTGTTTCAGGGTTTAGGGCAGTGCAGTGGTGTTCGGGCAGTGTAGGGGGTCGTGAAGGGGTGGTGTTTCAGGGTTTAGGGCAGTGCAGTGGTGTTCGGGCAGTGTAGGGGTCATGCTAGGGTATGTGTTTCAGGGTTTAGGGCAGTGCAGTGGTGTTCGGGCAGTGTAGGGGGTCGTGCAGGTGCTGGTGTTTCAGGGTTTAGGGCAGTGCAGTGGTGTTCGGGCAGTGTAGGGGTCTTGCTGGGGTAGTGTTTCAGGGTTTAGGGCAGTGCAGTGGTGTTCGGTGCAGTGTAGGGGGTCGTGCTGGGGATGGTGTTTCAGGGTTTAGGGCAGTGCAGTAGTGTTCGGGCAGTGTAGGGGTCGTGCAGGGGTGGTGTTTCAGGGTTTAGGGCAGTGCAGTGGTGTTCGGGCAGTGTAGGGGGTCTTGCTGGGGTAGTGTTTCAGGGTTTAGGGCAGTGCAGTGGTGTTCGGGCAGTGTAGGGGTCGTGCTGGGGATGGTGTTTCAGGGTTTAGGGCAGTGCAGTAATGTTCGGGCAGTGTAGGGGGTCGTGCAGGGGGTGGTGTTTCAGGGTTTAGGGCAGTGCAGTGGTGTTCGGGCAGTGTAGGGGGTCGTGCTGGGGGTGGTGTTTCAGGGTTTAGGGCAGTGCAGTGGTGTTCGGGCAGTGTGGGGGGTCATGCTGGGGGTGGTGTTTCAGGGTTTAGGGCAGTGGTGTTCGGGCAGTGTAGGGGGTCTTGCTGGGGGTGATGTTTCAGGGTTTAGGGCAGTGCAGTGGTGTTCGGGCAGTGTAGGAGGTCTTGCTGGGGGTAGTGTTTCATGGTTTAGGGCAGTGCAGTGGTGTTCGGGCTGTGTTGGGGTCATGCTGGGGGTGGTGTTTCAGGGTTTAGGGCAGTGCAGTGGTGTTCGAGCAGTGTAGGGGGTCGTGAAGGGGGTGGTGTTTCAGGGTTTAGGGCAGTGCAGTGGTGTTCGGGCAGTGTAGGGGGTCATGCTAGGGTATGTGTTTCAGGGTTTAGGGCAGTGCAGTGGTGTTCGGGCAGTGTAGGGGGTCGTGCAGGTGCTGGTGTTTCAGGGTTTAGGGCAGTGCAGTGGTGTTCGGGCAGTGTAGGGGGTCTTGCTGGGGTAGTGTTTCAGGGTTTAGGGCAGTGCAGTGGTGTTCGGTGCAGTGTAGGGGGTCGTGCTGGGGATGGTGTTTCAGGGTTTAGGGCAGTGCAGTAGTGTTCGGGCAGTGTAGGGGGTCGTGCAGGGGTGGTGTTTCAGGGTTTAGGGCAGTGCAGTGGTGTTCGGGCAGTGTAGGGGGTCTTGCTGGGGGTAGTGTTTCAGGGTTTAGGGCAGTGCAGTGGTGTTCGTGCAGTGTAGGGGGTCGTGCTGGGGATGGTGTTTCAGGGTTTAGGGCAGTGCAGTAATGTTCGGGCAGTGTAGGGGTCGTGCAGGGGTGGTGTTTCAGGGTTTAGGGCAGTGCAGTGGTGTTCGGGCAGTGTAGGGGGTCGTGCTGGGAGTGGTGTTTCAGGGTTTAGGGCAGTGAAGTGGTGTTCGGGCAGTGTGGGGGGTCATGCTGGGGGTGGTGTTTCAGGGTTTAGGGCAGTGGTGTTCGGGCAGTGTAGGGGGTCTTGCTGGGGGTGATGTTTCAGGGTTTAGGGCAGTGCAGTGGTGTTCGGGCAGTGTAGGAGGTCTTGCTGTGGGTAGTGTTTCAGGGTTTAGGGCAGTGCAGTGGTGTTCGGGCAGTGTAGGGGTCATGCTGGGGGTGGTGTTTCAGGGTTTAGGGCAGTGCAGTGGTGTTCGGGCAGTGTAGGGGGTCGTGAAGGGGTGGTGTTTCAGGGTTTAGGGCAGAGCAGTGGTGTTCGGGCAGTGTAGGGGTCGTGCTAGGGTATGTGTTTCAGGGTTTAGGGCAGTGCAGTGGTGTTCGGGCAGTGTAGGGGGTCGTGCAGGGGCTGGTGTTTCAGGGTTTAGGGCAGTGCAGTGGAGTTCGGGCAGTGTAGGGGTTGTGCTGGGGGTAGTGTTTTAGGGTTTAGGGTAGTGCAGTGGTGCTTGTGTAGTGTAGGGGGTCGTGCTGGGGGTAGTGTTTTAGGGTTTAGGGTAGTGCAGTGGTGTTTGTGTAGTGTAGGGGGTCATGTTTTAGGGTAGTGCAGTGGTGTTTGGGTAGTGTAGGGGGTCGTGCTGGGGGTAGTGTTTTAGGATTTAGGTTAATGCAGTGGTGTTTGGGTAGTGTAGGGGGTCATGCTGGGGGTAGTGTTTTAGGGTTTAAGGTAGTGCAGTGGTGTTTGTGTAGTGTAGGGGGTCGTGCTGGGGGTAGTGTTTTAGGTTTTAGGGTAGTGCAGTGGTGCTTGTGTAGTGTAGGGGGTCGTGCTGGGGGTAGTGTTTTAGGGTTTAGGGTAGTGCAGTGGTGTTTGTGTAGTGTAGGGGGTCATGTTTTAGGGTAGTGCAGTGGTGTTTGGGTTGTGTAGGGGGTCGTGCTGGGGTAGTGTTTTAGGATTTAGGTTAGTGCAGTGGTGTTGGGGTAGTGTTTTAGGGTTTAGGGTAGTGCAGTGGTGTTTGTGTAGTGTAGGGGGTCATGCTGGGGGTAGTGTTTTAGGGTTTAGGATAGTGCAGTGGTGCTTGTGTAGTGTAGGGGGTCTTGCTGGGGTAGTGTTTTAGGGTTTAGGGTAGTGCAGTGGTGTTTTTGTAGTGTAGGGGGTCATGTTTTAAGATGCAACGCTCCCATACCTGACCAGTCTGCACTACATAAAACTGCAAAAAACTAAAAATAAAAAGTGTTTTGCACACTTTTGTCAATGGGCTATATGTGGGCCACATCTGGGTAATATCTGTGCTACATTTGGGCTCTTTTTTCACTGGTGGCCATCTTGGAAGACTTCTTTGTTATGAAGTTTCCTAATTTCCTCATTTACTGCAGTCTCCTCAGTAGGAAATGCTTTCAGTTTTTACTTTGATTCCATCAAGAAGGCATTCAGATGTGTCACACATTTGCCATAAATTCAGAATGTTATTACTCTAGTTGTTCATTAGATCACTGTAGTAAAGCTACTGCTCACCAAGGAGTTAACTGGAAGTCTACTGCTGGTATTGAAAGTGATTGTTTCAGTCTGCATGTCAGAATTTTCTAATGAAATAGAAGAGGATTTGAGATCTCACTTAAAACATGCACTAAATTTTCTTTTTGCAGCACTAACCATAATATCTATGGCAAAATGAACCCCCTCATTTTGTTCCTTTTTAAATTAAATGTTTTAAGTGTTACCAGTTTATTCCAATCAAGATGGCTTCAGGTGTGCCATACTTTTGTCATAAGTAAGGCTGTTAGCACTCTAGTTATTCTTTAGAACACTCTGGGAAGCTGCAGTAGAACACAAAGGCATCAACTGACAGGCTGCTCCTGTTGAAATATAACAGGAAGATATTTGAGATCTCACTTAAAACTTGCCCTAATTTTTCTTTCTACAGCACTAACCATAATTTCTATGGAAAAATGAACCCCCTCATTTTGTTCCTTTTTAAATTAAATGTTTTAAGTGTTACCAGTTTATTCCAATCAAGATGGCTTCAGGTGTGCCATACTTTTGTCATAAGTAAGGCTGTTAGCACTCTAGTTGTTCTTTAGAACACTCTGGGAAGCTGCAGTAGAACACAAAGGCATCAACTGACAGGCTGCTCCTGTTGAAATATAACAGGAAGATATTTGAGATCACACTTGAAACATGTCCTAATTTTTCTTTCTACAGCACTAACCATAATTGCTATGACAAAATGAACCCCATCATTTTGTTCCTTTTTAAATTAAATGTTTTAAGTGTTACCAGTTTATTCCAATCAAGATGGCTTCAGGTGTGCCATACTTTTGTCATAAGTAAGGCTGTTAGCACTCTAGTTGTTCTTTAGAACACTCTGGGAAGCTGCAGTAGAACACAAAGGCATCAACTGACAGGCTGCTCCTGTTGAAATATAACAGGAAGATATTTGAGATCACACTTGAAACATGTCCTAATTTTTCTTTCCAGAGCACTAACCATAATTTCTATGACAAGATGAACCCCATCATTTTGTTCCTTTTTAAATTAAATGTTTTAAGTGTTACCAGTTTATTCCAATCAAGATGGCTTCAGGTGTGCCATACTTTTGTCATAAGTAAGGCTGTTAGCACTCTAGTTGTTCTTTAGAACACTCTGGGAAGCTGCAGTAGAACACAAAGGAATCAACTGACAGTCTCTGCCCTTGTTGGATGTACATGTTTTACTGAGAATGTCAGACTTCATTCTCACATGACTGAGAAAGATAATGTGAATTTACAGAAAATATGCTCTCATTTTAGCTTCTGGGGCACCTTCCAAAACTGTATGGGACAAGCATGTGAAAATAGTTTTCTCTCAAACATGATTCATGATATCCCAGCAGAAGGTTTTTCACAGGGTAAAATCACCTTAGAACACACCACAATTCCTGAAATTAGTATGGTACCATCAACAAATGAATTCTAATGTAACTAAAGTCTGTTATCACCCTTTATAGTTCTCCTTTTGGTAACCCTCAAAATCTTCGATTCACTATAATGCATTTCAATGGGGTACTATCATTTATATTGGTCCCAAGATGGCTGCCAGCAATTCCAGGATGAAGTGCTGACAGCCAATCAGACCTCACGATGACATGTGTGGTTAGGCTCCGCCCAGATATATATGTGTTTTTACTTTTGATTTTCTCAGCAACTACTGAACGGATTTACACCATTTAACAAAAGGGTTCTTTTTGAACCAAGAACTACCTCTTTGCCAAATTTGGTGTAATTCCGTTCAGCAGTTCGGGCTGTAGCCTTGCATAAAGTTTCCTATGGGAAATTGATTTTTGACTCTTATTTTTAATTTCTCCGCAACTACTGAACGGATTTACACCATTTAACAAAAGGGTTCTTTCTGAACCAAGAACTACCTCTTTGCCAAATTGGTATAATTCCGTTCAGCAGTTCGGGCTGTAGCCGTGTCTAAAGTTTCCTATGGGAAAATGAATGGGGAAAACATGTTTTGGGACCCCCCTTTTTTCTCGGCCCCCGCTTAACAAATCACCCTGAGACTTTCAGGGTAGGAGCGGACCGGAGCGGGCCATAAAGTTTGAAAATTTCACGAAGATTCGTCAACCGACGCAAGAGTTATTTCAAATAGAATGTCGCGGATTTCCTATGGAAAATAGGTCCTAACTATAACTATCTACTGGCGACCGCCAGTAGATAATATATATATATATATATATATATATATATGCACCGAACACAACTCTCAGCACCTCCTCACGGCGAACTGCGAGAAACGAAATAATTGTGTGTCAACTTGTTATTTATTTCTCTCACTCCTCAATCTCCATGACACGTTTTGGGCATCCAGTGCCCTTGATCACATAAAGAGAGTGCAGTACGCCATATTTTTTATATGCTTGGTGAAAACACCCACGTGATAACAAACAGAAAGAAAACACTTTCAGTTTCAGGTCGCTCACTAACATGTATATGCTATTGCCATATATTCAGTTGTAGTACATTTTTTGCGGGTATAATCAAATGCTTTATCATTGCAATATAACTTAACCTCGCATTTATATTTAAGTGCAGTCAATAAATAAAATAGATAAATGAACTATTCATTAAATAATTAAATATGCATAAATAAATAAAATATACATATCATCACACACATATAAAATTAATAATTTATGTGCAAAACATTAATAAATGTATTCATATATGGACATATTTCTGCATAAATGCACATGCCTTATCCACATTTATTGTATGTTTCTTTACTACCAGCTTAAATGCTATTGTATTTGATATTTCTCAAAATCTACGGATTCTCTAGTTTTTATATTGAAGCATGTATACATAAGGCATTTTATAGTTATTTTCTATGTTGTTACTGAGCAATATTTTCTGATTTAAAGTGCTTTCTGTATGGCCTGTGCAAAAATGTGTGTTATTTGTAAGATAAAGTGCATAGTGCCTAGTACATAAATAAATAACCCAAAAAGTGATAATGCTAGTGCTATTTCCATAAAAATACTCAATTGGATGTTAAAAGGCATTTTATAATATCTATTTACAATTCATTCGCAGCGGATGAGTTTTATCAATCCCTATTGTAATTGCCACTATATTTGCAACTGTATGATCATAATTGATCTTTAGTAATACATACAATGAGGACATCCTAACTCCTAAAAGTATTGGATTAAAATCTATAATCTACAGTTCTAAAAACTATGGGGCCGATTCTGATTCGGGCCGGAATTCACTCCGACCGAGCCGGACCTGGAGAGAATTCCGACCGAATCGGACCCTAGCAGTCCGACCGAACGAGTACGATGCGTTCGCATGCTATCGGACTCGATTCGGTCGGACTCCATTGAAGTCAATGAGAGCCTGTCGTACGACGCGTACGCGGGCTCCCATTGACTCAATGGGTGCGAGGCGGTCAAGGGCGCCCCTACAGCGTGTACGCGTCCATGCGCATCGCGGCGTACATGCACAGGTAGGGGGACCCATGGGTCCCCCTGTGTGCGACTCGCGCGCCTACGCGTACAGGGGTCCGACGCGGACCCCAAAGTCCGGCTCCGACAGCTTTTTCGAGCCGGACGGCGCGAGTCGATCGGAGTGGTCGCGGCGCGCATCGTACTTACCCGGCCGGGAAACGTCTCCATAGCGCGGTGCGAGTCGTGTCCATGCGAATCGGTCAGAGCGTGTTGAAGCCGCGTTCGAGTCGGTCGGAGATTTCGCAGGTGCCTGCATCGTACTCGCTCGGCCGGACCGCGTACGATTCGGTCGGGAAACAGGGCTCTGAATCGGATCCGGTAAATCCGAATCCGATTCGGAGCACTACCGGCCGAGATCGGAATCGGCCCCTATATGTTAATAATTTATTAGAAATCTATAAACTATATTTAAATAATCCATACAAAAGTCAACTACAAAAAGGTGTGCATATCTTCAGTATTGTTTAATCCATTGGGTGTCTTGCTGTCTAGTTCTAAAATAAATCTTGTTTCTCGCTGTCTCAACAGTCGCTCCCTATTTCCCCCTCTACGTAAGGCTGGGATCGCATCAATGACATAGTATGCCAGGCATTTGACATCTTTATTGTGGGCTTCTTTAAAATGTCGAGTAACCGGATAAGAAGGGTCATTATGAACGATTGCCCTAAGATGCTGCAGTATTCTGACATGCACCTGCAGCTTAGTACTTCCCACATATCTAAGCCCACAGGTGCACGTCAGAACATAAACCGCATGGTCAGTCCTGCAGTTGTAATTACCTTTAATGGCAATCTCATTCTGCCTAAATGGAGTCATATAGCTGGTAGTATTGACTCCAAATCTGCAGGCTCGACAAGATGAACATTTGTAGAAGCCCTGCCTCGGTTTTAACTAGGTGCCACTAATGCCTAACTCTGGGCTGTTTTTGGCTAGTCTTGATCCCATAGACTGTGTTTTTCTGAATGTAACAACCGGGTTGCTTGGGAGTCTAGTGCCAAAGACATTATCTGTGAGGACAATAGGCCAATTTTTCTTAAATATAGCCCTTATTTTCCTTTCTTGTAGACTGTATGTTGTTATCAGGCTCGGTGTGTTTTCTTCTACCTCAGCAGGATTTCCACCCTTCTCCTCTGTTTGTAAAAGCAGTGATATTCTTGTTCGTTTATCAGCTTTATCGACTCCCTCAGTCAGTATCTTATCACTGTAGCCTCTCTTTTTTAATCTCGTAAGGGCCTCTTGTTTGCAGCTCTCGAAATCTTTCGATGAGCTGCAAATGCGTTTTAGTCTTAAAATTTCACCGTACGGGATACTGCTGATAAGGTGCTTTGGGTGTGCACTAGTTGCATGTAACGTTGCATTACCTGCTGTCGGTTTCCTATATAAGGTAGTAGCCAACTTTCCTTCACTGATATACACACTTACATCTAAAAATTCAATTTTAGAATTACTTATTTGTGATGTAAAATTCAGATTCATGGAGTTGGCATTGATTGTTTCAACAAAACGCCTGGCACTCTCAATGTCCCCATTCCATACAATAAAAACATCAGCGATGTAGCGTAACCAATGAACAATTTTGTGGGTGAAGATCTCAAAGTGTTGTTTCATGAGGACCTGTTCCTCCCAATAGCCCACGTTCAAACACGCGTAGCTAGGGGAGAAATAGGCCCCCATTGCTACTCCTCGTATCTGTCTGTAGGTATCTTTACCAAACAAAAAATAATTATTGTGCAAACACCATGAAATAAGGGAAAGTAGCATCTTGTTATGTTGATAATATTCACATGGCCTAGTGTCTAGGAAGTGCCTAACAGCATTCATGCCTGTCGTATGGTCAATGCTCGTATACAGTGACTCTATGTCCAATGCAATTAAAATCAAATTATCTGTCCATACAATATCACTGAGTTTGGTTAAAAAGTCACCTGTATCTTTCACATATGAGGGCAATTTTTGACCAGATCTTGCAAAAAGTAGTCCACATATTCCCCACATGTTCTGCCATGCTGTTTATAGCAGAAATTATGGGGCGTCCCGGTATTGGCATAACATTTTTATGGACCTTTGGTATAAAGTATATAAACGGAAGAACGGGAAATTCATTATACATATATTGATATTCCCCTGATGAAATCAGTCCTTCTCGTTTCCAATGTTGCAAGTCTTTTTTATGGTATCCTTCGCTTTATTGTATTCCCTCATTGTGGTTTTCTCATAGCATTGACCATTATTTAGCTGTCTCATGCCTTCCTGTACATAGTCTTTTTTAGGCCATAGCACTATATTTCCGCCCTTGTCTGATTTTCTGATGACAATTTCCACGTCTGCACCCAGTTTTTTCATTAGATTTTCATATTGTATCTTATTGTATTTCATCTTCCATTTTTTATAGTTTACTTGATGATGCAATTTCTTAATGTCATCAGTCACTCTTTCATGAAAGCATCCTTCGGCATAACGGGCAAAAATGTGGATTTTGGTTTGTAAGGACTTTCACCTGCCCCTTGTTGAAGTAAATTTATTTTCTGTAATCTGCTTTGGGTGCAGTCCATATATATATATATATTACCTACTGGCGGTCGCCAGTAGGTAGTTATAGTTAGGATCTTGTTTCTATTCAATAAGCGTTTGTTCTTTTGCCAATATCTTTGGCGCCGTTTGACGAATCTTCACGAAATTTTCCAAACTAATGACAAGTTCAGGTCAGCTCCTGTCTTGAACGTTTCAATGTGATTCGTCAAGCGGGGGCCGAGAAAAAAGGGGGGTCCCTAAACGCGTTTTCCCCATGTTATTTTCCATAGAAATTTTGGAACAGGCTACAGCCTGAACTGCTGAACGGAATTACACCAAATTTGGCAAAAAGGTAGCTCTTGGTTCAGAAAGGGACCTTTTTTGTTAATGGTGTAAATCCGTTCAGTAGTTCCTGAGAAATTCAAAAAATAAAAATATCGATATCTGAGCACCGAGGATGATTCCCGACTCCTCGCGAGCACGAGCTGACTTCTCATTGGCTGCCAACACTCCAAACCAGAATGTGTTGGCAGCCATCTTGTGACTTGGTAACCGAGTCACAAGAAAACAGTAAAAAAAAGATGAAAAACAAGAAAAGGGGGCAGGGTAGAAACACCCTGACCCCCTAGGCCTGCTCAGGGGGTCCCACCCCCAGGGCCAAAAAAAGCATTTCTTTTTTTTTTTAAACGGCAGAATTCGCGCACAGCCAAAAACAAGCATTTAAAAAAAAAAAAAGAAAATCGATCGAATTCGTGCTGGGTGCGCGAATCCGGGCGAAAATAAAAAAAACGAAGCGCAGTCTCCCGCGCTTCGTTTAATTAAGCCCCAGGGTGGGCCAGGTCCGGGGGGCAATGTATAATTATATAGCGGGGACCCGTGGGAGCCCCCACAGCCCGGGGGACAGCCACCTCCCCAGGGCTTTATGAAAATGAAAAGGTGTGGGGGGGCTTATGCCTCCCCACATGCAGCCTCGAGGGCCGCCACTTCCCCGGGGCTCTAATAATTAAATGCAGGGGGGCACACGCCCCCCGCAGCCCCAGGAACTGCCACCTCCCCGGGGCTCTGATATAAAAAAAAATGTGTGGGGGGCTCGAGCCCCCCACACAGCCCTGGGGACCACCACCTCCCTGGGGCTATACGATTGAAATGCAGGGGGGCCACGTGGCCCCCTGCAGCCCCAGAGACCACCACCTCCCCGGGGCTACTTTTAATAATAAAGTGTGGGGGGGCCCGAGCCCCCCCACACTGCCTCGGGAACCACCACCTCCCCGGGGCTTAAATTAGTTGGGAGGGGCACCGCGCGGCCCCCCTCCTGGAGCCCTCGATGGCCCTGGGGACCGCCACCCCCAGGGCCGGCTCCAGCAATGTCCTGGGGTGCCCACCCCTGGGACATTGCCGTTTGCTATGGCAGGGTGGGAGCACGGCTCCCGCCTGCCATAGAAAACACTGCTTTGCTTCGTTGAAGTGAGAGCAGGAAACCTACTCTCGCTTCAACGAAGCAAAGCAGAATTGCTTTTGGGCAAGGGGAGCTGCATGTTAGCAGCACCCTCTGTCCAAAAGCAATGCCGGCTCCTGCAGGAGGCGGGGAGCCGGCTGGGACCGTGGGGGATTGGGGCTCCCCACGGTCCCCAACTTGAGGCCCGGCCAAGGGTGATGGGGTCCCCGGGGCCAGAATTGGCCCAGAGGAGGGGGCCAAGTGGCCCCCTCCCGGAAAAAGTAATTATTATTTTTTTTTTTAACGGAAGGCCGGCCCCGGGGGATGGGGTCCCCATGGTCATAATTGGCCTCAGGAGGGGGGCCACGCGACCCCCCTCCTCAAAAAAAGCAGGCTGGCCAGGCCCCAGGGATGGGGTCCCCGGGGCCAATAGTGGCCCAGGGAAGGGAGGCCATGCGCCCCCTTCCCGTTTTTTTTTAAAAGAAAAAAATGCTAAGGCCCTGGGGGATGGGGTCCCCGGGCGCAAAAAGTATTAAAAGAAGGGGGGCCACACAGCTCCCTTCTAAAAATATTTTTTTTAAAAGAAAAGCCGGCATCTCGCCGTAGGCCCCCCTCCCTGCACCACTCTGCAAACACGCCCCCTGGCGCATTCTAAGTTGGGGGATTAAGTCCGCTTCATTCCTGAGTGTCCGTGGGGGCCAACTAGCCCACCAGGTACCTCCAGTAATCCCCACAGAGTGGGATTGCTGAGAGGTGGTCTGAGGCCACGCCCCTTTTTACACCACTCTGCAAACGCGCCTCTTGGCGCACTGCTGGTGGGGCGATGAGGTCCTCTTGTGTCCTGAGGACCTCAGGACTCAAGTGGACTTCATCCCCCGAGCAGCAGTGTGCCAAGAGGTACGTTTGCAGAGTGGTGTAAAAAGGGGGCGTGGCCTCAGACCACTCTCAACAATCTAGCTGTATGGGGCCTACTGGAGGTACCTGGTGGACTAGTTGGCCCCCAGGGACCCTCAGGAGGCAAGGGGACTTCATCCCCCAACCAAGAGCATGCCAGGAGGTGTGTTTGCAGAGTGGTGGACAAAGGGGGCGTGGCCTGTGCCCACCTATCAGCAATCCCATTATCTGGGGCATACTGGAGGTATCAGGTAGGCTAGTTGGCCCCTAAGGACCCCCAGCAGCGAAGGGGACTTTAATCCCCTTCCAAGAGTGCGCCAGGAAGTGCGTTTGCAGAGTGGTGGGGAAAGGGGGCGTGGCCTGCTATGAGAACTTAGCAATCCCGCTGTGTGTGGGACTTACTGGAGGTACTAGGAGGTGTAGTTGGCCCCCAAGGTTGTCCTTGGGGGCCAACTACCTCTCCTATTACCTCCACTAAGTCCCACACAGTGGGATTGCTAATAGGTCTTCAGTGGCCATTCCCCTCTTTCTCCACCACTCTGCAAACACACCTCCTGGCACAGTACTGGTTGGGAGATGAAGTCCACTTTACTCCTGAGGGACTTTGGTGGCCAAGAAGCCCTCCTGGTACCTCCTGTAAGTCCTACGCAGCGGAATTCCTGAGAGCTGGTCGGAGGCCCAGTCCCCTTTCTGCACCACTCTGCAAACGCGACTACCAGTTAAAGAAGCATTTGTAATGTAATAGGTCTCGCATTTGCGAGAGTTAGAGCTATTGGCGTTGCAAATATAAAAGATTTTTACTAATGTTTTTTGGTGTAGAGTGGATGTAAGTTGTGTGTAGTGGAATTATGTGGTATGCTGTGCAGTGAAATTATGTGAATAGAAAGTATGTGGTATTTAGTGTATAGGAATTATGTGGAGTGGGATTATGTGTTTTGGAGAGTAATTATGTGATATTGTAGTCTGTGTTGTGGAGTGGTCACCTCAGGTTTAGTCTTCCTCGTTTCCATAGAAGCTCAACTATGAACTGAGTGAGACAAAAAAAACAGAAGGAACCACTGAGGAGCACTTGTGGACCTAGTCGGAGGTATGAGCAGGGCCACTGGAATTATGTGACTGTTCGGCTCCACCAATTTTCACATAATTAAACATTTTCTGCATTTGCCAAATATTCTATCATCTGCTGCCTAATCTGCAGATTTGAACAAAAAAAGCCTTGTTTCTAGCTCAAATGGCTCAAATGTTCCCAAAAATGCAGCATCACGTGTTACAGCGTTGTGGAAGGCCCTTTGCAAAGCTGGAATGGGCACGTGTTACTTTTTACAAAATGTGGGTGTTAAACTGGTACTAATGGTGCACAAACCTCTCTTCTTTCTGTGCCTCTCTTGCCTCTTTTTGCATTTCTCTTGCTTCTTTCTGCACCTTTCTTCCTCTTTCTGCACCTCACTGTCTTCTTTCTGCACTTCACTTACCTCTTTCTGCACCTTTGTTGCTTTTTTCCGCAGATCTCTTGCCTCTTTCTGCACCTCTCTTGCCTCTTTCTGCACCTCTCTTTCTTTTTTCGGCAGATCTCTTACCTCTTTCTGCACTGCTTTTGCCTCTTTCTGCACCTCACTTGCCTCTTTCTGCACTTCACTCTCTTCGTACTGCACCTCTCTTGCCTCTTTCTGCACTTCTCTTGCCTCTTTCTGCACTTCTCGAGCCTCTTTCTGTACCTCTCTTGCCTCTTTCTGCACCTCAAGTGACTCTTTCTGCACTTCTCTTGCCTCTTTCTACACTTATCTACACTTATCTTGCCTCTTTCTACACCTCTCTTGCCTCTTTCTGCACCTCCCTTGCCACTTTCTGCACTTCTCTTGCCTCTTTCAGTACCATTCTTTCCTCTTTCTGCACCTGTTGGTTCATTCTGCACTGTTCTTGCTTCTTTCTGCACCTCTGTTGCAAATTTATGCATCCCTCTTGCCTCTTTCAGGACCCCTCTTCCATCTTTCTGCACCTCTCTTGCCTCTGTCTGCACACCTGTTCCCTCTTTCCGCACCCCTTTTGCTTGTTTCTGCAACTCTCTTGCCTCTTTCTGCAGTACTTTCGCCTCCTTCTGTGCCTCTGTTGCTTCTTTCTGCACTTGTCTTGCCTCTTTCTGCACCCCTCTAGCCTCTTTCTGCACCTCTGTTGGTTCTTTCTGCACTGCTCTTTCTTCTTTCTGTACCTCTTTTGTAAATATCTGTATCCCTCTTGCCTCTTTCTGCACCCCTGTTTCCTCTTTCTGCACCTTTCCTGCCTGTTTCTGTACCTCTCTTGCCTTTCTACACCTCTGTTGCTTCTTTCTGCACTTCTCTTGCCTCTTTCTACACCCCTCTTGCCTCTTTCAGCACCTCTGTTGCTTCTTTCTGCACTTCTGTTGCTTCCTTCTGCACCCCTCTTGCCTCTTTCTGTACCACTCTTGCGTCTTTGTGCACCTCTCCTTCCTCTTTCTGCACCTCTCTTGCCTTTTTCTGCAGTTCTCTTGCCTCTTTCTGCACCTCTTTTGCTTCTTTCTGCAGATCTCTTGCCTCTTTCTGCACCTCTCTTGCCTCTTTCTGCACCTCTCTTGCTTCTTTCTGCACCCCTGTTGTGTCTTTCTTCACTCGTCTTCCCTCTTCCTGCACCTCTCTTGCTTCTTTCTGCACTTCTCTTGCTTGTTTCTGCACCTCTCTTGCCTCTTTCTGCACCTCTCTTGCCTCTTTCTGTACCTCTGTTGCTTCTTTCTGAACTTCTGTTGCTTCTTTCGCCTCTTTCTGCACCTCTCTTGCTTCTTTCTGCACTTCACTTGCTTCTTTCTGCAACTCTCTTGCTTCTTTCTATACCTCTGTTGCTTCTTTCAGCAATTCTCTTGCCTCTTTCTACACTGCTCTTGCTTGTTTCTGCACCTCTCTTGCGTCTTTCTACACCCCTCTTGCCTCTTTCTGCACCCCTCTTTTCTCTTTCTGCCTCACTCTTGCCTCTTTCTGCAGTTCTCTTGCCATTTTTTGCACCTCTCCTGCCTCTTTCTGCACCTCACTTTTCTGCACTTCTCTTGCTTGTTTCTGCACCTCTCTTGCGTCTTTCTGCACCCCTCTTTCTGCACCTTACTTTTCTTTCTGCACCCCTCTTGCCTTTTTCTGCACCCCTGTTCCCTCTTTCTGCACCTTTCCTGCCTCTTTCTGCACTTGTCTTGCCTCTTTCTGCACCCCTCTAGCTTCTTTCTGGACCTCTGTTGGTTCTTTCTGCACTGCTCTTGCTTCTTTCTGCACCTCTTTTGCAAATTTCTGTATCTCTCTTGCCTCTTTCTGCACCCCTGTTCCCTCTTTATGCACCTTTTCTGCCTGTTTCTGCACCTCTTGCCTTTTTGCACCTCTGTTGCTTCTTTCTGCACTTCTCTAGTCTCTTACTACACCCCTATGCCTCTTTTAGCACCTCTGTTGCTTCTTTCTGCACTTCTGCACTTCGGTTGCTTCTTTCTGCACCCCTCTTGCCTCTTTCTGTACCCCTCTTGCGTCTTTGTGCACCTCTCCTTCCTCTTTCTGCACGTCTCTTGCCTTTTTCTGCAGTTCTCTTGCCTCTTTCTGCACCTCTTTTGCTTTTTTCCGCACCTCTTTTGCTTCTTTCTGCAGATCTTGTGCCTCTTTCTGCACCTCTCTTGCTTCTTTCTGCACCCCTGTTGTCTCTTTCTTCACTCGTCTTCCCTCTTTCTGCACCGCTCTTGCTTCTTTCTGCACTTCTCTTGCTTGTTTCTGCACCTCTCTTGCCTCTTTCTGCACCCCTCGTGCCTCTTTTTACACCCCTCCTCCCTCTTTCTGCACCTCTCTTGCCTCTTTCTGTACCTCTGTTGCTTCTTTCTGCACTTCTCTTGCTTCTTTCTGCGCCTCTCTTGCATCTTTCTGCACCCCTCTTGCCTCTTTTTGCACCCCTCCTCTCTCTTTATGCACCTCTCTTGCCTCTTTCTGTACCTCTGTTGCTTCTTTCTGCACTTCTGTTGCTTCTTTCTGTACTTCTTTTGCCTCTTTCTGCACCTCTCTTGCTTCTTGCTGCACCTCTGTTGTCTCTTTCTGCACTCGTCTTCCCTCTTTCTGCACCTCTCTTGCTTCTTTCTGTACTTCACTTGCTTCTTTCTGCAACTCTCTTGCTTCTTCCGACACCTCTGTTGCTTCTTTCAGCAATTCTCTTGCCTCTTTCCACACTGCTCTTGCTAGTTTCTGCACCTCTTGTGCGTCTTTCTGCACCCCTCTTGCCTCTTTCTGCACCCCTCTTTTCTTTATCTGCATCCCTCTTTGCTCTTTCTGCAGTTCTCTTGCCATTTTCTGCACCTCTCCAGCCTCTTTCTGCACCTCACTTGCCTCTTTCTGCACTTCTCTTGCTTCTTTCTACACCTCTGTTGCTTCTTTCAACAATTCTCTTGCCTCTTTCTGCACTTCTCTTGCTTGTTTCTGCACCTCTCTTGCGTCTTTATGCACCCCTCTTTCTGCACCCCACTTTTCTCTTTCTGCACCCCTCTTGCCTCTTTCTGCACCCCTGTCCCCGCTTTCTGTACCTTTCCTGCCTGTTTCTGCACCTCTCTTGCCTCTTTCTGTACCTCTGTTGCGTCTTTCTGTACTTCTCTTGCTCTTTCTGCACCCTTTTGCGCCTCTTTCAGCACCCCTGTTGCTTCTTTCTGCACTTCTCGTCCTTATTTCTGCACCCCTCCCGCCTCTTTCTGTACCTCTCTTGCCTCTTTGTGCACCTCTCCTACCTCTTTCTGCACCCCTCTTGCCTCTTTTTGTACCTCTGTTTGTTCTTTCTGCACTGCTCTTGCTTCTTTCTGCACCTCACTTGCCTCTTTCTGCACTTCTCTTGCTTCTTTATACACCTCTGTTGCTTCTTTCAGCAATTCTCTTGGCTCTTTCTGCACTGCTCTTGCTTGTTTCTGCACCTCTCTTGTGTCTTTCTACATCTCTGTTGCCTCTTTCTGCACTTCACTTGCTTCTTTCTGCACCTCTCTTGCCTCTTTCTGCACATCTGTTGTTTCTTTCTGCACTTCTCTTGCCTCTTTCTGCACCTCTGACTTAGAGGTTGTTTTAATCTGCCTGCCCTATTATGTACTAGGACCTTACAGGGGAGGTCATGCCAATCACAGGGGTACCCCAACCCATAGTGTACCCTAGTGTATGTAGGTGTTTTCACTGTAATCTAAGTGTCTTTCAGCATAGCACTGGCTCAGGCCTGATTAGTCAGAGTCAGTTACCACCAGTACCAATCAGCAAAAAGTTGGAGGCACAGGATGACTTTGCAACAAGGTCTCTTTCTGCACCTCTGTTGCCTCTTTCTGCATTTCTCTTGCTTCTTTCTGCCCTTGTCTTCTTCTTTCTGCACATGTCCTACCTCTGTAGACATAGTTAGAAATTAGCATTTAAAAAGCCTTTGAAAGTCACTGAAAAAACCATAGATTTCAGGGATGTTATAGTTAGAAATTAGCATTTAAAAAACCTTTGAAATTCACTGAAAAAACCATAGGTTTCAGGGACGTTATAGTTAGAAATTAGCATTTAAAAAACCTTAGAAATTCACTGAAAAAACCACAGGTTTCAGGGACGTTATAGTTAGTTGGACATTTCACTCGTACAAAACCAGAGAAATTTGGCCGTTATAGTTTGTTGAGCTAACTATAACTCACGCCCCCGCAATGCAGTGCTGATGACGGCACATATTACATCACTCATGACATGCTCAGTGACATCACTGATGACATCACTGTTGACATCTCAAATGACATCACTGATTACATCACTGATTACATCATCCAGTGACTGTGTGTTTCTGTAAAGTTTAAATATGTTATATATATATATATATATATATATATATATATATATATATATATATATATATATATATTATCTACTGGCGGTCGCCAGTAGATAGTTATAGTTAAAACCTATTATCCATAGGAAATCCGCGACATTCTATTTGAAATAACGTTGGCGCCGGTTGACGAATCTTCGCGAAAGTTTCCAACTTGTTGGGGCGCTCCGGTCCGCTCCTATCCTGAAAGTCTCGGGTGATACGTCAAGCGGGGCCAAGAAAAAGGGGGTCCCAAAACGCGTTTTCCCCATTCATTTTTCCATAGGAACCTTTAGTCGCAGCTACAGCCCGAACTGCTGAACGGAATTACACCAAATTTGGCAAAGAGGTAGCCCTTGGTTCAGTGTCGTGCCTTTTGCTTAAATGGTGTAAATCCGTTCAGTAGTTCCTGAGAAAATCAAAAGTAAAGTCACATATATATCTGGGCGGAGCCTAACCACACATGTCATCGTGAGATCTGATTGGCTGTCAGCACTTCATCCTGGAATTGCTGGCAGCCATCTTGGGACCAATATAAATGATAGTACCTCATTGAAATGCATTGTAGTGAATAGAAGATTTTGAGGGTCACCAAAAGGAGAACTATAAAGGGTGATAACAGGCTTTAGTTACATTAGAATTTATTTGTTGATGGTACCATACTAATTTTAGGAATTGTGGTGTATTCTAAGGTGATTTTACCATGTGAAAAACCTTCTGCTGGGATATCATGAATCATGTTTGAGAGAACACTATTTTCACATGCTTGTCCCATGGAGGTTTGGAAGGTGCTCCAGAAGCTAAAATGAGAGCATATTTTCTGTAAATTCACATTATCTTTCTGCCAGTTGGAAAATGGGGGATCATCCAGTAGTCAGACCATCCCCCTTGCAGGCACTCAAGCCAGGCCTCAAACACCATTTAAAATGAAATCAAAATTTGTCCCCATATTGGTACGAGATGGTTTAGATGCCTTTAGTGATCATGTGGTTAATCAAATCAAAAAACTAACACATGCAACGAATAGATCTAAAAGAGTATATACTAGCAAAGAGACCAGATATAATCAGTTGATTTTAAGATTAAGAAAGGAAGATGTAGTTATTCGGACATCAGATAAAGGCGGAAATATAGTCCTTTGGCCCATGAAAGACTATTTAGAAGAAGCATACAGCCAGTTGAACGATGTCCAGTGTTACAAAAAAGTACTCCAATAAAATACAAAAACACTCAGGATTCTCTTTTTAAGAACTTGCTTGCTTGGAAGAGTTTGGGCCTTTTAAGTTGGGAAGAGTATAAATTTGTTAAAAAGGAATATCCAATGGTACCCCATATTTACTTCATACCCAAAATACACAAGGACATGGCGAAACCACCGGGCAGGCCAATTATTGCGGCGTGTGATGGGCCATTGGAGAATCTCTCAAGATACATTGATTATTTTTTACAGGTGCACATGAAGCAGTTGAAATCATACATCCAGGACACCAGTGATTTTTTAACAAAAATTAATGCAATTGTGTGGGAATCTGATTTTTTGTTAATCACAATGGATGTCTGCTCTTTGTATACATGTATCAGGAACCAAGATGGCTTGAGAGCAGTGGAGTTCTTTCTTAATACTAGATCCATAATATATGCACAACATACTCGTATGCTCTTGGATATGCTGCTTTTTAATCTGGAAAATAATTTTTTTCTTTTTAACGGGCAGTTTTATCAACAAATCCAAGGTGTAGCTATGGGGGCCAGTTTCTCCCCCAGTTACGCCTGTCTGTTCATGGGCTGGTGGGAGGAACTGGTCCTCATGCGCAAATATGAACATGTATATACTACCAATATTGTATCTTGGATGCGTTTTATAGATGATATATTTATTGTGTGGAAGGGGAGGGAAGAAGGTGCGTTGAAATTTATCAATGAAATCAATGAAAACAACTTTAACCTCAAATTTTCCTCGAGCATAAGTAAACATACAGTGACCTTTTTGGATGTGCAGGTTTTAATTAGAAATTATGTTTTAACTACCACCCTTTTTACCAAACCAACTGCAGGAAACACACTTTTACACGCGTCGAGTGCACATCCCCCACATCTCATCAGGAGCATCCCCTACGGGGAAATGTTCCGTATCCGCAGAATTTGCAGTGATTCAGAGGATACAAAGATGAGGCAGATGGAGAGCCGTGCTAGATTTTTGGCTAGGGGATACAGCAGCGAATCAGTAGATTCTGCGATTAGAAAGTCCCAGGCAAGGTCGAGGAGGGATCTCCTCGCCTACAAAATAAAAACGTCCCAGGGAGAGGCATACACACAGCCTGTCAGACTAATCCTAACCTATTCAAAACAGGAAAAACAGTTACGGAGTATTATGAGACACAATTGGCACTTTATTCGTGAGGATCCAGTAATAGGTGATCTGATGCCTGTCAATCCATCAATCTCCTTCCACAAATCATTAAGTATGGTGAATATGTTGGTTCAGAATAATCATGACAGTAGTCACAAAGACATGTGGTTAACAATAAGAAAAGGTTTTTTAAATGTCTCTCTTGTAAGGCTTGTCAGTTTGGAATAAATGTCAAAACGTACACAACTGCTTTTTCAGATACAGTCAAAGAGATTAAACAGCATCTTACGTGTAAGACAGAATATTGTGTATACGTATTGGAATGTGACTGCCAATTGAAATATATAGGCAGCACAAAATTAGCAGTGCACAAACGTGTTCTTCAGCATATCAGGGCGATCACTAATAAGGATCAAAATTACCCTGTTGCAAGACATTTTCAAACTGTACACAATAGCAATCCACAATTTTTACGCTACTATGCTATTGAAGCTATACCTATCATGAAAAGAGGGGGTGACAGGGAAGCCAAACTGAGACGCCTGGAAACGAGTTATATTTTAGAGTTTGATTCTAAGCATCCAGGCGGGCTCAATATTACAGAAGATTTACATACGTTTTTATAAACGTAGGCAGTCAGTCTCCCATAGGTTAAGCATGTACAGCGGGCAAGCTAATTAGAACATTGCAATGAAGGGACACCTTTTCTTGCATGCACTTAATGTCTGAAGAACCTTGGGCAAGAAGCAAAACTATATTTATCCAATCAATAAAACCAGTATGATTTTTAGGAATGGTTTTAGAATTGGGGTGGTATTTTATAGTGATTTCTTAAAGCCCTTTTTCTAATGTTTTTTATAGATCTACATCTGGGTTCTTTGTGTTAAGACTTTAAAAGCCAACAATTTATTGACAGTCTTAGAAACCTCCCTTGCAATATGAAGTAATGTATGAACTTTAAAGTAGGATGTATTTAATGAATTTACTATGACAATTTGTACTTGTATATAATGAATTTATTTATTTACGTATGATAATCTGTATGTGTATATAATGAATTCATTTGTGTACCCCTTTAGATATTTAATATTTATAGCACTATTGGTTTTTAACTCTAAGTAGTAACAGCACTGAGTCACTTTATCTGTCCATTCACAGTATGTCGACAATGGTAGCAAATGATTTAGAGATGTGCACGGATGCATTTAGGCAAGTATAAATCAAGAAAAGAAAGTATTGCACAACTAATCCATTGGCACAATAGAACAATATTGAATTTACAGATTTATCTGTGGTATATTTATATATATAATAAGAATAAATATATGTATTAAAAAAGACATGAATGGCAGATATTGCGTGGTGCAGAGCAATCCGTGAAATGGCAAAGTATTTAAACTTAAGGACACAAAATAGGAAATAGGTGTTTCTTTAAAGAAATGTGTCCTTTATACACAAATTTTTACAGCACATAGTGGTAGGTGATAGGTTTGTTTTCACTTTTATATTAAGATATGTATTTTTTATATGTGGATGATGTCTTTATTCCTATATATGCTATAATTTTAATGGAAATCGTAAACATGTGTCAGGAGACATTTAAGTGGATATTTAGCCTGAATCAAAACATATATATATATCAAAAAATTATTTTGTAACATTGTTTCACTATAATGTGGGCAATCATATAGGAGGTTGAATATTAATTATGAATAACAACTAAATGAATAACAAACTATATTGTGTAATGGAACATGAGTTATCATGGTATGTAAAGTATGTAAAAAAACTCTGTAAAAATTCTTTAATATGTTTTCTATTTCCATGGTTTTAATTAAGCACGGGCACTTTAAATATGGGGGTAAAGCTGTTGAGCGTTGTCATGTGATCAAGGCCGCTTGTACGGCCGAAACGCGTAATGGCAGAGGACTGGTAAAAATAAAAAGAATTTTGGCACTGAATGAGGTCTGCACTCGTTTTTCCGGAGGATTGTGGCGAGGAGAGGAATATATATATATATATATATATATATATATATATATATATATATATATATATCTACTGGCGGTCGCCAGTAGATAGTTATAGTTAAAACCTATTATCCATAGGAAATCTGCGACATTCTATTTGAAATAACGTTGGCGCCGGTTGACGAATCTTCGCGAAAGTTTCCAACTTGTTGGGGCGCTCCGGTCCGCTCCTATCCTGAAAGTCTCGGGGTGATACGTCAAGCGGGGGCCGAGAAAAAGGGGGGTCCCAAAACGCGTTTTCCCCATTCATTTTTCCATAGGAACCTTTAGTCGCAGCTACAGCCCGAACTGCTGAACGGAATTACACCAAATTTGGCAAAGAGGTAGCCCTTGGTTCAGTGTCGTGCCTTTTGCTTAAATGGTGTCAATCCGTTCAGTAGTTCCTGAGAAAATCAAAAGTAAAGTCACATATATATCTGGGCGGAGCCTAACCACACATGTCATCGTGAGATCTGATTGGCTGTCAGCACTTCATCCTGGAATTGCTGGCAGCCATCTTGGGACCAATATAAATGATAGTACCTCATTGAAATGCATTGTAGTGAATAGAAGATTTTGAGGGTCACCAAAAGGAGAACTATAAAGGGTGATAACAGGCTTTAGTTACATTAGAATTTATTTGTTGATGGTACCATACTAATTTTAGGAATTGTGGTGTATTCTAAGGTGATTTTACCATGTGAAAAACCTTCTGCTGGGATATCATGAATCATGTTTGAGAGAACACTATTTTCACATGCTTGTCCCATGGAGGTTTGGAAGGTGCTCCAGAAGCTAAAATGAGAGCATATTTTCTGTAAATTCACATTATCTTTCTCACTCATGTGAGAATGAAGTCCGACATTCTCAGTAAAACATGTACATCCAGCAAGGGCAGAGACTGTCAGTTGATTCCTTTGTGTTCTACTGCAGCTTCCCAGAGTGTTCTAAAGAACAACTAGAGTGCTAACAGCCTTACTTATGACAAAAGTATGGCACACCTGAAGCCATCTTGATTGGAATAAACTGGTAACACTTAAACAATTTAATTTAAAAAGGAACAAAATGATGGGGTTCATTTTGTCATAGAAATTATTGTTAGTGCTGTGGAAAGAAAAATTAGGACATGTTTCAAGTGTGATCTCAAATATCTTCCTGTTATATTTCAACAGGAGCAGCCTGCCAGTTGATGCCTTTGTGTTCTACTGCAGCTTCCCAGAGTGTTCTAAAGAACAACTAGAGTGCTAACAGCCTTACTTATGACAAAAGTATGGCACACCTGAAGCCATCTTGATTGGAATAAACTGGTAACACTTAAAACATTTAATTTAAAAAGGAACAAAATGATGGGGTTCATTTTGTCATAGAAATTATGGTTAGTGCTGTAGAAAGAAAAATTAGGACATATTTCAAGTGTGATCTCAAATATCTTCCTGTTATATTTCAACAGGAGCAGCCTGCCAGTTGATGCCTTTGTGTTCTACTGCAGCTTCCCAGAGTGTTCTAAAGAACAACTAGAGCGCTAACAGCCTTACTTATGACAAAAGTATGGCACACCTGAAGCCATCTTGATTGGAATAAACCGGTAACACTTAAAACATTTAATTTAAAAAGGAACAAAATGAGGGGTTCTTTTTGAAATAGAAATTATGGTTAGTGCTGCAGAAAGAAAAATTAGGGCATGTTTTAAGTGAGATCTCAAATCCTCTTCTATTTCATTAGAAAATTCTGACATGCAGACTGAAACAATCACTTTCAATACCAGCAGCAGACCACCAGTTAACTCCCTGGTGAGCAGTAGCTTTACTCCAGTGATCTAATGAGCAACTAGAGTGCTAACATTCTGAATTTATGGCAGATGTGAGACACATCTGAATGCCTTCTTGATGGAATCAAAGTAAAAAACTGAAAGCATTTCCTACTGAGGAGACTGCAGTAAATGAAGAAATTAGGAAACTTCATAACAAAGAAGTCTTCCAAGATGGCCACCAGTGAAAAAAGAGCCCAAATGTAGCACAAATATTACCCAGATGTAGCCCACATATAGCCCAATGACAAAAGTGTGCAAAACACTTTTTATTTTTAGTTTTTTTGCAGTTTTATGTAGTGCAGACTGGTCAGGTATTGGAGCATTGCATCTTAAAACATGACCCCCCTACACTACAAAAAACCCACTGCACTACCTTAAACCCTAAAACACTACCCCCGGCACGACCCCCTACACTACACAAGCACCACTGCACTATCCTAAACCCTAAAACACTACCCCCAGCACGACCCCCTACACTACCCAAACACCACTGCACTAACCTAAATCCTAAAACACTACCACCAGCACGACCCCCTACACTACCCAAACACCACTGCACTACCCTAAAACATGACCCCCTACACTACACAAGCACCACTGCACTACCCTAAACCCTAAAACACTACCCCCAGCACGACCCCCTACACTACACAAGCACCACTGCACTACCCTAAACCGTAAAACACTACCCCCAGCACGACCCCCTACACTACACAAACACCACTGCACTACCCTAAACCCTAAAACACTACCCCCAGCACGACCCCCTACACTACCCAAACAGCACTGCACTAACCTAAATCCTAAAACACTACCACCAGCACGACCCCCTACACTACCCAAACACCACTGCACTACCCTAAAACATGACCCCCTACACTACACAAACACCACTGCACTACCCTAAACCCTAAAACACTACCCCCAGCACGACCCCCTACACTACACAAGCACCACTGCACTACCCTAAACCCTAAAACACTACCCCCAGCACGACCCCCTACGCTGCCCGAACACCACTGCACTGCCCTAAACCCTGAAACACCAGCCCCTGCATGACCCCCTACACTGCCCCAACACCACTGCACTGCCCTAAACCCTGAAACACCACCCCTAGCACGACCCCCTACACTGCCCGAATACCACTGCACTGCCTAAACCCTGAAACACCACCCCCTTCACGACCCCCTACACTGCCCGAACACCACTGCACTGCCCTAAACCCTGAAACACCACCCCCAGCATGACCCCCTACACTGCCCGAACGCCACTGCACTGCCCTAAACCCTGAAACACTACCCCCAGCAAGACCCCCTACACTGCCCGAACACCACTGACCTAAACCCTGAAACACCACCCCCAGCACGACCCCCTACACTGCCCGAACACCACTGCACTGCCCTAAACCCTGAAACACTACCCCCAGCATGACCCCCTACACTGCCCGAACACCACTGCTCTGCCCAAAACCCTGAAACACCAGCACCAGCATGACCCCCTACACTGCCCGAACACCACTGCACTGCCCTAAACCTTGAAACACCAGCCCCTGCACGACCCCCTACACTGCCCGAACACCACTGCACTACCCTAAACCCTGAAACATCACCCCCAGCACGACCCCCTACACTGCCCGAGCACCACTGCACTGCCCTAAACCTTGAAACACCAGCCCCAGCACGACCCCCTACACTGGCCGAACACCACTGCACTGTCCTAAACCCTGAAACACCAGCCCCAGCATGACCGCCTACACTGCCCGAACACCACTGCACTGCCCTAAACCCTGAAACACCAGCCCCAGCACGACCCCCTACACTGCCCGAACACCACTGCACTGCCCTAAACCGTGAAACACCAGCCTCAGCACGACCCCCTACACTGCCTGAACACCACTGCACTGCCCTGAACCCTGAAACACCAGCCCCAGCACAACACCCTACACTGCCCGAACACCACTGCACTGCCCTAAACCCTGAAACACCACCCTGTGCATGACCCCCTACACTGCCCGAACACCACTGCACTGCCCTAAACCCTGAAACACCACCCCCAGCGCGACCCCCTACACTGCCCGAACACCACTGCACTGCCCTAAACCCTGAAACACCACCCCCTGCACAACCCCCTACACTGCTCGAACACTACTGCACTGCCCTAAACCCAGAAACACCATCCCCAGCACGACCCCCTATACTGCACGAACACCACTGCACTGCCCTAAACCCTGAAACACTACCCCCAACAAGACCCCCTACACTGCCCAAACACCACTGCACTGCCCTAAACCCTGAAACATCACCCCCAGCAAGACCCCCTACACTGCCCGAACACCACTGCCCTAAACCCTGAAACACCACCCCCAGCAAGACCCCCTACACTGCCCGAACACCACTGCACTGCCCTAAACCCTGAAACACCATGCCCCAGCATGACCCCCTACACTGCCCGAACACCACTGCACTGCCCTAAACCCTGAAACACCACACCCTGCACGACCCCCTACACTGCCCGAACACCACTGTACTGCCCTAAACCCTGAAACCCCACCCCCAGCATGACCCCCTACACTGCCAGAACACCACTGCACTGCCCTAAACCCTGAAACACCCCCCTGCACGACCCCCTACACTGCCCGAACACTACTGCACTGCCCTAAACCCTGAAACACCACCCCCAGCACGACCCCCTATACTGCATGAACACCACTGCACCACCCTAAACCCTGAAACACTACCCCCAGCAAGACCCCCTACACTGCCCGAACACCACTGCACTGCCCTAAACCCTGAAACATCACCCCCAGCAAGACCCCGTACACTGCCCGAACACCACTGCCCTAAACCCTGAAACACCACCCCCAGCAAGACCCCCTACACTGCCCGAACACCACTGCACTGCCCTAAACCCTGAAACACCACCCCCAGCAAGACCCCCTACACTGCCCGAACACCACTGCACTGCCCTAAACCCTGAAACACCACCCCCAGCACGACCCCCTACACTGCCGAACACCACTGCTCTGCCCAAAACCCTGAAACACCAGCCCCAGCATGACCCCCTACACTGCCCGAACACCACTGCACTGCCCTAAACCCTGAAACACCAGCCCCAGCACGACCCCCTACACTGCCCGAACACCACTGCATTGCCCTAGACTCTGAAACACCAGCCCCAGCAAGACCCCCTACACTGCCCGAACACCACTGCACTGCCCTAAACCCTGAAACACCAGCCCCAGCATGACCCCCTACACTGCCCGAACACCACTGCACTGCCCTAAACCCTGAAACACCAGCCCCAGCACGACCCCCTACACTGCCCGAACACCACTGCACTGCCCTAAACCCTGAAACACCAGCCCCAGCACGACCCCCTACACTGCCCGAACACCACTGCACTGCCCTAAACCCTGAAACACCAGCCCCAGCACCACCCCCTACAATGCCCGAACACCACTGTACTGCCCTAAACCCTGAAACACCACCCCCTGCACCGCCCCCTACACTGCCCGAACACCACTGCACTGCCCTAAACCCTGAAACACCACCCCCTGCACGACCCCCTACACTGCCCGAACACCACTGCACTGCCCTAAACCCTGAAACACCACCCCCTACACTGCCCGAACACCACTGCACTGCCCTAAACCCTGAAACACCACCCCCTGCACCGCCCCCTACACTGCCCGAACACCACTGCACTGCCCTAAACCCTGAAACACCACCCCCAGCATGACCCCCTTTACTGCTCGAACACCACTGCACTGCCCTAAACCCTGAAACACCACCCCCAGCACGACCCCCTACACTGCCCGAACACCACTGCACTGCCCTAAACCCTGAAACACCACCCCCTGCACGACCCCCTACACTGCCCGAACACCACTGCACTGCCCTAAACCCTGAAACACTACCCCCAGCACGACCCCCTACACTGCCCGAACACCACTGCACTGCCCTAAACCCTAAAACACCACCCCCAGCACGACCCCCTACACTGCCCGAACACCACTGCACTGCCCTAAACCCTAGAACACTACCCCCAGCATGACCCCCTACACTACCCGAACACCACTGCACTACCCTAAACCCTAAAATACTCTCCCCAGCACGACCCCCTACACTACCCGAACACGACTGCACTGCCCTAAACCCTAAAACACTCCCCCAGCACGACCCCTACACTACCCGAACACCACTGCACTGCCCTAAACCCTAAAACACTCCCCCAGCACGACCCCCTACACTACCTAAACACCACTGCACTGCCCTAAACCCTAAAACACTACCCCCGCATGACCCCCTACACTACCCAAATACCAATGCACTACCCTAATCCCTAAAACACTACCCCCCGCACAACCCCCTACACTACCCAAAGACCACTGCACTACCCTAAACTCTAAAACAATACCCCCGCACGACTCCCTACACTACCCAAAGACCACTGCACTACCCTAAACCCTAAAACACGACCTCCTACACTACACAAACACCACTGCACTACCCTAAACCCTAAAAAACTACCCCCAGCACGAACCCCTACACTACCCAAACACCACTGCACTACCCTAAACCATAAAACACTACCCCCAGCAGTACCCCCTACGCTACCCAAACACCACTGCACTACCCTAAACCCTAAAACACTACCCCCAGCAGTACCCCCTACACTACCCAAACACCACTGCACTACCCTAAACCCTAAAACCCTAAAACACTAACCCCAGCACGACCCCCTACACTGCCCAAACACCACTGTACTACCCTAAACCCTAAAACACTCCCCCAGCACGACTCCCTACACTACCCAAACACCACTGCACTACCCTAAACCCTAAATCTACCCCCAGCATGACCCCCTACACTACACAAACACCACTGCACTACCCTAAACCCTAAAACACTACCCCCAGCACGACCCTCTTCACTACCTAAACACAACTGCACAATTTGTTACAGGCGTTGCAACGCAGACCTGTGGTGCTTACTGGAAGTACCTGGTGGGCTAGTTGGGCCCCAGGGACTCTCAGGATTCAAGGTGACCTAATCCCCCAACTTAAAACGCGCCACGGGGCGCGTTTGCACAGTGGTGAAGGGAGGGGCGGGGCCTCAGGTGACATGTGCGCAAACACGCCCTGTGGTGCGTTTTAAGTTGGGGAGTTAATTCCCTTTGAATCCTGGGGGCCAACTAGCCCACCAGGTACCTTCAGTAAGCACAACAGAGTTGCGTTGCAGAGAGGTGAAAAAGGTGCGTGGCCTCGGAACGCCTCTCTGCAACTCAGCTCTGTGGTCCTAACTGTAGGTACCTGGGGGCTAGTTGGGCCCCAGGGACCCTCAGGATTCAAGGGGACTTAATCCCGCAACTTAAAACGCGCCACGGGGCGTGTTTGCACACATGTCACCTCAGGCCCCCTCCCTTCACCACTGTGCAAACGCGCACTGGCTCTGGTTAGTCAGAGTCAGTTACCACCAGTACCCGTCTGAAAAAGTTGTGGGCACAGGATGAGTTTGCAACAAGGCCTCTTTCTGCTCCTCTGTTGGTTCTTTCTGCACATCTTTTGCTTCTTTCTGTGCGTTTTTTCTTCTTTCTTCACATGTCCTACCTCTGTTGGCATAGTTAGAAACTAGCATTTAAAAAACCTTTGAAATTCACTTAAAAAATCATAGGTTTCAGGCACGTTATAGTTAGAAATTAGCATTTAAAAAATCTTTGAAATTCACTGAAAAAACCATAGGTTTCAGGCACGTTATAGTTAGAAATTAGCATTTAAAAAACCTTTGAAATTCACTGAAAAAACCATAGGTTTCAGGCACGTTATAGTTAGAAATTAGCATTTAAAAAACCTTTGAAATTCACTGAAAAAACCATAGGTTTCAGACCCGTTATAGTTAGAAATTAGCATTTAAAAAACCTTTGAAATTCACTGAAAAAACCATAGGTTTTAGGGACAGTTATAGTTAGTTGGACATTGCACTCGTACAAAACCCATGAAATTCCCCTGTTATAGTTAGTTCAGCTAACTATAACTCGCGCCCCGCAATGCACTGCTGATGACGTCACATATTACATCACTCATGACATGGTCAGTGACATCACTGATGACATCACTGATGACATCTCAAATGACATCACTGATGACATCATCCATGTGATAATTTCATGCATCTTCTCACACCCTAATATAACTTTTGATACACCCACTCTAAATTACAGACTGCCATTCTCAAAACCATAGACAAACCAACACCAAAAACGACATACCCACTCACTGATTCTTAGGTCTACACACACATCCACTCACTCACCTGTACAGTCACTCATACTTACAGTCACTCAGTACAGGACTATCATATGCACTCATACACCTATATAAACACTAACACACCGCCACTCATCCATAGAGGTACTCACACACCTAGTCAGTCATGCAAAAAATTAATCACACACCCATTTACTCACCTATACAGTTATACACACACCAGCTCACTTACTCATACAAATACTAGCACATTCTTACGCTCTTATACAATAACTGATACAAGCACACACGCATCCATACAGCCACTCTCACAATAACACACTCTCACTTATAGCCATTTAAATACTCTAACACACATATATACTGCCTTTTACATATGTAGTTACTCGCACATGTACCACTGAGATATACATTCACTCACTAACACACCCATACACACACTCACCCACCCAAGCAGTCCATCACAGATGCACTCTTGAAATCATGCACCCAGTGAATCACCCACTCACACATCTATGTATAGAGTCACACACACCCCACCCACACAAACACTCAGGCAGCCATACAGATACTCAGAGAACCAATCAATAACCCATATAGACACTCATGTAGCTATTCGCAAATCCATGCATCCACTTACACACCAACAAACAGACGGATACAGACATTCACACAGTTTAGTCACTAACCCATGCATTCAGTAAGATACGTTTAATCACTCACTTGTAGAGTCAGTCACTCACGTACTAAATCATCCATTCAGACACTTATACACCCACTCATTCTTCAATACGCCTTTCCCTATATATATTAAACATATTTAAACTTTACAGAAACACACAGTCACTGGATGATGTCATCAGTGATGTCATCAGTGATGTCATTTGAGATGTCATCAGTGATGTCATCAGTGATGTCACTGACCATGTCATGAGTGCTGTAATATGTGACGTCATCAGCAGTGCATTGCGGGGGCGCGAGTTATAGTTAGCTGAACTAACTATAACAGGGGAATTTCATGGGTTTTGTACGAGTGCAATGTCCAACTAACTATAACTGTCCCTAAAACCTATGGTTTTTTCAGTGAATTTATATATATATATATGCCAAGGTGTATAAGTGTCTGAATGGATGATTTAGTAGGTGCGTGACTGACTGTATAAGTGAGTGATTAAACGTGTCTTACTGAATGCATGGGTTAGTGACTAATCAGTGGGAATGTCTGTATCAGTCTGTCAGTTGGTGTGTAAGCGGCTGCATGGGTTGGTGAGTAGCTACATGAGTGTCTATATGGGTTATTGATTGGTTGTCTGAGTATCTGTATGGGTACCTGAGTGTCTGTGTGTGTGGGTGGGTGTTGTGTGACTCTGTGCATAGATGTGTGAGTTGGTGATTCACTCACCTATACAGTTATAAACACACCACCTCACTTATTCATACAGATACTAACACAGACTTAGTCTCTTATACAATCACTGATACAAGGACACACTCATCCATACAGCCACTCTCACAATCACTCACTCTCACATATAGTCATTCATGTACTCCAACACTCACATATACTGCCTTTTACATATGTAGTTACTCACACATGCACCACTGAGACATCCATTCAATCACCAACACACCCATACACACACTCACCCACCCACCCACCCACCCACCTATAAAGCCCTTCACAGATGCACTGTTGTACCCATACACCCAGTGAATCACCAACTCACACATCTATGCACAGAGTCACACAACCCCCACCCACCCACCCATACAGATACTCAGAGCGAGAGCAGGAAACCTGCTTTTGCACAGGGGAGCTGCATGTCAGCAGCTTACTGTGTGCAAAAGCAATGCCAGCTCCCGCAGGAGGCGGGGAGCCGGCGGGACCGTGGGGGCATTGGGGCTCCCCTCACGGTCCCCAACGCTGAGGCCAGGCCCCGGGAGATGGGGTCCCCGGGGCCAATAGTGGCCTAGGAAAGGGGGGCCACGGGGTCTCCCTTCCCAATAGTTACATTTTTAAAAGGAGCCTATGCCCCGGGGAATGGGGTCCCCGGGGACAAAATTGGCCCCTTCCCGTTTTTTTTTATAAAAAAGGGGTCAGGCCCTGGGGGATGGGGTCCCCAGGGCCCCAAAAATAGTACAAGAAGGGGGGCCACACAGCCCCCCTTCTAAAACAATATTTTTTTTTAAAAACGGCATCTCGCCGGAGGCCCCGCCCCCCTCCCTACAACACTCTGAAAATGCGCCCCATGGCGCATTGTAAGTTGGGGAATTAAGTCCCCTTGAATACTGAGGGTCCCTCGGGGCCAACTAGCCCACCAGGTATCCCCAGTAAGCACCAGAGAGCTGGATTGCAGAGAGGTGGTCCGAGGCCACGCCCCTTTTCACACCACTCTGCAAACACGCCTCTTGGCCCACTGCTGGTGGGGTGATGAGGTCCTCTTGTGTCCTGAGGACCTCAAGACACAAGTGAACTTCATCCTCCGAGCAGCAGTGTGAAAACTAGCATAAGGGTTCAGGGTGAAGGTACTCTGACCGCATGTTTGAGAAATGGAGGTGTTAGTTACAAAAGATATGTGTCCAAAATAGATTTTTTTGATTGCGCACTATATTTGAGATGACGCCGTGATCACCAGTGTGGCATCCAGTGTACTATTGGGGGGACATCACGATATCATTGTGAATAATGATGAAAATATAAAATTAAAAAAAATATTTGTACACACTCGCAGGTCACTGTCACAGACTCATGTATGTTTATACACCCATTCAACATACCCACTCACACACTTATACATACAGTCACATATCCACTTAGATACTCATGCACCCACTCATATACCCATTCAGGTACTCATGCACCCACTTGCAGAATCACTCAGAGAGTGACTCAACCATGTACAGACCTGCTCAGACTCATGCACCCACTAACAGTTCCACTCACACACTCATATATGTACTCACAGACCCACTGAGACACTCACACACCCACTGACCGACCCACTGAGACACTCATACATCCACTCACAGATCCCCTCAGACACTCATACACTCACTCACACATATATACAGTCACTCACACACTCAGTCACAGACCCTCTCAGAGACTTATGCACTGATTCGCTCACTCAGACACTCAGAGACTCACATACCCACTCACGGACTTAGCCAGATATACACACACCCACTAAATCACCCACTCAAAGAATCACGCATCCACTCACAGACCCACCCAGACACTCACCCTCTCAGTCACAGACCCACTCAGACACTCATGTGTGCACCCATTCACTCAGCCACTTAGAGACTTATGCTTTCACTCACAGACCCATTGAGACACTCATACACCCACTCACAGATCCAGTCAGACACTCATACACCTACTCACAGACCCACTCAGAAACTCACACACCTATACAGTCAGTCACACACCCACCCACCCACAGACCCACTCAGAGGCTTATGCCCCCAGTCACTTATACACTTCAAGACTCATGCACCCACTCACAGTGGCACTCAGAGACCCATGCACCCACTCACAGAACCACTAATACACTCATGATGCCAGTCATAGGCCCACTGAGAGACTCATGCACTTACTCACAGACCCACTCTGACACTGATGCACCTCCTCACTCACCCACTCAGACACCCACTTAGACACTCATTTATCCACTCACAGATCCAGTCAGATAGTCATATACTTACTTACAAATGCACAATGGCACTCATGCACCTACTCATAGATTGACTGAGAGACTTATGCAACCAATCACAGACCCATTGTGACACTGATGCACCCACTCTTAGATGCACTGAGACAGTCATGCAGTTCGTTACAGAAGCATTGATACACTGATGCACTGTCTCACAGATCCACTCAAATACTTATACAGTGAATGACAGACTTACTGATACAGTGATGCATGCAGTTACAGGTTACACTGAAAGAGTTATGCACTGTTATAGAGATTTTAAGGGAGTTGTACATGCTACTATAGAGTTTTTTAGGTAGTAATGTGTTCAGTGTGTTGGTTATAATCCATTTTACAGTTATACGTTTTTAATGTGGTGGTGGCTGTTGAATGTCTGCATTTGTTTGCCATTTTGCGACGTATTCGGGGTGATCGCGGCTACTGACATTGCGATGCCCGGAGTCACCGCGAAAACTGAAAAACAGTTGCTAAAGATGAATTTTATACAAACTACCTTAAAAAATATGATTTTAAAGAGTGCACTAATAAACCACTAGTGTCTAAAATACTGTAAAATGTGTGCCTATATGTATTTTGCACTTTATAAAAAAAGGTGCGTTTGTCGCGGTTACCGAAGGCATAGCGACCATCGGAGTAATCGTATAAATGGAAAGTAGGGTTGAAACAAAGTTTCTTTAAAAACTTAATAAAAAAATATGTGTACAAATTTGTTTTTAAAGCAGTGATGTAGTTTGTAATGTATGTGTTGTAACACATATAATTATTTTTTTAAGTTAAAATTTTTGAATGCGGTGTTGGTCATTGAATGTCTGCCTTTGTTTTGCGATTTTGCTACGTGATCGCGATCATCGGGACGTTGTCGAGAATTGCAAAAAAATCGAAACAAAAAATGATTTAACAAGAAAATGAACAAAAGTTTGGGCTATTTGGTGGCTCTGACATGAGCCTTTGTGTTGAGAGTCTGTATAAGACAGCTACTTGCTTAGAAACACCCTGTTCCTTCATCTGTAAAGTGAACTCCATCACCTCTATAGATTACATGCATGCCAAAATGCAGGTTGTTGTTGTATATAGAGTCCATGTTGTGGTCTATGAGGAAAGCAGAAACAGTTTTATTAACATGTTTCCTGGCTTTGTCAATCTGTGTACAGAATTGATTTGACCACTTCCATTTCTGTCTTTGGCATATATTAGAGTACACCAAGACAGTGTGAGGGAAACGCGACATCAGTTCTGCACAAGGATCCTTCATTAGGATTTCCAGCCCTACCCCAGTCAATGTGCCTAGGTCATTGCCACCACAGTGCACGATCATGAGGTGAGGAGCTTGGAAACTTGACAAATTCTTACAAACGTTAAGTTAAAAGACAATATCAATAAACAACTTGTGTCAAATATTAATTAAAATATCTGTAAGTATGTGTTCCTGAGTTTAAAAAAATAGGAGAATTTTGTAACTACAGCAGGCACCTCGGTCTACAGAGTAACCGCAAACACATGGAACACATGAAATTCTGCATCTGCAGAGGGTTCAAAATGCGGCAGCTAGAACTCTCCTTGGCCTTCCTAGAACTTGTTCTACAACTAACGCCATCCGCCGACTACATTGGTTACCGGTGGCGAGGCGCGTCGAGTTCAAGTCCCTCTGCATCGCCTATAAAATTATGAATCTCTTCTCTCCAGGTATCCTGGCAAACCTGCTTTCACCCTATACACCCACTCGCCAACTTCGATCTATGGGCCAGCATCTGGTGGTTGTTCCCGGGTGAGGAGGGTGCGTGCAGGAGGACGCTCCTTCCGCACCCTGGCTGCTAAACTTTGTAATTCTCTTCCTGTGCACATCCACAGTATGGACAACTACCTGGCATTCCTCAAGGCCATTCAAACGCACCTTTTCCCTTTGCTTTAGGCTCTGCCTTCTGTTAGTAGCCTCCCAATTCCTGCCTGTTAGTGCTGGGACGCCCCTATGCTGGGGCAGCTGTGCGCTTTACAAAACTCGTAACATAACATAACATAACACCACATTTATGTGTTTTTTTTCTTCAAAAAACCATTGCACAAACTCTAATATAAACTTTACATTGGTAAACAACTAGTGTCTGCTATCAAGTAAAATCTGTCTATATATATGTTTAAGACTTCCTTAAAAAACATGTGCCTTTTGTGACGCCTCCGCGGGTATCGCAATGTCGTTGCGAATATAAAAAATTTAAAGAAACAAAAAAACGACACTTATTAGTCCACTGAGGAAAATACAAGGTTATACAAATATACATTATAGAGCCAATATAGATAGCAAATACAATTTAAAAACCTTAGAAATTCAATAAAAAATTCATAGGTTACAGGGACATTATAGTGAGGAAATAGAATTTGAAAAACCTTAGGTTACAATTGTTACAGGAATGTTATAGTTAGGAAATAGAATTTAATAAAAACTAAGAAATTCAGTGAAAAAACCAAAGGTTACAGGGGCGTCATAGTTAGGCTCAGGTTTCCCTCGTACAAAACAAGAGAAATTCAGCAACTCGTGCCCCCACAATGCATTGCTTATGACTTCACATATTACGTCACTTATGACATGGTCAGTGACATCACTCATGACATCATGAGAAAGAAATTAAAACAAAAATTCTTGCGGGATAAGAACTTTCGGCAGAAAATATGATGCAATAGGTAAAGAGTTCAGCAATTGAGTTCCCTGAGGCCACAGGAACTGGTGACCTCAGAATCCAGCTCTGAAAACAATTCCAATTTGGAGGTACAAAAGGATGCGTCTAATTCCAATGCGGTGCCATTTACAACTTCAAAGGAATACCGTTTTTTACAGTCAAATCAGTGCCCCTGGTGAAAGCCTCACAGAGGAAGACGAGGAAACAGCGATGGAGAGGCAAAATCAGAAGAGATGATCACAGCAAAATGAGACACTCTGCCACATGGCAGAAAGACATGGCAGAACAGAAGGATTAAATAAAGGTGAGGACAATCTTACATCTATTAACTTATCTACCCATGAACAAGGGGCCTGATTCACAGAACTAACTTACGTCAAAAACATAAAGTTAGTACTTTTTGGTATTCACAGAATACACTTACTCATTTTGGTATTCACAGAATAAATTTACTCATTTCGGTATTCACAGAAGTTAGTAGTCCTAACTTTAGGCTCACCGGCCGACCCACTGAAACTGGACCATTTCAGGAAAATTTTACCAACTATTTCTCCTCTCTTAGGTCAAATGATTAACAGATCGCTCAGCTTAGCTGTTGTGCCTACATCATGGAAACAGGCTAGGGTGATACCATTGCTTAAAAAACCCTTACTGGACTTAAAAAAAACAGAACATTTCAGGCCAATTTCATTGCTCCCTTGGCCTGCCAAGATCACGGAGGCGTATATCAACTCCATTCTTTCAGACCACTTGACCTCCAACAATATTCTTGATCCTTCGCAAAATGGCTTTCGCCCTGGCCATAGCACTGAGTCGGCGCTCCTGGCGGTGACAGAACATCTCTGGACAGCGATGGATGCAGGACAGACATCGGCACTGATCCTTCTGGATCTCAGTGCCGCATTCGACACTGTGTCCCATGCAATCCTGCTGCGCCGTCTGGAAGAGGCTGGCATCAGTGGCCTTGCTTTGAAGTGGCTTGCGTAATTTCTTTCTGACAGGACTTTTCAGGTGATTGCTCCTCCTTTCTCTTCACCCACCTTCCCCATCAAGCACGGGGTGCCACAGGGTTCTTCTCTAAGCCCCCTGCTTTTTAATTTGTATGTACAACCTCTGGCTATAATAGCCAAGAGCAGAGGACTGACTGTGGTCTCCTACGCCGACGACACTCAGCTGGTGGTAGCCCTCTCGAGCAACTCTAAGCACGACGCCTTTAAGTTTCAAGGCGATCTTGCTGCAGTTGCCGGGTGGATGACAGCTAACTGCCTCCAGCTGAATGCCAGCAAGTCGGAGGTGTTGCTGGTGGGCAGGGATCATGGGCTATGGAATGAGTATTGGTGGCCCACGAATTTAGGCACCCCCCCACCTCCTAAACAGGCTGTAAAGAACCTGGGAGTTTGGATGGATGCCTCTCTCAGCTTCCATACCCAAACGAAGAAGGTGGCGGGTACTTGTTTCGGTTTGCTACGCGGACTCAAACCTATTCTGGGTTTCTTTGATGCCCCGACTAGACAGATTATTATTCAGGCCTTGATTACATCTAGGCTTGATTATGCAAACTCTCTGTATCTGGGGGCTAACAAGGCGGAAGTACGCAGGCTACAGAGAGTACAGAACGCCGCAGCAAGATCTCTTCTGGGTCTGCGCAGAGTCTGTTCGGTGACCAACACAATCCGCCGCCTTCATTGGCTGCCTGTGGCTCAACGGATTGAGTTTAAGGCTCTTTGTATAGCCTTTAAAATCTTGAAGTTCGCCTCCCCTAAAATTCTGACTGATCTGCTCTCTTTTTAC
This sequence comes from Calotriton arnoldi, assembly GCA_963921515.1. Taxonomy (NCBI): domain Eukaryota; kingdom Metazoa; phylum Chordata; class Amphibia; order Caudata; family Salamandridae; genus Calotriton; species Calotriton arnoldi. Next base: position 88,273 of record CAWUFW010013402.1, read on the forward strand.
GTCCCTTCCCGTCAGCTTCGCTCCATGGACCAGCATTTGTTAGTGGTCCCTCGGGTTAAGAGGACTCGGGCCGGAGGGTGCTCCTTCCGGTACAGAGCGGCTATTCTCTGGAATTCGCTGCCCCTTCATATTCGAGGCCTCAGTAACTTCCTCAAATTTAGGAAAGCTATCAAGGCACTTCTCTTTCCCACTGTGTAGGTCGCTCGGGTCCTCCCCTGCGTTGTGGTCTCCTATTTGCCGTTAGCGCCGCGACGCCTCTTGGCTGGGGCAGCTGCTGCGCTTTACAAATCTTTTAAATAGAAATAGAAATAGAAATGCCTTCTGTGAATACCGAAAGTCTTAAAGGTAGGATTTTTCTCAGTTTAGGAGTAGTAAAGTTAGGAGTCCTAACTTTACTACTCCTAAACTGAGAAAAATCCTACCTTTAAGACTTTCGGTGTTCACAGAAGGCATTTAGGAGTCCTAAAGTTAGGAGTCCTAACTTTACTACTCCTAAACTGAGAAAAATCCTACCTTTAAGACTTTCGGTATTCACAGAAGGCATTTAGGAGTCCTAAAGTTAGGAGTCCTAACTTTACTACTCCTAAACTAAGAAAAATCCTAACTTTAAGACTTTCGGTATTCACAGAAGGCATTTAGGAGTCCTAAAGTTAGGACTACTAACTTCTGTGAATACCGAAATTAGTAAGTTCATTCTGTGAATACCAAAATGAGTAAGTGTATTCTGTGAATACCAAAAGTACTAACTTTACGTTTTTGACGTAAGTTAGTTCTGTGAATCAGGCCCTTAGTGTTGAGGAACAATCACTATTAGACCTGTAGTCAAAGTTTGCTATTGGACAAATGGTTTATCATTTGCCCTAGAGAGCAAACTTTGACTATTCTAAAACTTGCATTGATTTGTTACTTTTCTTTAGGAAACTGAAATTGTTGAAGGTTTTCATGCAACAGAAATACAGACACAAATTTGGGGGTGAGTCTGTGGCTTTCATTGAAAATGAACATGCTTTTGACAGTTTGTGCATTAGGGACGTTGAAGGTCTGGCGTCATTGAGAGAATTGGAATATGGTGGCAAAGATTAGTTGTCTGAAAGAGATCTGCTATGTATTTAGTCTTAGAAATCAATAGGACTATCTGAAATGATTTCAGGCCTAAGTCTTGATGTAATCTTGTCACTCCGCATGACATTAAAGACAGTTTCCACAAGGTTATAACTTTTGAACTCATGAAATTGTGGAGGAATTAGAAGCAACAATGCTGCAAAGAATTTAACTGTGGAACAGAGAAAAGCCTCAGACTCTTTAAGCAAGGACGTCTCATTTGTGGTTAAACCTGCTGACAAGGGTGGTAAAGTGGTACAATGGGATGTGGCCAAATATCAACAGGAAGCCAAGAGGCAATTTGAACTATTGGGTAGTTATGAGAGGTCATCTGTGATTGCATATAAACATACTATCAAACATTTTCACACACGTTAAGCGGATTGGCATGAGAAGGGACTGTTGGATGTTGAAGAGTACCAATTCTTATTAGTTAATAAACCAAGTACACCATGCTTTTATATGCTGCCTAGGATTCACAAGAATAGTATTAACCGTCCGGGAAGGCCCATCATTTGAGCCAACAATAGTTTCCTGGAAAACAAGACCATATACTTAGATTATTTCTTATGCCCTTACATCCTCAGTCTCATTGGCCTCAGTGGTAATTTTAGCTGCCATTATTTAATATGAGGGGGGCAGATGTGATGTATTTAGCAACTCATTACCTTGATGTTTACTGTATATGACAAGTTTGTTTTATAATCAGCTATTCCTGGCACTGGAAAGACTGTAGGCATCTTTCATCAATTGTTTGATTTGCCACTTGGTGTATATTGTTATTTATTTTGACTGTTGGGCACTTTCGCTGCAGCAGGCCATGTGACTTTTCTGTACACGTGCAAAATAATACGATTAACTGGGGTTTGTGAAATGTATTTAATTTATGTTGCCATTTTCTCCTAAAGATCTACATTTAGAACATTTGTATATTTCATTTTGTGCAACTATAGCTGGACGGTAGCAAGACCGTGACCAATGTTATCATAGAATGCAGTGCAGTATTTTTACTATGTCCATGGTGTCTTTTTAAGGGGGATTGAGCACAGTTCTAACTGTTATGTGGCTTTAACAAAGACAGCATGGTCAATCCACGTGGGCCAATTAAACATTGTTTTTGAGAAGCTACATCCCAGAATGCGAGCTTTCTTTGTGACTATATCGAAGTGCTGTTGACAGCAAATTTGGCAAAAGGGTAGATTTCCTTACGCAGATCACGCTTTCAGTTATTTGAGAAATTAAAGGAAATCCAAATTTGTATGTAGGGCCACGGGTCCTTCAAGAAAAATCGTGAAAAATTATGAGCTTGTGCAGGGAAATGCAGAGCTCTGATTGGCTGCCAACACTTCATCCAGGAGCGAGCCCCCCACATGCCCCGGGGACCACCACCTCCCTGGGGCTTTGCCAATTTAAACGTGGGGGCACGCGGCCCCCCACAGCCCAGGGGACCGCCACCTCCCCAGGGCTCTGTTGTTTTAAAAAAAGATGTGTGTGGGGGGCTAGAGCCTCCCCACACGCCCCGGGGACCACCACCTTCCCGAGGCTTTGCAAATTTAAACACAGGGGCACGCTGCCCCCCTGCAGCCCCGGGGACCGCCACCTCCCCGGGGTTCTGTTTTTTATTTAAAAAGATGTGTGTGGTGGGTTTGAGCCACCCCCACACACCCCGGGGACCACCACCTCCCCGGGGCACTAAATATTCTATTTCGGGGGTCCGTTACAGACCCCCGGCCCCGGGGACCACCACCTCCCGGGGCCCTTGATGGCCCTCGGGACCGCCACCCCCCAGAGCCGGCTCCTGCAATGTCCCGGGGTGCCCACCCTGGGACATTGCTGTTTGCTATTGCAGGGCGGGAGCACGCCTCCCGCCCTGTCATAGCAAACTCTGCTTTGCTTCATTGAAGCGAGAGCAGGAAACCTGCTCTCTCTTCAATGAAGCAAAGCAGAATTGCTTTTGAGCAAGGGGAGCTGCATGTCAGCAGCTCCCCTTGCTCAAAAGCAATGCCGGCTCCCGCAGGAGGTGGGGAGCCGGCGGGACCGTGGGGGCATTGGGGCTCCCCCCACGGTCCCCAATGGAGAGGCCAGGCCCTGGGGGATTGGGTCCCTGGGGAAAGAAGTGGCCCAGGACTTGCCTGCACCACTCAGCAAACGCACCCGGTGGCGCGTTGGGGAATTAATTCCCCTTCAATACTGAGGGTCCCTGGGAGCCAACTAGCCCACCAGGTTCCTCCAGTATGTGCCACAGAGCTGCGTTGCAGAGAGGTGGTCCGAGGCCACGCCCCTTTTTACACCACTCTGCAAACACGCCTCTTGGTGCACTGGTGGTGGGGCGATGAGGTCCTCTTGTATCCTGAGGACCTCAGGACACAAGTGGGCTTCATCCCCCGAGCAGCAGTGTGCCAAGAGGCACGTTTGCAGAGTGGTGTAAAAGGGGGCATGGCCTCGGACCACCTCTCTGCAATCCAGCTGTGTGGCCCTTACTGGAGGTACCTGGTGGGCTAGTTGGCCTCCAGGGACCCTCAGTATTCAAGGGGACTTAATCCCCAACTTAGAACGCGCCAGGGGGCGCGTTTGCAGAGTGGTGGAGAAAGGGGGCATGGCCTTTGTCCACCTCTCAGCAATCCCACTGTGTGGGGCTTACTGGAGGTAAGAGGTAGGCTAGTTGGCCCCTAAAGGACCCCCAGCAGCGAAGGGGACTTCAATCCCCATCCAAGAGCGCGCCAGGGAGCGCGTTTGTAGAGTGGTGGGCAAAGGGGGCGTGGCCTGTTATGAGTACTTACCAATGCTGCTGTTTGGGACTTACTGGAGGTAATAGGAGTGGTAGTTGGCCACCAAGGATGTCCTTGGGGGCCAACTACCCATCTTGTTACCTCCAGTAAGTCCCACACAGTGGGATTGCTAAGACGTCTTTGGAGGCCATGCCCCCTTTCTCCACCACTCTGCAAACGCACCTCCTGGCAGACTACGGGATGGGGGATGAAGTCCAATTTACTCCTGAGGGAGTTTGGGGGCCAAGAAGCCCTCCTGGTACGTCCTGTAAGTCCTATGCAGCGGAATCCCTGAGCGCTGGTCGGAGGCCCAGCACCCTTTCTCCACCACTCTGCCAACGTGACTACTACTTAAAGAAGCATCTTTCTGCACCTCTGACTTAGAGGTAGTTTTAATCCCCCTGCCCTATTATATACTAAGGCCTTACAGAGGAGGTCATGCAAATCACAGGGGTACCCCAAACCATAGTGTACCCTAGTGTATGTAGGTGTTTTCACTGTATTCTAAGTGTCTTTCAGCATAGCACTGGCTCCGGGCCTGGTTAGTCAGAGTCAGTTACCACCAGTACCAGTCAGCAAAAGTTGGGGGCACAGGATGACTTTGCAACAAGTCCTCTTTCTGCACCTCTGTTGGTTCTTTCTGCATATCTCTTGCTTCTTTCTGCACCTTTCTTTGTCTTTCTAGACTTCTGTTGCCTCTTTCTGCATTTCTCTTGCTTATTTCTGCGCCTTTCTTCCTCTTTCTGCACATGTCCTACCTCTGTAGGCATAGTTAGAAATTAGCATTTAAAAAACCTTTGAAATTCACTGAAAAAACCATAGGTTTCAGGGACGTTATAAATAGAAATTAGCATTTTAAAAACCTTTGAAATTCACTGAAAAAACCATAGGTTTCAGGGACGTTAGGTAGAAATTAGCATTTAAAAAACCTTAGAAATTCACTGCAAAAAACCACAGGTTTCAGGGACGTTATAGTTAGTTGGACATTTCACTCGTTCAAAACCAGAGAAATTCAGCCGTTATGTCACTGACCATGTCATGAATGATGTAAAATGTGACGTCATCAGCAGTGCATTGCGGGGCGCGAGTTATAGTTAGCTGAAATAACTATAATGGCTGAATTTCTCTGGTTTTGTACGAATGAAATGTCCAACAAACGATAACGTCCCTGAAACCTGTGGTTTTTTCAGTGAATATATATATATATATATATATATATATATATATATATATATATATATATATATATATATATATTATCTACTGGCGGTTGCCAGTAGATAGTTATAGTTAAAACCTATTATCCATAGGAAATCCGCGACATTCTATTTGAAATAACGTTGGCGCCGGTTTACGAATCTTCGCGAAAGTTTCCAACTTGTTGGGGCGCTCCGGTCCGCTCCTATCCTGAAAGTCTCGGGGTGATACGTCAAGCCGGGGCCGAGAAAAAGGGGGTCCCAAAATGCATTTTCCCCATTCATTTTTCCATAGGAACCTTTAGTCGCAGCTACAGCCCGAACTGCTGAACGGAATTACACCAAATTTGGCAAAGAGGTAGCCCTTGGTTCAGTGTCGTGCCTTTTGCTTAAATGGTGTAAATCCGTTCAGTAGTTCCTGAGAAAATCAAAAGTAAAGTCACATATATATCTGGGCGGAGCCTAACCACACATGTCATCGTGAGATCTGATTGGCTGTCAGCACTTCATCCTGGAATTGCTGGCAGCCATCTTGGGACCAATATAAATGATAGTACCTCATTGAAATGCATTGTAGTGAATAGAAGATTTTGAGGGTCACCAAAAGGAGAACTATTAAGGGTGATAACAGGCTTTAGTTACATTAGAATTTATTTGTTGATGGTACCATACTAATTTTAGGAATTGTGGTGTATTCTAAGGTGATTTTACCATGTGAAAAACCTTCTGCTGGGATATCATGAATCATGTTTGAGAGAACACTTTTTTCTCATGCTTGTCCCATGGAGGTTTGGAAGGTGCTCCAGAAGCTAAAATGAGAGCATATTTTCTGTAAATTCACATTATCTTTCTCACTCATGTGAGAATGAAGTCTGACATTCTCAGTAAAACATGTACATCCAACAAGGGCAGAGACTGTCAGTTGATTCCTTTGTGTTCTACTGCAGCTTCCCAGAGTGTTCTAAAGAACAACTAGAGTGCTAACAGCCTTACTTATGACAAAAGTATGGCACACCTGAAGCCATCTTGATTGGAATAAACTGGTAACACTTAAACAATTTAATTTAAAAAGGAACAAAATGATGGGGTTCATTTTGTCATAGAAATTATGGTTAGTGCTGTAGAAAGAAAAATTAGGACATGTTTCAAGTGTGATCTCAAATATCTTCCTATTATATTTCAACAGGAGCAGCCTGCCAGTTGATGCCTTTGTGTTCTAATGCAGCTTCCCAGAGTGTTCTAAAGAACAACTAGAGTGCTAACAGCCTTACTTATGACAAAAGTATGGCACACCTGAAGCCATCTTGATTGGAATAAACTGGTAACACTTAAAACATTTAATTTAAAAAGGAACAAAATGATGGGGTTCATTTTGTCATAGAAATTATGGTTAGTGCTGTAGAAAGAAAAATTAGGACATATTTCAAGTGTGATCTCAAATATCTTCCTGTTATATTTCAACAGGAGCAGCCTGCCAGTTGATGCCTTTGTGTTCTACTGCAGCTTCCCAGAGTGTTCTAAAGAACAACTAGAGCGCTAACAGCCTTACTTATGACAAAAGTATGGCACACCTGAAGCCATCTTGATTGGAATAAACCGGTAACACTTAAAACATTTAATTTAAAAAGGAACAAAATGAGGGGTTCTTTTTGAAATAGAAATTATGGTTAGTGCTGCAGAAAGAAAAATTAGGGCATGTTTTAAGTGAGATCTCAAATCCTCTTCTATTTCATTAGAAAATTCTGACATGCAGACTGAAACAATCACTTTCAATACCAGCAGCAGACTTCCAGTTAACTCCCTGGTGAGCAGTAGCTTTACTCCAGTGATCTAATGAGCAACTAGAGTGCTAACATTCTGAATTTATGGCAGATGTGAGACATATCTGAATGCCTTCTTGATGGAATCAAAGTAAAAAACTGAAAGCATTTCCTACTGAGGAGACTGCAGTAAATGAAGAAATTAGGAAACTTCATAACAAAGAAGTCTTCCAAGATGGCCACCAGTGAAAAAAGAGCCCAAATGTAGCACAAATATTACCCAGATGTAGCCCACATATAGCCCAATGACAAAAGTGTGCAAAACACTTTTTATTTTTAGTTTTTTGGCAGTTTTATGTAGTGCAGACTGGTCAGGTATTGGAGCATTGCATCTTAAAACATGACCCCCCTACACTACAAAAACACCACTGCACTACCTTAAACCCTAAAACACTACCCCCAGCACGACCCCCTACACTACACAAGCACCACTGCACTATCCTAAACCCTAAAACACTACCCCCAGCACGACCCCCTACACTACCCAAACACCACTGCACTAACCTAAATCCTAAAACACTACCACCAGCACGACCCCCTATACTACCCAAACACCACTGCACTACCCTAAACCCTAAAACACTATCCCCAGCATGACCCCCTACACTACACAAGCACCACTGCACTACCCTAAACCACTACCCCAGCACGACCCCCTACACTACACAAACACCACTGCACTACCCTAAACCCTAAAACACTACCCCCAGCACGACCCCCTACACTACCCAAACACCACTGCACTAACCTAAATCCTAAAACACTACCCCCAGCACGACCCCCTACACTACCCAAACACCACTGCACTACCCTAAAACATGACCCCCTACACTACACAAACACCACTGCACTACCCTAAACCCTAAAACACTACCCCCAGCACGACCCCCTACACTACACAAGCACCACTGCACTACCCTAAACCCTAAAACACTACCCCCAGCACGACCCCCTACACTGCCCGAACACCACTGCACTGCCCTAAACCCTGAAACACCAGCCCCTGCATGACCCCCTACACTGCCCGAACACCACTGCACTGCCCTAAACCCTGAAACACCACCCCTAGCACGACCCCCTACACTGCCCGAAACCACTGCACTGCCCTAAACCCTGAAACACCACCCCTTCACGACCCCCTACACTGCCCGAACACCACTCTACTGCCCTAAACCCTGAAACACCACCCCCAGCATGACCCCCTACACTGCCCGAACACCACTGCACTGCCCTAAACCCTGAAACACTACCCCCAGCAAGACCCCCTACACTGCCCGAACACCACTGCACTGCCCTAAACCCTGAAACATCACCCCCAGCAAGACCCCCTACACTGCCCGAACACCACTGACCTAAACCCTGAAACACCAGCCCCAGCACGACCGCCTACACTGCCCGAACACCACTGCACTGCCCTAAACACTGAAACACCAGCCCCAGCACGACCCCCTACACTGCCCGAACACCACTGCACTGCCCTAAACCATGAAACACCAGCCTCAGCACGACCCCCTACACTGTCTGAACACCACTGCACTGCCCTGAACCCTGAAACACCAGCCCCAGCACAACACCCTACACTGCCCGAAAACCACTGCACTGCCCTAAACCCTGAAACACCACCCCGTGCATGACCCCCTACACTGCCCGAACACCACTGCACTGCCCTAAACCCTGAAACACCACCCCCAGAGCGACCCCCTACACTGCCTGAACACCACTGCACTGCCCTAAACCCTGAAACACCACCCCCTGCACAACCCCCTACACTGCTCGAACACTACTGCACTGCCCTAAACCCAGAAACACCATCCCCAGCACGACCCCTATACTGCACGAACACCACTGCACTGGCCTAAACCCTGAAACACTACCCCCAGCAAGACCCCCTACACTGCCCAAACACCACTGCACTGCCCTAAACCCTGAAACATCACCCCCAGCAAGACCCCCTACACTGCCCGAACACCACTGCCCTAAACCCTGAAACACCACCCCCAGCAAGACCCACTACACTGCCCGAACACCACTGCACAGCCCTAAACCCTGAAACACCAGCCCCAGCACGACCCCCTACACTGCCCGAACACCACTGCACTGCCCTAAACCCTGAAACACCACCCCCTGCACGACCCCCTACACTGCCCGAACACCACTGTACTGCCCTAAAACCTGAAACCCCACCCCCAGCATGACCCCCTACACTGCCAGAACACCACTGCACTGCCCTAAACCCTGAAACACCAACCCCTGCATGACCCCCTACACTGCCCGAACACTACTGCACTGCCCTAAACCCTGAAACACCACCCCCAGCACGACCCCCTACACTGCACGAACACCACTGCACCGCCCTAAACGCTGAAACACTACCCCCAGCAAGACCCCCTACACTGCCCGAACACCACTGCACTGCCCTAAACCCTGAAACATCACCCCCAGCAAGACCCCCTACACTGCCCGAACACCACTGCCCTAAACCCTGAAACACCACCCCCAGCAAGTCCCCCTACACTGCCCGAACACCACTGCACTGCCCTAAACCCTGAAACACCACCCCCAGCAAGATCCCCTACACTGCCCGAACACCACTGCACTGCCCTAAACCCTGAAACACCACCCCCAGCACGACCCCCTACACTGCCCGAACACCACTGCTCTGTCCAAAACCCTGAAACACCAGCCCCAGCACGACCCCCTACACTGCCCGAACACCACTGCACTGCCCTACACCCTGAAACACCAGCCCCAGCACGACCCCCTACACTGCCCGAACACCACTCCACTGCCCTAAACCCTGAAACACCACCCCCAGCAAGACTACCTACACTGGCCGAACACCACTGCACTGCCCTAAACCCTGAAACACCACCCCCTGCACGACCCCCTACACTGCCCAAACACTACTGCACTGCCCTAAACCCTGAAACACCACCCCTCATCACGACACCCTACACTGCCCGAACACCACTGCACTGCCCTAAACCCTGAAACACCACCCCAGCACGACCCCCTACACTGCCCGAACACCACTGCATTAAACCCTGAAACACCACCCCTGCACGACCCCTACACTGCCGGAACACCACTGCACTGCCCTAAACCCTGAAACACTACCCCCAGCACGACTCCCTACACTGCCCTAACACCAATGCACTGCCCTAAACCCTGAAACATCACCCCCAGCACAACCCCCTATACTGCCCGAGCACCATTGCTCTGCCCTAAACCCTGAAACACTAGCCCCAGCATGACCCCCTACACTGCCCGAACACCACTGCACTGCCCTAAACCCTGAAACACCACCCCCAGCACGACCCCCTACACTGCCCAAACACTACTGCACTGCCCTAAACCCTGAAACACCAGCACCAGCAAGACCCACTACACTGCCCGAACACCACTGCATTGCCCTAGACTCTGAAACACCAGCCCCAGCAAGACCCCCTACACTGCCCGAACACCACTGCACTGCCCTAAACCCTGAAACACCAGCCCCAGCACGACCCCCTACACTGCCCGAACACCACTGCACTGCCCTAAACCCTGAAACACCAGCCCCAGCACCACCCCCTACAATGCCCTAACACCACTGTACTGCCCTAAACCCTGAAACACCACCCCCTGCACTGCCCCCTACACTGCCCGAACACCACTGTACTGCCCTAAACCCTGAAACACCACCCCCTGCACGACCCCCTACACTGCCCGAACACCACTGCACTGCCCTAAACCCTGAAATACCACTACCCCCTACACTGCCTGAACACCACTGCACCGCCCTAAACCCTGAAATACCACCCCCTGCACCGCCCCCTACACTGCCCGAACACCACTACACTGCCCTAAACCCTGAAACACCACCCCCAGCATGACCCCCTTTACTGCTCGAACACCACTGCACTGCCCCAAACCCTGAAACACCACCCCCAGCATGACCCCCTACACTGCACGAACACCACTGCCCTAAACCCTGAAACACCACCCCTGCACGACCCCCTACACTGCCCGAACACCACTGCACTGCCCTAAACCCTGAAACACCACCCCTTGCACGACCCCCTACACTGCCCGAACACCACTGCACTGCCCTAAACCCTGAAACACCCCCCCCAGCACGACCCTCTACACTGCCCGAACACCACTGCACTGCCCTAAACCCTAAAACACCACCCCCAGCACGACCCCCTACACTGCCCGAACACCACTGCACTGCCCTAAACCCTAGAACACTACCCCCAGCATGACCCCCTACACTACCCGAACACCACTGCACTACCCTAAACCCTAAAATACTCCCCCAGCACGACCCCCTACACTACCCGAACACAAGTGCACTGCCCTAAACCCTAAAACACTCCCCCAGCACGACCCCCTACACTACCCAAACACCACTGCACTGCCCTAAACCCTAAAACACTCCCCCAGCACGACCCCCTACACTACCTAAACACCACTGCACTGCCCTAAACCCTAAAACACTACCCCCTGCATGACCCCCTACACTACCCAAATACCAATGCACTACCCTAATCCCTAAAACACTACCCCCGCACAACCCCCTACACTACCCAAAGACCACTGCACTACCCTAAACTCTAAAACAATACCCCCCGCACGACTCCCTACGCTACCCAAAGACCACTCCACTACCCTAAACCCTAAAACACGACCTCCTACACTACACAAACACCACTGCACTACCCTAAACCCTAAAAAACGACCCCAGCACGAACCACTACACTACCCAAACATCACTGCACTACCCTAAACCATAAAACACTACCCCCAGCAGTACCCCCGACACTACCCAAACACCACTGCACTACCCTAAACCCTAAAACACTACCCCCAGCAATACCCCCTACACTACCCAAACATCATTGCACTACCCTAAACCCTAAAACACTACCCCCAGCAGTATCCCCTACACTACCCAAACACCACTGCACTACCCTAAACCCTAAAACCCTAAAACACTAACCCCAGCACGACCCCCTACACTACCCAAACACCACTGTACTACCCTAAACCCTAAAACACTCCCCCAGCACGACTCCCTACACTACCCAAACACCACTGCACTACCCTAAACCCTAAATCTACCCCCAGCATGACCCCATACACTACACAAACACCACTGCACTACCCTAAACCCTAAAACACTACCCCCAGCACGACCCTCTTCACTACCTAAACACAACTGCACAATTTGTTACAGGCGTTGCAACGCAGGCCTGTGGTGCTTACTGGAAGTACCTGGTGGGCTAGTTGGGCCCCAGGGACTCTCAGGATTCAAGGTGACCTAATCCCCCAACTTAAAACGCGCCACGGGGCGCGTTTGCACAGTGGTGAAGGGAGGGGGCAGGGCCTCAGGTGACATGGGCGCAAACACGCCCTGTGGTGCGTTTTAAGTTGGGGAGTTAATCCCTTTGAATCCTGGGGGCCAACTAGCCCACCAGGTACCTTCAGTAAGCACAACAGAGTTGCGTTGCAGAGAGGTGAAAAAAGGTGCGTGGCCTCGGAACGCCTCTCTGCAACTCAGCTCTGTGGTCCTAACTGTAGGTACCTGGGGGCTAGTTGGGCCCCAGGGACCCTCAGGATTCAAGGGGACTTAATCCCGCAACTTAAAATGCGCCACGGGGCGCGTTTGCACACATGTCACCTCAGGCCCCCCTCCCTTCACCACTGTGCAAACGCGCACTGGCTCTGGTTAGTCAGAGTCAGTTACCACCAGTACCTGTCTGAAAAAGTTGTGGGCACAGGATGATTTTGCAACAAGGCCTCTTTCTGCTCCTCTGTTGGTTCTTTCTGCACATCTTTTGCTTCTTTCTGTGCGTTTTTGTCTTCTTTCTTCACATGTCCTACCTCTGTTGGCATAGTTAGAAACTAGCATTTAAAAAACCTTTGAAATTCACTTAAAAAATCATAGGTTTCAATCACGTTATAGTTAGAAATTAGCATTTAAAAAACCTTTGAAATTCACTGAAAAAACCATAGGTTTCAGGCACGTTATAGTTAGAAATTAGCATTTAAAAAACCTTTGAAATTCACTGGAAAAACCATAGGTTTCAGGCACGTTATAGTTAGAAATTAGCATTTAAAAAACCTTTGAAATTCACTGAAAAAACCATAGGTTTCAGGCACGTTATAGTTAGAAATTAGCATTTAAAAAACCTTTGAAATTCACTGAAAAAACCATAGGTTTTAGGGACAGTTATAGTTAGTTGGACATTGCACTCGTACAAAACCCGTGAAATTCCCCTGTTATAGTTAGTTCAGCTAACTATAACTCGCGCCCCGCAATGCACTGCTGATGACGTCACATATTACATCACTCATGACATGGTCAGTGACATCACTGATGACATCTCAAATGACATCACTGATGACATCATCCATGTGATAATTTCATGCATCTTCTCACACCCTAATATAACTTTTGATACACCCACTCTAAATTACAGGCTGCCATTCTCAAAACCATAGACACTCCAACACCAAAAACTACATACCCACTCACTGATTCTTAGGTCTACACACACATCCACTCACTCACCTGTACAGTCACTCATACTTACAGTCACTCAGTACAGGACTATCATATGCACTCATACACCTATATAAACACTCACACACCGCCACTCATCCATAGAGGTACTCACACACCTAGTCAGTCATGCAAAAAATTCATCACACACCCATTTACTCACCTATACAGTTATACACACACCAGCTCACTTACTCATACAAATACTAGCACATTCTTACGCTCTTATACAATAACTGATACAAGCACACACGCATCCATACAGCCACTCTCACAATAACACACTCTCACTTATAGCCATTTAAATACTCTAACACACATATATACTGCCTTTTACATATGTAGTTACTCGCACATGTACCACTGAGATATACATTCACTCACTAACACACCCATACACACACTCACCCACCCAAGCAGTCCATCACAGATGCACTCTTGAAATCATGCACCCAGTGAATCACCCACTCACACATCTATGTATAGAGTCACACACACCCCACCCACACAAACACTCAGGCAGCCATACAGATACTCAGAGAACCAATCAATAACCCATATAGACACTCATGTAGCTATTCGCAAATCCATGCATCCACTTACACACCAACAAACAGACGGATACAGACATTCACACAGTTTAGTCACTAACCCATGCATTCAGTAAGATACGTTTAATCACTCACTTGTAGAGTCAGTCACTCACGTACTAAATCATCCATTCAGACACTTATACACCCACTCATTCTTCAATACGCCTTTCCCAATATATATTAAACATATTTAAACTTTACAGAAACACACAGTCACTGGATGATATCATCAGTGATGTCATCAGTGATGTCATTTGAGATGTCATCAGTGATGTCATCAGTGATGTCACTGACCATGTCATGAGTGATGTAATATGTGACGTCATCAGCAGTGCATTGCGGGCGCGAGTTATAGTTAGCTGAACTAACTATAACAGGGGAATTTCACGGGTTTTGTACGAGTGCAATGTCCAACTAACTATAACTGTCCCTAAAACCTATGGTTTTTTCAGTGAATATATATATATATATATATATCCAAGCTCCAAGTACCCAACGTATAAGGAGCACTCGAGCGGCAACATGTTCCAAAGAACCTTTATGGTATACAGTCCACCAGGACAACGTTGACTTTAAGCAGTTCAATGTGCCATGGATTCCTGACGTGTTTCGAAGTGTCCCCACTTCTCTTCAGAGGCTTTGGCAATTGAAGGCGCATAGGACACTGCCCTCATTATTTAAATGCTCCAATGCATGCCCTGAATGGGACGCTCTGCCGCAACTAGCAGAGCATTATGGGCCTTGTAGTGTCCTTTATCTCCAAATGGAGCCCGTGATGTTACTGCTGTGACATTGAATGCCCCCAGATGGGCCTCGGTGTGCCGGTGGATATGCTAAATCCGTTGCTGCTCCACAAAATCGGCCTGCTCGATAACAGACCGCGTGGCCCCCGCATCCTGGGGTAGTGCTCCTTCGCGGCAGGGTGTGCCGCGTATTTATCCAAGCTCCAAGTACCCAACGAACAAGGAGCACTCGAGCGACAACATGTTCCAAAGAACCTTTATGGTATACAGTCCACCAGTACAACGATGACTTTAAGCAGTTCAATGTGCCATAGATGCCTGACGCATTTCGAAGTGTCACCACTTCTCTTCAGAGGCTTTGGCAATTGAAGGCGCATAGGACACCGCCCTCATTATTTAAATGCTCCAATGCATGCCCTGAATGGGACATTCTGCCGCGGCTAGCAGAGCATTATGGACCTTGTAGTGTCCTTTATCTCCAAATGGAGCGCGCAATGTTACTGCTGTGACATTGAATGCCCCCAGATGGGCCTCGGTGTGCCGGTGGATATGCGAAATCCGTTGCTGCCCCACAAAATATATATATATATTTTATTCCAACAACGCCCGAAAGCTTGGGGGCGCACTGTGATCCTGGAGCCCACAGTGGGCGTAATAACATTTTTTACTTTTTTTTTGCGCAGGCCTTACTAAAGTAAGAGATTTGCTCTACATGGGACCACAAGTCCCAGCATGCTGAAAATGAGACACACAAGGGGCGGGGCCCACTGGGGGCCGTATATAATGGAACAACATGCAAGAGCTTCCTGCGAAATCAACATGAAAAGTGACCTTCGAAAAAGAGGATTTACCTTGAAACGCGTCAGGTCCAGAAATGTACAGGAGAAACAATGCAAGTTCCCTGCGTTAAAACTGTGTTAAAATTGGATGGCTCCTCTGCCGTCGAGTGCGCCCCCAAGCTTTCGGGCGTTGTTGGAATAAAAAATGATGTGCACGGCTGCCCTGCCGTGGGGGGAAGCACCATCCAAGTAATCAAGGAGTCTGCGTGGTTGGAACTAATCCAGCCTTGGATGCGGCATGGCAGAGGAGGTTAATTTAACTTGACTGTGATCCTGGAGCCCGCTGTGGGCATAATAACATTTTTACTTTTTTTTTTTGCGCCGGCCTTACTAAAGGAAGAGATTTGTTCTACATGGGACCACAAGTCCCAGAATGCTGAAAATGAGACACACAAGGGGCGGGGCCCACTGGGGGCCGTATATAATGGAACAGGATGCAAGAACTTCCTGCGAAATCAAAATGAAAAGTGACCTTCGAAAAAGAGGATTTACCATGAAACGCGTCAGGTCCAGAAATGTACAGGAGAAACGATGCAAGTTCCCTGCGTTAAAACTGTGTGAAAATCGGATGGTTCCTCTACCATCGAGTGTGCCCCCAAGCTTTCGGGCGTTGTTGGAATGAAATATATATATATATATATATATTCACTGAAAAAACCATAGGTTTCAGACACGTTATAGTTAGACATTAGCATTTAAAAAACCTTTGAAATTCACTGAAAAAACCATAGGTTTTAGGGACAGTTATAGTTAGTTGGACATTTCACTCGTACAAAACCATAGAAATTCCCCCGTTATAGTTAGTTCCGCTAACTATAACTCGCGCCCCCGCAATGCACTGCTGATGATGTCACATATTACATCACTCATTGATGACATCACTGATGACATCTCAAATGACATCACTGATGACATCATCCATGTGATAATTTCATGCATCTTCTCACACCCTAATATAACTTTTGATACACCCACTCTAAATTACAGACTGCCATTCTCAAAACCATAGACACTCCAACACCAAAAACTACATACCCACTCACTGATTCTTAGGTCTACACACACATCCACTCACTCACCCGTACAGTCACTCATACTTAGTCACTCAGTACAGGACTATCATATGCACTCATACACCTATATAAACACTCACACACCGCCAATCATCCATAGAGGTACTCACACACCTAGTCAGTCATGCAAAAAACTTAATCACACACCCATTTACTCACCTATACAGTTATACACACACCAGCTCACTTACTCATACAAATACTAGCACATTCTTACGCTCTTATACAATCACTGATACAAGTACACACTCATCCATACAGCCACTCTCACAATCACACACTCTCACTTATAGCCATTTATATACTCCAACACACATATATACTGCCTTTCACATATGTAGTTACTCACACATGTACCACTGAGATATACATTCAATCACTAACACACCCATACACACACTCACCCACCCATACAGTCCATCACAGATGCACTCTTGAAACCATGCACCCAGTGAATCACCAACTCACACTTCTATGCACAGAGTCACACACACCCCACCCACACAAACACTCAGGCACCCATACAGATACTCAGACAATCAATCAATAACCCATGTAGACACTCATGTAGCTATTCAGAAAGCCATGCAGCCGCTTACAAACCAACAGACAGACGGATACAGACATTCACACAGTTTAGTCACTAACCCATGCATTCAGTAAGATACATTTAATCACTCACTTGTAGAGTCAGTCACTCATGTACTAAATCATCCATTCAGACACTTATACACCCACTCATTCTTCAATACGCCTTTCCCTATATATATTAAACATATTTAAACTTTACACAAACACACAGTCACTGGATGATGTCATCAGTGATGTCATCAGTGATGTCATTTGAGATGTCATCAGTGATGTCATCAGTGATGTCACTGACCATGTCATGAGTGATGTAATATGTGACATCATCAGCAGTGCATTGCGCGGGCGCGAGTTATAGTTAGCTGAACTAACTATAACGGGGGAATTTCTATGGTTTTGTACGAGTGAAATGTCCAACTAACTATAACTGTCCCTAAAACCTATGGTTTTTTCAGTGAATTTCAAAGGTTTTTTAAATGCTAATTTCTAACTATAACGTGTCTGAAACCTATGGTTTTTTCAGTGAATATATATATATATATATATATATTCAGTGCTCCTTTTCTCCACCGATTCCCTGCACCCTGGAACCAGAAACGGAACGGACTCCTCTTATTTCGTGCAAGTTTGTTTTATTTCAAATCGTGCTGTGCCGCCATGACGCGTTTCGGCCCCATGTGGCCTTGATCACATATATATATATGTATATATATGATATATCCCTGAACTTTCCCCCAAAAAAGTCTCATCCTCCTCAGCTCATTCCTTGAAACTTCTAAAGTTTTGAGGTGATCTGTTAAGTGTGGGCTGAGAAAGAGCTAGAACAGCTTTGAGGCATATAATAATCTCTATAACTCCAGCGCGCCGCAGCGAGTACTGTGTATGCATTATTCCAACGAGGAGTGAGCAGACATATAACTTTGAAAACATTGACTACCTTAGCAGACTTTGTACAGAACTGTTTAAGCTCTCAAACTCCTAACACTGAACCCGTCCCTGAATGACACTCGTAAATTGATAACATACGAGTTTGAAGAGTCAGGTTAATTGGTCCAATAACAAAAAGTGTTGAGTGTTTGAAATTACAATTAAAAGAGGAATACTTATCATGGAAGCGAGAGCGGCAAAACGCCGCCAAATGGCAGAATCGATGTTTCAACAAGGACACACAACTGCTAAAGATACTAGTGCCATTGAGAAATCTGGCACAAGTAGTGCACAAACAATCAAGCAGCTATTCTTTCAGCTTGAGAGACTCCAGCGAAAAGAAATATCACGGAGTTGGGAGATAATAACCCTGGAAAAGTATGTGGAATGTGGTCGAGTTCCCAGAGGGTTACGTATTTTTACATTGCCCAATCATCCTGATACCCGGCCAGAAATGCTGGAGGAGTGGGGCAAAAATAATATGGACTGTTCAAAAACGATGATGCTCATAATAATTAAATACGCTATGAAGGATGTAGAAGATCTACATAAAAAAATAAAGGAAATAGAGGAGCAAATAGCAGAACTGAATCATGAAGAGGATGATCTAAAGAAAATGAGAATGGAGATGGATAAAATTTTAGATAAGCATGAAAGGGAAGTCCAAGAACGTAAACAACGGAAATTTCGCAGGGATGAATGCGACTATGAACAGGGGACCATCTTGACGTTTGCCAGACGATTTGATACATTAAGACAACAATTTGATACTAAAAAGCATGTGGTACGAGAATCTCCCATTATGACCCAGAGTGAGTCAGAATCAGATCTGAGTGAGGGGGAAACCACACGAGCATCACCCCGACAGTTATCTTTTTTAGAGGAAATGAAGATACTATACCAGGACCAACAAAACCCAAGTGGAAGAGGGAGAGGTCGTGGGAATGTAAGATCAAGGGCCAGGGGGAGAAAGACGCAATTCCAAAGAGAAAACGGCGAAAGACAAGAAGAAGTATCAGGAAAAACAAGAGAATACCATCTGCGCAACCGAACTGTGACAAAGAAGCAATGAATGAAGTCCATACTCATGTAAAAGAAACTAATTCCAATTTGATAATTAATCTATCTCAATATAATCTGACGAAAGCGGAAGAAAGCCTTCTTAACAAAGGATTGACATTCTGTCCGGAAAGACATCAAAATCCGGTGGAAACAAAGATAGATGTATATAAATACATCCGAAAATTAAAATTGAAAAAATTCTTCACGAAACAGGCATATACTATTAATCCGCAAATCAATTCATCAGAATTAGTATCATCAGAATCGGATAATGAATATACCATAGAAGAGATTCAAAGTTTAAGAACGGCATATGAACTCGCTCATGATATAGAACATGCGAGTGAAACGGATGAAACAATACTAGAAGAAATGGGAATTAATATAAATAGACATCCACGAACCAATTTTAGAAGTCAATCAAAATTTTGTCCCATACTTCATCCAGGGAACAAACTTGATACATTCCATGAGCTAGTGGTGGCAGAGCTAGAGTCTATGGAAAATAACAAACATGGGAAACGACTCGAAAATCTGTCCATTAAAGAGCGTCAAGCATTAACATCGCTACAAACTAATCATATGATTGAAATCAAACCAGCTGATAAAGGCGGAAATACAGTCATTATGGACAAACAAGAATATATTGATGAGGCTCTTCGACAACTAAATAATATCGACAATTATCAAGAGCTCACAAAGAATCCAATCAATGATCTATGTATAGATCTAGCAAATAAATTGCAAAACTGGCACAATGAGGGATTGATTAATGATGAGGAAATGAAGTTCTTGATGGTGGAAAATCCTGTCCTACCAACAATTTATTTCTTGCCCAAAGTACATAAAACTCTGAAGAAACCACCTGGCCGTCCTATAATTTCCAGTTGCGGTTCTCTGTATGAAAATGTTGCCTCCTATGTAGATTATTTTTTAGCACCAATTGTCCCGACCCTCAACTCTTACATCAAAGACACAGGGGATTTTTTGAGGATATTGATGGGGACGAGTTGGCAATCCAACTATCTCCTGGTGACGATAGACGTAGCTTCGCTATATACGTCAATAGACCATGATATTGGAATGAAAGCCATACGTTACTTTTTGCAACAAAGACCAATAGCGGAATATAAACACACAATGATGATGATGACTATGATTGAGCTATGTCTCAAGAATAACATTTTCCTGTTTAATAAAAAGCTGTATGGTCAAAAGTGTGGGACTGCGATGGGAGTTTCCTTTTCTCCAAGCTATGCTAATCTCATGATGGAATGGTGGGAGAGGAGCATAGCTTGGAGAGAGGAGAACGACCATCATACATCTAAGATAGCCTTATGGCTTCGCTTCATTGATGACCTTTTTTGTTATGGAGGGGCACTGAAATTGAATTTTTGGAATATCTGAAGGTACTCAATGACAATGAAGTTGGATTAAAATTCACACATAACATAAATAGTCAAGAGATTGAATTCTTGGATACAAAAGTGTATATCAAATCCAATGAAATTCACACAACTGTCCATAGAAAAAGACAGCAACCAACAGCATACTGCATGGTATGAGCTTTCATCCATCATCCCTCAAGAAAAGCATCCCATATGGAGAATTTATTCGAATGAAGAGAAACTGCTCTGAATTGGAAGAAATGGAAACCAAGTTTGTTGAAACAAAAAAACGTTTCCTCCAAAGAGGATACAAATATCGAGATGTGTATAAAGGTGAACAGAAAGCAAGGTTAAAAACCAGGGCGGAGACATTAATTGATAACAGAGAAAAAAAGAACAACAAACAAGCAGGAATAGGAGAAGAAACACCACGCCTGATTTTGACATATAGTCGTGAGAGTTTTCAAATCAGACAAATCGTGACCAAGTATTGGAGCGTATTACAAAAGGATCCTGATATTGGCCATTTGGTAGGGGAACATCCTCTGGTGACATTCAGAAAAGCGCCGTCCTTATCTGACTCACTTGTGAATAGTCACTTTAGGACACACAAACAAGAATCTTGGTTACAAATCAAACAAAGGGGATTTGTGAAATGCATGAATTGCAAAGCGTGCAAAATTGGACAGAATCTTAAATCCATTAAAGATCCTAAAGGAGGCACGCTAGAAATTAAAGAAACAATCACGTGTGAAACATCCTATGTTGTCTATCTAATTGAGTGTTTTTGTGGAAAGCGGTACATTGGCAGTACCATATGCCCACTCAAGAAAAGAATATTAGAACATGTACGAGCCACAGTCAATCATGACATTTCATACGCTACAGCCAAACACATGAGCACTCATCCAGGAAAGACTTGGCTAGATTTTAAGTATTCAGGCTTGGCAACAGTTCGACAAAATGAAAGAGGAGGCAATCGAACGCTCAATCTAAGACGTTTGGAATCCAAACTTATTATCCGATTCAAGACTAAGGTCCCGGGAGGTCTTAACATGGATGAAGAGAGGCATGTGCACCTATAAAATATAAAAATATCCATCTTTTTTATACAAATATGTGTTTAATTGGGACTTACAGATGAGATATTGTCTTTGATGAAACAAATGAAATTCCTTAAAATTCCATGAGATTGTGTAAATTGTAATTATAGTATGGTATCAGTAGTAGTTTTTTTCTTTTTTTTTTTGCAACTGGGGTGATTGAACTTAACAAGGACTAAATAAAGTATTTGCACTAAGCAATATATCGCGATGGACATTAGCTCTGAGGATAGCATGATGCATTAATAAGTGTAGATACACTAATAAACACTTTTGTCTCAGAGCTAACGGCACTTAGCCTTGAATACAGTGATCAGACACTGGCAATATAAATGGGTATGGTCCATGTTTATGTCTATATTGCTGATAGATACATTAGAAATTAGAAAATGTGTCATTTAATTCCAGTGGTTGAACAATAAAGTTAGATTGAATGAATGCAAACTACTGGGACCACAATGCCTCATAATGGGCTAACGTGGAGACCAAGTATAAAAGAGGAAATAGTAAAGGGACTTTTGTGATACTACCGTGATCAAGAACGTGAAGTTCGAAACGCGTAGGGAGGAGGAGAGCTTTCTGTCAAATTAAAACTCTAAAAACTGCTAAGGTGTGTGCCACGTTTCTTTTCTTGTTGGATTACATTATTGCGGAGAATGGTCTTCTCTCCGCCGTGAGCACCGGCTGTTAAAGTGTTCCCTCGTGTGGAGATCAAGTTGCATTGAATATATATATGTATATATATGATATATCCCTGAACTTTCCCCCAAAAAAGTCTCATCCTCCTCAGCTCATTCCTTGAAACTTCTAAAGTTTTGAGGTGATCTGTTAAGTGTGGGCTGAGAAAAAGGGGGGGCCGAAAATGCATTTTCCCCAATAATTTTTCTATCTGAAAATTGAACAGTGATACCGCAAAAACTGCTAAAAGGAATTACACCAAATTTGGCGGAAAGCTAGATCTCAGTCCAGAAAGCTTGCTTTTTTTGATTTGGTGTAAATCTGTTGATTTGAAGGATGTGACAGCAGTCATCTTAGGACTTGGGACTCAGTCCAGAGGCCTACAAAGAATGTAAAAAATAGAGATAAGAGTATCTCTACCCTGCCCACCTATGCCAGCTAGCCCGCTGGGAGCCAAAAATTATTTTTCTTCCATTTTGCCACAAATTTGTGGAGGATCTGTGAATCTGCAGCAAAATTAAAAAAAGTGGGGTCCCCCGTGCATCTGGGAGGCCTGGGGGCTGACATAATGAGAAAGGAGAGGGGGTGCGTGGCCACCCTCCCCAATACTGAAAAGGCTACAGGGTCACCATCTCCTGGGGCCAACATTAAAAGAAAGGGGAGGGAAGCATCCTGCCCCCCTCCCCCAGCCTAAAAAGGCCCTTGGACCTTTTCCCCTGGGGGGATGATATTTAAATGGGAAAGGGGGCTCACACCCCCCTTCCTGAGCCTAGAAAGGCCCTGGGGACCCCATCACCTGGGGCAGCTCACTCACTGTGTCCAGGGGAGTCCACTCCTGGGACTCATTAGTTTCCCTGCCCATGAGAGCATGGGCAGGGATCACTTGTCTGTTCCCTCCCATTGGGATCGGGAGCTTTAAAAATGCTTATGACCTCATATATTACATCGCTCATGCATGTTCTATGGCATCATTAATAACATCTCTGCAACATTTGAAATGGCATCATTGATGACAATTTGTGCCATTCAGGGCATAAGTTTAGTTTTTTTTTTTTATTCGTTTTTATTGATTTTTTAGGATACTAGTAAAAACAAGAAAAAGTACATATCACACATCACCATCTCAGATTAAGCTCAAATGTTATAATTTTGTTGTGCTCATAATCAGACCCCTACACACACCCAAGCGTGTCATTATTTTCAGCCATCTCGCTCCCGTCACCACCAATAAAATGAGCTTCTGTGTAACCTTTTGCACCCACTATGGGAAGGCTGGAGAAATTGACTACAGCCAGGCCCACACCTCTGCGAGCCCCAGCTAGTCGGTGTCTGGCCCCGCAGCCATCTCCTGAGCCTCCTTCAATGTTCAGTGCAGTAGAGAGAAGTGCACAGATGCCCGGATATCCCGAGGCATGCTTGGAATCAGCATTGAATCCCAGTAGGTTGAAAATTGTTAATTGCAAAACGTTACATCACAAATGCAGTCTGATAGTGTGGGCGGTGGCCCTTGGCCCTATCTCATCGCCACTCTGCGCCCCGCCAGCACTAGGAGCAGTTAATTTTTGTTCAGGTGTCAGTATGTCCTTCATGTAGCCTAGCAAGGCCATCAGTGGCTGGAGAACCATGGCATGCCCATTATGCCAGCCATCTCCCTTCCTACCCTCTTCCAGTATTCCCTAATCCCCAGGCAGTTTTACCCTACATGCCAGAAATCTGCCTTTCGTGCCCCACATCTCTCACAGTGTGGTCAGTACCTCAGACCCAGTCTGTGTAGCTTGGCAGGCTTGTGGTATAATTTGTGTAGATATTTGTAATGGAATGTATCAGTCTGAGCCTATAATTTGGAGACAGAATCGTTGTTTGCGTTCTGCAAAATGCTCATTGAACATCAGTTAGATCCGTTTGGAGATCTGTCTCCCATCGCCCTCATGCCTCTGCTTGAGTGACTTGGAGGGCTGTTTCAGTTGGACAGTATAGGCAAGAGACCTGGTGTTTAAAGGGCATAGAAGTACAGACAAGTAGCATAAACGTGGGCAGCTATTGTGGTTCAGGTCCTTATAGGATGTCCTGAACCTATTGTACAGAAAAATGTCCAAGCCTGTATGTGTATGGCATCCATGGGTATAAATTGCCCTCCAGATAAAGGTCCCCTTGACAGCTGAGGCACAGGGTTTGTAGTTGCACTACCACAGCATGCTTGCATCTTGGCGACAGCATGGAGTTATATGCTAGGGGAATGCTGAGGAAAACACGAGGTTCATCCCTACCTTGGTCAGCCAATGCCACCAAGCCCATACCGTAACTCTGGCTGGATCAATGTCCTTACTCGGGCATCTAATCTCTGCGCAGACATAAGTGTTGAGTTTGTATGGGGTGGCTATGTTGTGCTCATCAGTTACACATGAAGGGTAAGGAGTTGGGAAGTGCAAAACACACAAGATGATGGACGGAATGTTGCACAATGGCAAACATTCACCCCCAGTCACAGATCTGGGTTTAATCCATCGTTATTTTGCTTCACCACACCACCCCAGTTCAGACATGGCCATATGCAAATCAGTCTTTACCCTGTGCCTCATGGGAACAGTCCAGACCGAACTGCCAAGCCATGTCTTCCCTGGACCGGAATCAAGCATCCTAGGACCGGTTTCGGGCATTCAGCCCTCATCAGCCAGGATAGCCTGACTCCAGTGGCGCAGTGAGCACGGGACCCACGTCTGGGCATACCCTTCCCACTTGGGGCGAATTGCAAAACACACAAGATGATGGACGGAATGTTGCACAATGGCAAACATTCACCCCCAGTCACAGATCTGGGTTTAATCCATCGTTATTTTGCTTCACCACGCCACCCGATTTCAGACATGGCCATATGCAAATCAGTCTTGACCTTGTGCCTCATGGGAACAGTCCAGACCGAACTGCCAAGCCGTGTCTTCCCTGGACCGGAATCAAGCATCCTAGGACCGGTTTCGGGCATTCAGCCCTCATCAGCCAGGATAGCCTGACACCAGTGGCGCAGTGAGCACGGGACCCACGTCTGGGCATACCCTTCCCACTTGGGGCGAATTGCAAAACACACAAGATGATGGACGGAATGTTGCACAATGGCAAACATTCACCCCCAGTCACAGATCTGGGTTTAATCCATCGTTATTTTGCTTCACCACGCCACCCCAGTTCAGACATGGCCATATGCAAATCAGTCTTGACCCTGTGCCTCATGGGAACAGTCCAGACCGAACTGCCAAGCCATGTCTTCCCTGGACCGGAATCAAGCATCCTAGGACCGGTTTCGGGCATTCAGCCCTCATCAGCCAGGATAGCCTGACTCCAGTGGCGCAGTGAGCATGGGACCCACGTCTGGGCATACCCTTCCCACTTGGGACGAATTGCAAAACACACAAGATGATGGACGGAATGTTGCACAATGGCAAACATTCACCCCCAGTCACAGATCTGGGTTTAATCCATCATTATTTTGCTTCACCACGCCACCCCAGTTCAGACATGGCCATATGCAAATCAGTCTTGACACTGTGCCTCATGGGAACAGTCCAGACCGAACTGCCAAGCCATGTCTTCCTCGGACAGGAATCAAGCATCCTAGGACCGGTTTCGGGCATTCAGCCCTCATCAGCCAGGATAGCCTGACTCCAGTGGCGCAGTGAGCACGGGACCCACGTCTGGGCATACCCTTCCCACTTGGGCGAATTGCAAAACACACAAGATGATGGACGGAATGTTGCACAGTGGCAAACATTCACCCCCAGTCACAGATCTGGGTTTAATCCATTGCTATTTTGCTTCACCATGCCACCCCAGTTCAGACATGGCCATATGCAAATCAGTCTTGACCCTGTGCCTCATGGGAACAGTCCAGACCGAACTGCCAAGCCATGTCTTCCCTGGACCGGAATCAAGCATCCTAGGACCGGTTTTGGGCATTCAGCCCTCATCAGCCAGGATAGCCTGACTCCAGTGGCGCAGTGAGCACGGGACCCACGTCTGGGCATGCTTGATTCCGGTCCAGGGAAGACATGGCTTGGCAGTTCGGTCTGGACTGTTCCCATGAGGCACAGGGTCAAGACTGATTTGCATATGGCTATGTCTGAACTGCGGTGGCGTGGTGAAGCAAAATAACGATGGATTAAACCCAGATCTGTGACTGGGGGGTGAATGTTTGCCAATGTGCAGCATTCCGTCCATCATCTTGTGTGTTTTGCATTTCGCCCTAAGTGGGAAGGGTATGCCCAGACGTGGGTCCCGTGCTCACTAAGCCACTGGAGTCAACCTATCCTGGCTGATGAAGGCTGATAGCCAGAAACCGGTCCTAGGATGCTTGATTCCGGTCCAGGGAAGACATGGCTTGGCAGTTCGGTCTGGACTGTTCCCATGAGGCACAGGGTCAAGACTGATTTGCATATGGCCATGTCTGAACTGGGGTGGCGTGGTGAAGCAAAATAACGATGGATTAAACCCAGATCTGTGACTGGGGGTGAATGTTTGCCAATGTGCAGCATTCCGTCCATCATCTTGTGTGTTTTGCATTTCGTCCTAAGTGGGAAGGGTATGCCCAGACGTGGGTCCCATGCTCACTACGCCACTGGAGTCAAGCTATCCTGGCTGATTGCCAGAAACTGGTCCTAGGATGCTTGATTCTGGTCCAGGGAAGACATGGCTTGGCAGTTCGGTCTGGACTGTTCCCATGAGGCACAGGGTCAAGACTGATTTGCATATGGCCATGTCTGAACTGGGGTGGCGTGGTGAAGCAAAATAACGATGGATTAAACCCATGTCTGTGACTGGGGGTGAATGTTTTCCAATGTGCAGCATTCCGTCCATCATCTTGTGTGTTTTGAAGGAGTTGGGAAGTGCCAGTGATATATGTACTACGCCTGCACGCTAAGATAGTAGAGTTTGAAATTACGATTCCCAGCCCACCTCTCTCATACAGGAGCTCCAAGGTCTCCCATTTCCGTTGGGCCTGATTTCCAGCCCATGCCAGCTTCATCATAAGGGTCTGCAGCAGCTGAAAGAAAACCGTGATCAATAGAATTGGGATATTTTTGAACAGATAGAGGAATTTCAGTATTATCACAATTTTGGTGAGGGACAACTGCCCGGCCAGACCGATACATTTGTCTACCTATTGTTCTGTTTTGGTCAGCACCTCACTGTAGTTCTCCCTGACAATGTCCTATGGGTCCCTACTAATTTGTATCCCCAGATATCTAAGGAGTTCTGTTGTTTAGACTAGTGAATAGGCTACTTTGCAAGGTTTGGTGCAGGCTGTAAGAAGCACCACTAGTGACTTGGCCCAATTGCTTTTTATCCCTGTAAGAGACTCAAAGCAAACTAATTTGTGTATTAACAACAGCTGTATACATTGTTTGTAAAATTGGGCTGGTAGACCATTGGGACAAGGGGCTTTATCACTGAGAAGGCCCCAGATAGTCTCGCCCGTGAATGGTTGATCGAGATATTGTCTAGCACTGGCATGGTTGAAACCATGCCAGTGCTATTGTGTCAAAGTAGCCTTCTTGCTCTTAGTAGGATGGGGAACCTTTAGAGTTGTAAAGCTCCTCATAATACATGCTGGACTCCACCAGGATCTCGGAGGAATTATAGATTGTGACTACTCTTTCAGTTGTTATATTGGTGATGGCCAAGCTGGGGCAGCTATTTCGTATAAGATTTGCCAGAGATTTGCCAGGGTTTTGCTAGGTCTGTTGCCCTCCCCATACATGAGGGGCCTTGATTCCTTGCCTAGGTGGTTGAGTTCACTCTGTGCTGCCTCCTGGAACTCATCAAGTGTAAATCACACCTCCGCAAGCAGGGCGGGGGTACCGTTACAAGCGAGTTTCTCTTCCAGTGTTTTCATATTGCCTTCTAGACTATGTAGCCGGAATCCTATGTCTTTGTGGACCTCAGCTTGTGTAGAGATACACAGACAATGTATCACTACCTTACAGGCCTCCTACAGTGTCGAGGAGCTGTTGACTTAGTTATCATTTGTGTGAAAGAAGATTACCGTCTCCTTCCAGATCTCCTCCTGGAATACTGCATCTCTCAGGGCACCACATAGGAGCACCCACGTAAACAGCCCTGGGGTCCTGTCTGCTACATTTAGTTCCAGAATGACTGGGACATTATCAGAGTGGGATCTGGAGAAGTGCTGTATCCTAGTTTTTCACAGCCCTGCGTTCTGTGTGAAAAGCCAGTAGTATAATGTGAACCATATAAATCATGCATTTGTTGCCCATGTGCCCTCTCTGACAGTTGGGGCCTAACCCACCCAATGTCTGTATGGCGTCCTTCTGACGTGATATTCCTGAGCTGTTCAGCTGCCCAAGAATGGGTCTTCGCCGCTCCTGGGATCTGTCCAATTTCAGGTCTAAAATAACATTGAAACCCCTACCCCGTAGCACTGTGTCTGTGTCATAGGCCTGCGCTTTCTGCCACACCTCAAGAAAAAAGAAGGGGCTGCCCCGTGTCTGTGCCATAAATGCATATAATCAGAATAGGGTGCATGTACAGTAACAAGTGCAGCAAGATGTATCTTCCCTCTATATCTTTAGACCACCCCAGTGTGCAGATGGGAAGGCCTTTGTGGTTTAGAATCACCATTCCTGACCTGCAAATGTGAAGTCTGGTTACACAGAGAATGGGTTACCATCACATTGGCAGAATCCTTGCTCGCTAGCAAGCCAGAGTACCACTTTGTGATATTTGTAATTGGCGGGAGGCCTGGACCCAGCGAACGATGTGTTCTATCGACCGAGAACATAGGCGTAAAATAATCCTCCCTGAACAGCTGCCTCAACATGTTTTGCACATATTCCTCCATATGACCCATATTTGTGGTTTCTGCAACTCCTGGAGAGGTTGTTTCTTTCTGACCTCACCTTGATGTCTTCGTTTTTTGAATTGATCACACCTAGGATTTTTTCCATGTAGTGGAGCTTCTTGCTATGCTCTTTTGCCATGCCCTCAGCGCGGATGTGCGTTGCTCAAAATTTCCAATACGTTTTCCCTGTGAGTCAAAGCACTCTTTAATGCAGCTCCTGCAATCTGTGAGGGTGTCTATTTGTGGGTTTATTTTTTCTAAGCTTTGCTCTATTTCTAAAAGCTAATGCCGTAGGTCTGGTTCAGTTTTCTGTTCTGGTGAAGGCTTGTCTAACATAATATTGGCATTTTGCTTTGGGCTAGCTGCTCACCTTCTTTGAAATGCCAGTCTGGATTGTTTGCTCTCATGCTTGCCCATGTTGTCGGTGTAGTAAATGGGAAATACAGTAGTGTTCACACTGGCTAGCAATTAGGGCCAACTGGACCTAGTGCAATCTCCCACAGATCACAGGTGGTCCCGGCTGTTGTCCTCTTCTCCACCAGCGTGAACGTGCAGACCCCTAGATCACCAGTTTCATTCTTCTCTTGCAGAGGCAGACCGAGCCGCCTTAGACGCAGGTAGGCCAGGCTGCTCCGATCTGACCACTCTTTCGCTGCATGTTGCGGCATCCACACGGCCTCCAACCCAGCAGACCGTTGCGAACCTTGTGTAGTCCCCCTTCCCCGGGCATCTCCTCTCCAACTCCGGTGTGCACAAGCAGACCTTTGAATCAGCAGCTGTGCCCCACCCCTGGTCACACAGTCAACCCTACCAGTCCTCTCCCCGCCATCTCTCCACAGCTTGCACAGCGGGCGCACCAGGTGGGCCCTCTCGTCATCGCCTCTCCTCCACCCAGGGAAGCATGCCGCCTCCAGTCGCCAGTGCTCACCTTCAGCGGGCTGTCCCAAAGGGGCCAGTCACCACCTCGCCACCTCTTCCAGGTCTATCCTACACGCAACAGCACCCGAGTCACAGCAGCATATTCTTATGGTGGTGGCCCCGCCTGGGCAGCACCCAGTCCCAACGGCCAAATCTGTAACATGGCCTTTACTGCCATGCACCCCGCTCACCAGCTGTTCTCCTCCGTCCAGCAAGCTCCCGGCTATCTCTTGATATCTTGCGAGTCTTGGGGTGATCCTGCTCTGGTCTAGATAGATGCTGCCTTTTCAGGTGCCGCGGATGGCTGCCAAATTGTCATTCTGGTAGGCAGATCCTTGCTAGTATGCGGCCATCTTGCTACATCATCTCCTAGACCCCCCGTATTTCAGTGGTTTTGTTTGTTTAAAACAGGTATGTTTTAAGTGGCATTTTCACCTAACTATAATGCCCCTTTAACATTTGTTTTCTTCAGTGAATGTTTATATATATATATATATATATATTCACTGAAAAAACCATAGGTTTTAGGGACAGTTATAGTTACTTGGACATTGCACTCGTACAAAACCCGTGAAATTCCCCGTTATAGTTAGTTCAGCTAACTATAACTCGCGCCCCGCAATGCACTGCTGATGACGTCACATATTACATCACTCATGACATGGTCAGTGACATCACTGATGACATCACTGATGACATCTCAAATGACATCACTGATGACATCATCCAGTGACTGTGTGTTTCTGTAAAGTTTAAATATTTTTAAAATATATAGGAAAAGACGTATTGAAGAATGAGTGGGTGTGTAAGTGTCTGTATGGATGATTTAGTAGGTGCGTGACTGACTCTATAAGTGAGTGATTTAACGTATCTTACTGAATGCATGGGTTAGTGACTAAACTGGGTGTATGTCTGTATCCGTCTGTCTGTTGCTGTGTAAGTGGCTGCATGTGTTTGTGAATAGCTAAATGATTTTCTATATGAGTTATTGAATGCTTGTCTGAGTATCTGTATGGGTGCCTGAGTGTTTGTGTGGGAGGGGTGTGTGCAACTCTGTGCATAGATGTGTGAGTGGGTGATTCACTGGGTGGATGGTTTCAAGAGTGCATCTGTGATAGACTGTATGGGTGGGTAAGTGTGTGTAAGAGTGTGTTAGTGAGTGAATGTATGTCCCAGTGGTACATGTGTGAGTAACTACATATGTGAAAGGCAGTATATATGTGTGTTGGAGTATATAAATAGCTATAAGCAAGAGTGAGTGATTGTGATAGTGGCTGTATGGATGATTGTGTGCTTGTATCAGTGATTGTATAAGAGCGTAACAATGTGCTACTATTTGTATGAGTAAGTGAGCTGGTGTGTGTATAACTGTATAGGTGAGTAAATGGCAGTGTGTTTAATTATTTGCATGACTGACTAGGTGTGTGAGTATCTCTATGGATGAGTGGCGTTGTTTGAGTGTCTATATAGGAGTAAGAGTGCATATGATAGTCCTGTACTGAGTGACCGTAAGTATGAGTGACTGTACGGGTGAGTGAGTGGATGTGTGTGTGTAGACCTAAGAATCAGTGAGTGGGTATGTAGTTATTGGTGTTGGAGTGTCTATGGTTTTGCGAATGGCAGTCTGTAATTTAGAGTGGGTGTATCAAAGGTTATATTAGGGTGTGAGGAGGTGCATCAGATTATCACGTGGATGATGTCATCAGTGATGTCATTTGAGATGTCATCAGTGATGTCATCAGTGATGTCACTGACCATGTCATGAGTGATGTAATATGTGACGTCATCAGCAGTGCATTGCGGGGCGCGAGTTATAGTTAGCTGAACTAACTATAACGGGGGAATTTCACGGGTTTTGTACGAGTGCAATGTCCAAGTAATTATAACTGTCCCTAAAACCTATGGTTTTTTCAGTGAATTTCAAAGGTTTTTTAAATGCTAATTTGTAACTATAACGTGTCTGAAACCTATGGTTTTTTCAGTGAATTTCAAAGGTTTTTTAAATGCTAATTTGTAACTATAACGTGTCTGAAACCTATGGTTTTTTCAGTGAATTTCAAAGGTTTTTTAAATGCTAATTTCTAACTATAACGTGCCTGAAACCTACGGTTTTTTCAGTGAATTTCAAAGGTTTTGTAAATGACAATTTTTAAATGTATTAATTGTTATATTAATTTTTTTCATACTGATTTACTACATTTTTAGAAACAATTTTTTTTTACATATTTTATTTGTCAAATTACATTGTAATTACATTATACATTACATTACAAAAAATACTTTCTCAGAATGAATTACTTTAGTTTAAATACTTTGCAGATAGGCAATAGACTTTTAAGTACAGTAGTTACAGTTGTTGCAATGGGCAACACATTTTCAAACACAATGCAACATTCAGCTCAATGTGAATTTCTAGTTAAATGCAATTAGTTACTTTATGGATTACTTTTGTAACCACAGGACTGGATCCTAGATTCAGTCCTGGTACATCTCCTGTAAACAGTTGAGTAAAAGCGTTTTGGTTACAGTCGTGATTTTTAAGGAATATTATTGTATTTTAAAAGTTGACACTTTGAAACTTTTTCTCATAGAATCACCAATGTTATCCTATGGAAGGAAATTCACTTAGCAGGTAAAAACTGTTATCGTTACTTTTTCTTACTCAGTGTTGGATCCTGGATCCAGCACTGGTGCATCTCCTGTAAACAGTTGAAAGAATGCGTTTAAGTCATACAGGCGATTTTTAAGGAATATTTGTAGTTTGTGAAAATCAACACTTTGAAACTTTTTTGCTGAAAACCAGTCAATGTTAGCCTATGAAGGAAATTCAAGTTACCGGTAAGTACGGTTAAAATTACTTTTGAGGATCAGTACTGGGCTGAAACATGCAGCACTGAGGTCTCTCCTGATAACAGGTGAGTAAATCGGAATTCGTATTTCGGCTGATTTTAGAGGAATATTTTAAAGTTCCAAAACTCCACACTTAGAAGAATTTCCAAGTGAAACCAGTCAATGTTAGCCTATGGAAGGAAATTCAAGTTACTGGTAAGTACGGTTAAAATTACTTTTCAGGACCAGTACTGGGCTGAAAGATGCAGCACTGAGGTCTCTCCTGATAACAGGTGAGTAAATCAGAATTCGGATTTCGGCTGATTTTAGAGGAATATTTGTATGTTTCAAAAATCAACACTTAGAAGAATTTCCAAGTGAAACCAGTCAATGTTAGCCTATGAAGGAAATTCAAGTTACCGGTAAGTACGGTTAAAATTACTTTTAAGGATCAGTACTGGGCTGAAAGATGCAGCACTGAGGTCTCTCCTGATAACAGGTGAGTAAATCGGAATTCGTATTTCGGCTGATTTTAGAGGAATATTTTAAAGTTCCAAAACTCCACACTTAGAAGAATTTCCAAGTGAAACCAGTCAATGTTAGCCTATGAAGGAAATTCAAGTTACCGGTAAGTACGGTTAAAATTACTTTTCAGGATCAGTACTGGGCTGAAAGATGCAGCACTGAGGTCTCTCCTGATAACAGGTGAGTAAATCGGAATTCGTATTTCGGCTGATTTTAGAGGAATATTTTAAAGTTCCAAAACTCCACACTTAGAAGAATTTCCAAGTGAAACCAGTCAATGTTAGCCTAAGAAGGAAATTCAAATTACCGGTAAGTACGGTTAAAATTACTTTTGAGGATCAGTACTGGGCTGAAAGATGCAGCACTGAGGTCTCTCCTGATAACAGGTGAGTAAATCGGAATTCGTATTTCGGCTGATTTTAGAGGAATATTTTAAAGTTCCAAAACTCCACACTTAGAAGAATTTCCAAGTGAAACCAGTCAATGTTAGCCTATGAAGGAAATTCAAGTTACCGGTAAGTACGGTTAAAATTACTTTTCAGGACCAGTACTGGGCTGAAAGATACAGCACTGAGGTCTCTCCTTATAACAGGTGAGTAAATCGGAATTCCTATTTCGGCTGATTTTAGAGGAATATTTGCACAATGGTGAAGGGAGGGGCGGGGCCTGAGGTGACATCTTTGCAAACGCGCCCCGTGGCGCGTTTTAAGTTGGGGGATTAAGTTCCCTTGAATCCTGAGGGTCCCTAGGGGCCAACTAGACCACCAGGAACCTCCAATATGCGCTAGGGGCTGCGTTGCAGAGACGTGTAGAGAGGCCACACCCCTTTTTACACCTCTCTGCAACGCAGCTCTGTGGCGCTTTCTGGATGTACCTGTTGGGCTAGTTGGCCCCCAGGGACCCTCAGGATTGAAGGGGATTTAATTCCCCATCTTAAAACGCGCCACGGGGCCTGTTTGCACACATGTCACCTGAAGCCCCGCCCCTCCCTTCACCACTGTGCAAACGCGCCCCGTGGCGCGTTTTAAGTTGGGGGATTAAGTCCCCTTGAATCCTGAGGGTCCCCGGAGTCCAACTAGCCCACCATATACCTCCAAAAGCGCCACAGAGCTGCGTTGCAGAGAGGTGTAAAAGGGGTGTGGCCTCTCTACACCTCTCTGCAACGCAGCCCCTGGCGCATACTGGAGGTTCCTGGTGGGCTAGTTGGCCCCCAGGGACCCCCAGTATTCAAGGGGAATTGTTCCTCCTCTGCAAACGCGCCAGGGGCGCGTTTGCAGAGTGGTGAAGGAAGGGGCGGGGCCTGCGGGCCGATCGTTTTAAAAAAAAAAAACATTTTTGTCCCCTGAAGGGGGGCTGTGTGGCCCCCTTCCTTTTTCCTGTTTTTATGCCCTGGGGACCCCATCCCCCAGGGCCTTACCCCTTTTTTTAATTTGTAATTTAAAAAAAACGGGAAGGGGGCCGCGTGGCCCCCTTCCCTGGGCCTGTATTGGCCCCGGGGACCCCATCCCCGGGGCATGGCCTCGTTTTTATTTATATTCTTTGGAGGGGGCTGCGTGGCCCCCCTCCTCTGGCTATTTAAGGCCCCGGGGACCCCATCCCCGGGGCCGGCCATTCCGGTTTTTTATTTTTTTATTTTTTGGGGAGGGGGGCCGCGTGGCCCCCCTCCCAAGCCACTACTTGCCCCGGGGACCCCATCCCCCGGGGCCTGGCCTCTCGTTGGGGACTGTGGGGGGGTCCCCAATCCCCCACAGTCCCGCCGGCTCCCCGCGTCCCTAGGGTGCCGGCATTGCTTTACACATGGGGAGCAGCTAACATGCTGCTCCCCATGTGTAAAGCAATCGACTTTGGATATTGGAAGAGAGAGCAGGTTTCCTGCTCTCTCTTCCAATATCCAAAGCAGCTTGCAATGACAGGACGGGAGCCGCGAGGCTCCCGTCCTGTCATTGCAAACAGCAGTGTCCCGGGGGTAGGCACCCCGGGACACTGCAGGAGCCGGCCCTGGGGGGTGGTGGTCCCCAGGGCCATCAAGGGCTCCAGGAGGGGGCCGCGCGGCCCCCCTCCCATTCAGTACACAGCCCCGGGGAGGTGGTGGTCCCCGGGCTCTGGGAGTCCGTAACGGACCCCCATATTAAAATGTTTAGTGCCCCGGGGAGGTGGTGGTCCCTGGGGCGTGTGGGGGCTGGAGCCCCCCACACAGGTTTAATAATTTTTTTTAAAAAGCCCCGGGAGGTGGTGGTCCCGGGGCTGCGGGAGGGCTCAGAGCCCTCCCGCACCATTTTTTAAAAGCCCCGGGGGTGGCGGTCCCCGGGCTTGGGGGCCCTTGAGGCCCCCACACATTAAATTATCCCCCACCATGCCCCCGGGACTTGGGCCACCCGGGGCCAGCTGACATCGAAGCGCGGGAGACCGCGCTTCGATGTCTCGGCAGGATTCGCGCACCCTGAGCGCATCCTGCCGATTTTTTAAAAAAAAAAATATTTTTTTTTTGCCCAGGGGGTCCTTGTGGGACCCCCTGAGCAAACCTAGGGGGTCAGGGTGTTTCTACCCTCCCCCCTTTGTGCGCTTTGCGCACTTGTTTCTGTCCCTCGGTTCTACCGAGGGACAAAATGGCTGCCAACATTTCCTGAATCGGAATGTTGACAGCCAGCTGACAGCCAATTAACATGCAGCTCGTGATCGGGACGGTGCGCGCAGGGTGCGCTCAGGGTGCGCGAATCCTCCGTGCCCATAGATATATATGTACTTTTACTTTTTGATTTTCTCAGCAACTACTGAACGGATTTACACCATTTAACAAAAGGGTTCTTTCTGAACCAAGAACTACCTCTTTGCCAAATTTGGTGTAATTCCGTTCAGCAGTTCGGGCTGTAGCCGTGTCTAAAGTTTCCTATGGGAAAATGCATGGGGAAAACGCGTTTTGGGACCCCCCTTTTTCTCGGCCCCCGCTTGACGTATCACCCCGAGACTTTCAGGGTAGGAGCGGACCGGAGCGCCCCACGAAGTTTGAAAATTTCACGAAGATACGTCAACCGGCAAGAGAGTTATTTCAAATAGAATGTCGCGGATTTCCTATGGATAATAGGTTGTAACTATAACTATCTACTGGCGACCGCCAGTAGATAATATATATATATATATATATATATATATATATATATATATATCCCATCAAAAAAGGTTTCCCCAGTGGAAGAGCTGCACAAGGTAGGTTGTTTTCCATATTTTATTTCACAAAGGCTGCATACAGTTTCCAGCAAAAGGTCATCCAAAAAATGCTGCCAGGCGCGTTTTGAGTCATTTTGACCCTTAATCATTGGCAATTTCAGCATGAAAACAACAGGACCGGCAGCTATGCCGCTCAATTTAACTTTACACACACCTCCCTTGGTATCTGTGGTTGCACATTTTGAAACCTCAAGTGAGTCTGTCCTGAAATAACATGATTTCCTCAATTCACAAATCCACAGTGGGCTGATGTACAGCCACGCCCACTAGGGAGGTGTGTGTAAAGTCTGTCATTTGAGATGTCATCAGTGATGTCATCAGTGATGTCACTGTTTGGTAAACAAGGGGACCCCTACAATAAACAATGGACCTTGCTAGCTGTAGGGAAAAATTACAGAGGGGTAAAGGTGACGGCTAGATACAAGTTAAATATTCATATAGAGCATGTCAGGCCATATATTTCTAAATATTGTTAATCAAAAATCATAATATAATACATTTAAATAGGCATAAGCACATAATAGTGAACAACTGTATATTTCTTATATAACAAAATATTTTTTATTTCAGAAATTTCATTGATGGAAATATTCTTATTTTTTCAAAATTATTTTTTGAGATATATTTTTTTATAAAAAAATGTACATATATTTATGTTGTTGGTCTCAATTCTACAGAAATCATATACACAATTATATGCCTATGAGAAAAGAATATATACAAACATATAAAGAACAAAAGTTATACAAAACAACAATATACATAGAATTAAAATGCACTGAAGGGTAATGTGCAGAAAAGCAGTTCAAGGGCTGGCGATAGATGAGAACTACGCGCGTTTCGGCGTGTGTGCCTTCTTCAGGAAAACCCGGCTCAACTTTATACTTCTTGTGATGTAATCAAAAATAATCTTTAAGTGTGGAAATGAAGATTCTTGCTCCTTTGATCCTGATTCAAGAGCTGGCACTCGGATATCCGAGTTGCTACTGTATAAAAGCTCAGGAGCAGCAGTCTCTGTATTTATTTAGATTCTAATGCAGCAAACGATTTCAATATTTATTTAGTTCCTTGTAGGTATCGAGATATATATATGTAGACTTGTATCCAACTCAGGAAGTTAAGAGTGTTTAAAGTTAAAAGTTTGTTTATAGTTGGAGTATATCTTGTTTATCGAGAATTGGTTCAGGAAGATCCTAGTTCCTCGTTCCGTAAAGCCATGGGGGACTGCAGCACAATAGTGTCTGATATTTTCGATACAGCGGTGCCTCGATCCTGCAGTCGATGAACGGGGAAAATAAAAATGCTGCCAGGCGCGTTTTGAGTCATTTTGACCCTTAATCATTGGCAATTTCAGCATGAAAACAACAGGACCGGCAGCTATGCAACTCAATTTAACTTTACACACACCTCCCTCGGTATCTGTGGTTGCACATTTTGAAACCTCAAGTGAGTCTGTCCTGAAATAACATGATTTCCTCAATTCACAAATCCACAGTGGGCTGATGTACAGCCACGCCCACTAGGGAGGTGTGTGTAAAGTCTGTCATTTGAGATGTCATCAGTGATGTCATCAGTGATGTCACTGACCATGTCATGAGTGATGTAATATGTGTTGTCATCAGCAGTGCATTGAGGGGGCGCGAGTTATAGTTAGCTCAACAAACTATAACGGCCGAATTTCTCTGGTTTTGTATGAGTGAAATGTCCAACTAACTATAACGTCCCTGAAACCTATGGTTTTTTCAATGAATTTCTAAGGTTTTTTAAATGCTAATTTCTAACTATAACATCCCTGAAACCTATGGTTTTTTCAGTGAATTTCAAAGGTTTTTTAAATGCTAATTTCTAACTATAACGTCCCTGAAACCTATGGTTTTTTCAGTGAATTTCTAAGGTTTTTAAATGCTATTTTCTAAGTATAATGTCCAAAAATATTTCTTTAGTTTTTAAGTTCTTATAAAAATATTATAATATTTTCTCTTTTCTAAAATAGAAATATATATATTTTTTTTTAGTGATTCGCGTACCGATCGTATACCTATCTCGATGGTTGCGCGAATCCAAGTATTTCGCCGCAATATTGGTTAAGTCGTGTAGGATGCTCGTTTCATCAGTGACGGGTGCGCGGGTCCGGCCCCGCGTAACGTCACGTACGTGGCTGTGGCGGTCGCACCGGGTGCGCAAATCCATCGCAAATCTTTAAGTTTTAAAAGTATATGTATATAACTTTATTATAAATATTATACCAAGACATGAATAAAGTTAATTGTAAATATCATGTTTATGTAACTGTAATAAAGATATATTAATGTTAAATGTATTTTCCGGAAGTCGCGTCGGATGCGCGCTGATTGCGCACGCGGTGCTCGAATCCCACCTGACTTCAAAAGAAAGACTTTCATTGGTTTAGAGGCATTTGATTCTAGAACTTGAAGGACCCCACCCATTATTTTTCATTCTTTTAGGACCATCTAAGGAGACAGACCTGTCCTTTTTTAGAGCTCTGTTTTACATCTCGTTGGTGTTTTTTTTGCACTTGGTAGAAATGGCAGCTGGAGAACCACCACAGCAGCTTCCACCAGAGGATGAGGAAGATGTCGAAGAGCCCAGGAAGAAGAGATTTGAGAGAGTTTTATGGGCATTTTATAGCATTCCACCTGGTGAGAAAAAAGTTAATGCCAGGAAGGTAACCTGTACGATCTGTGAAGCTGTACTATCACTCAGATCTGAAAAAAAGTACTCTTGCGGTACGTCATCCATGTTGAAACACCTCCAGACGATACACCCTCAACGCCAGCAAGAAAAGAATGCTGCTGATAACAGCACTGGTGGACCCAGTACCTCTTCTGGTGGGACAACAACTTCCGTCATCAATGTTCATCCACTTTTGTCTTGAGTGAAGCAGTGCTGCTTGAAGTGTGGAAAATCGTTGTGTGTAGGGGAGCAGTCAGTTAATGCAATCCTCATTGCAATTGAGAACCACAAGTGTTAGTTTCGTTTCTTTTTTCCTTTATGCAATGAGCTTTAATTGCATAATTTTTTCATTGTTTTCCTTGTTGGATCCGTTTAAAAAAAAAAAAATGTAACAAAAAAACCATCAAAAAAATGTAAAAAAGAGTTTTAAAAATAAAAAAAATATATAAAAGAAAAAAGAAGAAAAAAATTGTTCTTTTCAGAACTATCTATTTGATTTAAAAAAGAAAAAAATTGTAAGTGTTGTAGGAATTGTAGTAAGTGGAATATATGGATATGTGTATAATTAGTGCATGGGTACTGCGTTAATGATTAGAGGACTGCAAGGATACTGCATGGTGATTTTACATGTGGTTGTGTATCAGCGGACTGATTGGGTAAGTACATAGTACTGGCTGGGTGATTGTAGGAGTGCATGGGGTAGTGCACAGGTAATTGGAGCAGTGCATGGGTAGTACCTGGGTTATTGCATAAGTGCATGAGTAGTGCCTGGGTGATAGCAGGAGTACATGTGTAGTGCCTGCATGATTTTGTAAGTGCATGGGTGTTCCTTGGTTGATTTTAGAAGTGCATGCTTAATGCCTGGGTAATTACCTGAGTTTATAGGTAATGTCTGGATGATTGGTTGAATACATGGTTTGTGCCTGGGTCATTGCATGAGTACATGGGTACTGCCTAGATGATTAGAGGAATGCAAGGATAGTGCATGGTGATTTTATAAGTGCTTGGGTATTGGCGGAGTGATTGGATAAGTACATGGTACTGGCTGGGTGATTGGAGGAGTGCATGGGTAGTGACAGGGTGATTGTTGGAGTGCATGGGTAGTGCCTTGTTAATTGAAGAAGTGAATGAGTAGTGTCTAGGTGATTAGAGGACTGCATGGCTAGTGCACAAATGATTGTAGCAGTGCATGGGTAGTGCTTGGGTTATTGCATAAGTGTATGAGTAGTGCCTGGGTGATAGCAGGAGTACATGTGTAGTGCCTGCATGGTTTTCTAAGTGCATGGGTATTGCTTGGTTGATTTTACAAGTGCATGCTTAATGCCATGGGTAATTACATGAGTTTATAGGTAATGTCTGGATGATTGGTTGAATACATGGTTAGTGCCTGGGTCATTGCATGAGTACATGGGTACTGCCTGGATGATTAGAGGAATGCAAGGATAGTGCATGGTGATTTTATAAGTGCTTGGGTATTGGTGGAGTGATTGGATAAGTACATGGTACTGGCTGGGTGATTGGAGGACTGCATGGGTAGTGACAGGGTGATTGCTGGAGTGCATGGGTAGTGCCTTGTTAATTGAAGGAGTGAATGAGTAGTGTCTAGGTGATTAGAGGACTGCATGGGTAGTGCACAAATGATTGTAGAAGTGCATGGGTAGTGCTTGGGTTATTGCATAAGTGCATGAGTAGTGCCTGGGTGATAGCAGGAGTACATGTGTAGTGCCTGCATGATTTTCTAAGTGCATGGGTATTGCTTGGTTGATTTTACAAGTGCATGCTTAATGCCTGGGTAATTACATGAGTTTATAGGTAATGTCTGGATGATTGGTTGAATACATGGTTAGTGCCTGGGTCATTGCATGAGTACATGGGTACTGACTGGATGATTAGAGGAATGCAAGGATAGTGCATGGTGATTTTATAAGTGCTTGGGTATTGGCGGAGTGATTGGATAAGTACATGGTACTGGCTGGGTGATTGGAGGACTGCATGGGTAGTGACAGGGTGATTGC
Organism: Calotriton arnoldi; assembly: GCA_963921515.1. NCBI lineage: Eukaryota > Metazoa > Chordata > Amphibia > Caudata > Salamandridae > Calotriton > Calotriton arnoldi. Next base: position 129,758 of record CAWUFW010013402.1, read on the forward strand.
TGGAGTGCATGGGTAGTGCCTTGTTAATTGAAGGAGTGAATGAGTAGTGTCTAGGTGATTAGAGGACTGCATGGGTAGTGCACAAATTATTGTAGCAGTGCATGGGTAGTGCTTGGGTTATTGCATAAGTGCATGAGTAGTGCCTGGGTGATTTTCTAAGTGCATGGGTATTGCTTGGTTGATTTTACAAGTGCATGCTTAATGCCTGGGTAATTACATGAGTTTATAGGTAATGTCTGGATGATTGGTTGAATACATGGTTAGTGCCTGGGTCATTGCATGAGTACATGGGAACTGCCTGGACGATTAGAGGACTGCAAGGATAGTGCATGGTGATTTTATAAGTGCATGAGTATTCGCAGAGTGATTGGATAAGTCCATGGCTAGTATTTGGGGGATTAGAGGAGTGCATGAGTAGTGCCTGGGTGATAACAGGAGTACATGTGTAGTGCCTGGATGATTTTGTAAGTGCATGGGTATTGCTTGGTTGATTTTACAAGTGCATGCTTAATGCCTGGGTAATTACATGAGTTTATAGGTAATGTCTGGATGATTGGTTGAATACATGGTTAGTGCCTGGGTCATTGCATGAGTACATGGGTACTGCCTGGATGATTAGAGGACTGCAAGGATAGTGCATGGTGATTTTATAAGTGCTTGGGTATTCGCGGAGTGATTGGATAAGTCCATGACTAATGGTTGGGGGATTAGTGTCTAGATGATTACAGAACTGCATGGGTAGTGTATAGATGATTGGAGCAGTGCATGGGTAATGCCTGAGTTAGTGCATTAGTGGATAACTAGTGGCTGTGTGATTGCAGGAGTACATGGGTTGTGCCTGAGCAATTTTGTAAGTGCACAGGTATTCCTTGGGTGATTACAGAGCTGTATGGGTACTACCACAGTGAACAAAGCTGTATATTGGTAATGCATAGGTGATTTTCTAAGTACAGAGGTTATAATTCAGAGAATGAAGAAGAGCATGTGTTCTGGTAAAGTAATTTGATGAGTGAGATAATTCAGTTTTAAAAAATGAATGACTGCAATAAAAGTGACTGTAAATATTATTTTATAACATTATGCTTATTACATTACTTTATCTTACCTTCTTTTTTGAAGTAGATATGAAACTAATTGAAACAATTTTTTCAGTTGTTTTATTATAATCTAAATTTAAAATATTTTCAAACTTTAGAATTAGTTTCTGTAAAAGAGAAGACAAAATACTGTTATTGCATATAATATTATAGTTATAAGAACACAACATAATTTTAGAATTACATAACATATTCAGTTTGCCTTTTTTGCTGTTTTCAGATTCTATTGAATTTCACCATACACAGTGATTTCAATGCTGATCATCATGTAACAGCGTGCAATAAAATACAATCAATAAGATTGTTAAAAAAAACAAATCTGTGTTCAAAATATTTACAACAAACTCAACTATCTGTTTACATTTTCAAAAATAAACACCCTCAATAACATTGCATATAATACAAAGATCAAATATATGAACTGCTTCTTTCAAAAACAATTTTCTAAATGCAATATCAATAAACAGAAACGATAATTCAAACTGAAATTTTTGACATCTTCCCAATAGGCCCAATGATGTTTCTGAAATCATTTGCATTGAAAATATCCAAAATAAACTCGTTAATTGAAGTTTACATCTTCCCAATAGGCCGAATGATGTTTTCAAAACTTTGGCACCAAAAATATCAGATATGAATTCGGTAATTCTTTAGGCAACCGACATTTGAATTCCAAATGGGCATCATTACAATGTGTCCATCCTTTATTGCACTTTAAATACACAGTATAGTGTCCCGATGTTGTAGAAGGTCCATCGTGGAAAATAATAGCCACTGCTTTAAAAGTTCTTCCTGAAATTGACAGTTGACTTGCCACAAACTTTTTAATTTTGGTTTCTAATTTTCTTCCATCTGCTTTACAAAGTTGTAGCATTAAAATGACATATTGTCCAAATCTTTCTATAAATAATGTTGACAACATTTCAGATTTGCACTGAGTACATTCCATATTTTGATTAGCTGATTTTACTAATTTGTTAAAAGACACTGGGGGATATTCACAATGACGGGCGATAACTATCGCCAACGCGAGTTATCAGCAATTTTGTTATCGCCGCCTAACCCTGAAATCTATCGCCATGTTAGCGCCGTATTATCAAGGCGACGCTACATGGCGATAGAACCAGGGTTAGGCGGTGAAAACTCCTGATAACAAACGCGCAATGGCGATAGTGAAACCTGCGTTACACGTCGATACCTGGCAATCTGCACATAAGCGCCAGAAAAGTCCCATCTACACTCCCGGCGATATCGCCTTGTGAACATGCCCCGATGTTCCTTACTGCAATCTCCAGCATGGAGGGTGGGCTCTCCCCAAAACCAGTGCCCGGCACCACCACTAATGAATCCTGGTTCTAGGAAAGCAGCAAATGAGCGAATAGCAAAATATGTCCGAGGATGTCATTACTCAGCCAGTAAACCAGCTGCGAGCCTCCAAAGAAGGGGCAGGAAATAGGATCTGAGTGGCAAGTAAAGAAAGCCAAAGGAAGTTACAGAGAAGCAGCCAGAGAGGAAACCAGGGTCCCTGCAACCAGAGGGACAGCCATGGCGAGCACACTGTGTCACCCTTACAGGACTTTCCCAGCACTGCCCGTGTGACGTGCATCAAAAACAGACGCTCGAATCCATGAGCTCTTGTTTTTACCTTGTGAGTAATATGGACTCACTCCTGGAAATTCAGACACAGGCTGTGTAGACAAGCTTTAGGCCCGGCCCTCTCCTGGTCTGGGGCCGCTTCTGTGCCTGCTAAAAAGGATGAAGGTGATCACCTCCATCTTTTTGACATCAATGAAGACAAACGTGCAGGAGTAACTAGAACAATAAAATACCTTGAGCCATATCCCGAGTGGCACTGAGTGAGTAGGTGAGGCGACTGAGCCCAGCGCTCTTTCGGTTTCTTCCCCAGGGATTCTGAAAACAATTTGGCCAAATGGTACATTTTACACCTTCATTCCTAATTAATTCATCCAGCCTTCATTCCTTCGCCTCATCTACCCCCCATCCATTCATCCACCCTTCAATTCTCCTGCATCCATCTATCCAACCATTCTCCCTTTTTCCATCTGGCCTTCTGTCCATCCATCAGTCCTTTTCTTCACCCAATCTTACCTTTCTCCTATTATTCATCCACCCTTCTCTCCACACTTGTTGCCATCCTTTTCCCCACACCTCCATCTATCCCTCCCTCATCTTTCCCTTCCGCCCATCGTTCTGTTCACACACTCCAAAGCTCCCTGGTGCTATTATCTTGCAGGGGTTCCTGACAGCTTTTGTTTGGAGGCCAGTGTCTCTGATCCAAGACACAGAAGCCATAAACTACATTTGCTAGGTTTTATGCTATACACACAGCCCAGTGGCAGCCACCCCCGCTCGTGCTGCTGAAGCAGGGGGTTCCTGACACTCCTGTTAACTTTGCTTGCATTACACCTTCTGTACTGCAGCTCCTCGCTTCCGGTCACCCATGTAAACAGATGCTAGATTCTCACAGGCACTTGTCCACAACTCTATTCAGCGTGCAGGGCCAATCAAAGCAACCCTGCCTTCTGCTGAATGTAGGGGCACTGCACACCTAAATCAGCAGTATAGTGCTCATTGGCTTTCTCAGCACTATTTCTCACTCCCAAACCACTTACACCTTTGCTTACTCTTTCCCCTTTGCTTCTTCTGCTAGAGGCGGCTCCATGCAGAGACACTCATGAGGGCTCCCATGTATCCTCAGGGTGTGGGAGGGTGGGTAGGACTACTCCAAACACGGAGCAGGGCATGTGCAGATTGGCATGCCCACTCAAGTGCGCTATGACTGTTTGGTTGGCCCACTCAGGCCGCACAAAGCAGTCATGCGCACTTCCCTGTTCGCAATGCAGGCTGCATCACAGCCTGCATGGAGAACATGCCCACCCCTCCAGCCCCTGGCTGCATGCCTTGTCCCGTTGCCAATTACCAATCCCACCGCCGCATCGCAGCGTTGTGATTGACTCAGGGGATTGAGCCTGGCTGACGACTTCCTGTTCCTGGAATCAGACGCAGGAGAGCAGGAGCTACGAAGACACGGGGCCCGGCTTCAAGGTAAGACTTCCCTCAATGAAATATTCACAATACCCGCTCACACACACATCCCCGCATCCAGGCAGCATCCAGTATTCTTTTCTGCGTCTACCACTTCACAGCTGTCCAGCCCCCCCAGCACTTCTCAATGGCGGCTGCTGTGCGCACATGCACAGCGGGACTAACACTCATATACCAAAGGCACATACATAGTTACGACGCATCACATGACATTGCATTCCATTCCAATGCATACTAATACTAGGCACATTGCAACAGTAGGGTAGGTGTTGCATAGCGGAGACATAAACATCACTATTCCCACTCCAGTGAGTGCAACCCTAAACTAACCTTTGCATCCCAATCCCAAACGTGAAACGAGGAATTCCTTTTTGAGCCCACAAGACACACCCAAAACTAAAAATTTACACAAATGCACACCCCAATTTTCATATTTTACCCCAAATGCACACCCCTATTTTCATATTTTACCCCAAATCACACCGCAAAATACATATTTTATCCCAAATCACACCCAAAAAATCATATTTTATCCCAAATCACACCCCAAAATTAATATTTTACACCAATTGCACACACAAAATTTCAAATCCGACATCCGATACCCATACACACACAAAATATTTTAAATTACCCCATTACTGACCTCACAATGTGTTGTTTGAGTTGCGTAGTTAATGATGTACTGCCTGCGTTGTAGTGGACGTCTCCCATGTCAAAGGCAAACCATAGCCTGGCCCGTCTGCGTCCGTCTGCCCCTGGACCGCGCTCAGCACCAAGGAGCCTTCCTCTTGGACACTCCACCGCTACGATGCCAGCACCCTCCTCGCCATCAACCCTGGATGCCACATCGCCTGTCAGGACCAACATCTGCTCCGGACCGGACATCGCCATCGCCATTACTGACGGTTGCATTATCACCTGAAAGGAGCAGCTTGCCCTTCAAGGACAAGGCATTGCCATCACCTACAGAGGCACACTCTGACTGACCACGCACTCTAATGACCCAAGGGTGACCATGGAACACCTCAACTTCCAGATCCGGACAAAGCCCAAGCACATCCACTGTGGCACACTCATGTACAGGACCCCCGGACATTGGACCCCCATTCTCAAATACCATTGTTGACCTCATTGTACCCCAGGATCTCCCATCCACCGACGACATCCTACTATGTGATCTCAAGTTCCACCTGGACAACCCCAGTGACCAGGACACCACCGCCTACTGGGGAAGGTCACCAAGATCAGACGCAAGCAGCAACTCACATCAACAGGCCACATAGCAGGACACACGGTCGAGCACGTCACCGCCGCAAGCTAAACTTCAGCAACAACACCGGACTCTCCTGGACCAACAATCATTGGATACATCATGTCTTCACCTTGCCCACCGGACGCTAACACCATCATCGCAACCCCTCACAGCTGGATCAAGGCCAACGTTGGACGTCTCGTCAACTCTCTCAGCACCAACACTCCGCCACTGATTCCAAACGATGACACCGCAGCGCACAACCAACGCCTGATGGCAGGCAAGAGGGTGAGGCAGTGCCACAGGGATAGGCTGGCCCCATGCATTGCTGGAGTTGCGTCATGGCTGTGACACAACAGCAATGCATGACTTTAGCGCAGACAGATACGCCAGGATTCCTGACGTAACTGTCATTACTTGCTTCATGGAGCACTGTCCAGTGAGTACAGCGCATCCATGCTGTTGCAAGAAGGGCGTAGTGAGAAGTGTTGCAACGCAGTCTTGTCGCAGCGCTGCAACACTTTTCATTAACTGGGGCACAGGAATGCACACTATCTTATTGATGGTGCACAGTCCTGCCCTGTAATTTTGTGGCAGGGCAGCGCAGCAACATTGCTTGCAGTGCGGTCCAGCAACAAAACCTGCTGAAATGAGGCCCTAATGGTTATCTCCATTTTAAGACCAGATATTTTCTGGTCTTAAAAAACTGCCTCTAGTTGCAGTTATAGCCACTTTTTTTGGTAATCTTAAATTAAGGAATCCCCTTGTGAATAGGGTGATGTTGAGTTAACGTCAGATTTTGCAAGGGAAAGTCTCCCTTGCATATCATTAGCGATATTTATCGCTGACAGAAGTTGAGATATTTAAAAATGTAGTTTTCGCCTAAAAGCTGTTACTAACTGCTGTTAGCGACAGCTTGTGAATATTGCGATAAAAATAGCGCCACTTTATCGGCAGAAAAGTGCAGCTAAAGCGGCGATATTGCCTTGTGAATATGCCCCACTGTTTTGCAATCTGGTATTGTCAAATATATGAATCGTTCAGTGTCTATTTCAGTGGTAGAAGAAAATGAACAGTCTTCACATTTATGATCCCATCTGTAATGTACTCCAAACAGATTTTCAATTTGTATTCCTTCACCTTCCAATACTGCAAGCATAAGCATAAGAAATTTTTGAGCATCTTGCTGTACATTAAGTGAAATTGTGAAGAACCAGAACATATATCCAAAAGATGCTGAATGCCAGAAGCAGTTTGGATTTTAGTTTTATCAGTTGTCAATTTTTCAAAAATATAATGCAACAAAGAACAAAATCTTTTTTCTCGATTCTCCATAATTTGATGATGAAGATTTTCTAGAAAAAACACGACGTTCACAATTACATTAGCATAGCAGTTGATACCTGAACTATTTTCTAACTGGTATCCTACAATATCATCAACAGTGTCCATTTTCATTTTCTTTGGAGCCTCAACATTCTCTTGATTTTTTTTCTTCTTTCCAACCTCACTACAGTGTTTCTCATATGTTCGTTTTGGACATACTACATGCTTTTCATATACGGGATATTCACCTAAGTTGGGAGCATACAGTCTTCTTAACCAATTATACTCTCTTACACAATTTGCATCTGCACTAATCTTTCTCTCATCAAAATCAATCAAATACAATCCAGATAATGTTCTTACTCGAGATAATGCAACATATGCCATGCCCTATTTAAACACTGTGCTTCCAATGTTTACCAAAGCACTGTCTACACTTAAACCTTGAGATTTATGAATGGTCACCGCATATGCTAAAGAAAGAGGAAACTGTTTTCTACGAACATACAAGTCTTTAACAAGCAAAAAACGAACAGCACAACGTCCAATCTGTTTTACCTCTTCAATCTGATCAAATTTAACCTTCAAAAATTCAATTCCATCTCTATTTGGATAATTAACAAAATCAACAACTTTCCCCATTGCTCCATTTACTAAACCTTTTTCTACATCCAAATTACGCCGTAAAATTACCCAACAGTTTTCACATACATATAAATTCTTTTCTAAACCAGCAGTCTTAGATATAGTTTTTCCAAAGAATCCAGTTTTGATTTGAATTTTTCTGACAAAATAATAGTAATTCCTTCGTGTTCTATTTTATCAATGGCTTCCATTTTCATTATTTGTTGTTTTTCCAACTTCATAAGTTCTTTATTGAATGTAGAACAATCTTGCAGTGTTGGCATTAGGCAAATTATAGATTTCTTTTCACCAATTTTTTTGTATATTATTTCCGGAGCAACATTTTCATTTGGAAACTAGTTTGTAAGTAGCCGACTTTGCAAAGCTTCTTTACCATGCTTTGTCAATACACCAATTCTTATATCTTGAAGAATGCCGCATATTCTTAATAAGTTCTTTATATTCAAAATGAGACCAAATGTTGACATTTCCAATACTTCCCAAAGATTTCCTGGTGTCTTCATGCACAAGTGTTTTAAAAACTGGTTGCCCTTTTACAGGAGTAAGTTGCAGTAGGTCGCCGAATACAATCACATGTTTTCCTCCAAATAAGACATCATAATCTGTTTTTAAAATCTGCTGCATTTTTAAATGTACAAAGGCAAGCATTAAGTTTGAGACCATGCTCACCTCATCAATTATCAGAAGTTTCATTTTCTTTAGTACTCTTGAAACTTCATAACAAGATTCTCCAGATAGCTTGTGATATTCCAACTTGTTTTCATGTTCAACTGGTAGCATCAGTAAACGATGTAACGTAATCCCTTTAATGTTGTGTGCTGCTAACCCAGTTGGAGCGGTTACAACACAAGATAAATGTGATTCAATGGTTTTCTGTAGATAACTGGTCAAAACTTTAATTAAGAAACTTTTTCCTGTACCAGCTTGACCACTGATATACATTCGAATAGGTTTAAATGATGTGCAGTTGCATTCTTTTTTTCATGAAGTAAACCATGGTCTATCTGTTCTGTAACTTGCTGATATATTTCTTTCTGTTCAATTTTTAGTTGTTCTTCCAAGTTTCACAACTCCAGAATATCCTGTTGAGCTTGTTGCGTTGCTGTTTCTACTTCACTCATGGCTATTGCTGCTTCGTTTTCAAGAATTGGTTCTCCTAGTGGATCTTGACTCAGTGGAGCAGAACTTTGACTATCTTGAGAACTGTCTCTAGCAATTTCAGCTGCAATAGTAGTTTCTTGTTCAATCTCTTCATTCAACATTTGTAGATAATTTGGAAAAACTGTGCATTCAATGCTATCTTTACATGCATTAAAAGAATCTTCATAGCACTGAAAATCTCCAAGTAATTCCATTTCAGTACGCCAAGGCTTAAAGCGTTTCAGAAGTGCTAAATAGAAAAATGCCCTTTTATCTACAGTATCACAACTGAGTTTCCTGTGATTAATGAGATTTCCTTTGGTATGTTTGACCAAACATCCATCACATCCATCACATCTAATGACTGCATATTTTTCTTCATTTATATTTTCTGTAATATTTCTCTTAAAGCTGTAATATTGCAGTACTTCATAGAGACATATGTTTTCAAGATGAGGACTTCTTTTAGGTTAGTACGTATCCAACATGTTTGTTTTGACAATATCTGTACTTTCCAGTTCATTTAATGCTAAGTATTCAATTTCTTGTAGAGATTTCAATACTCAATTTCGTGTTGCAGCAAGACCTAGACTTACCCAAATGATTCCTCTTGACTTTGAATATAAACTTGCAGATGTCAACCGATCCGAACATTCTTAGGATCCAATCTCTCGATGGGAAAGCATCTTCAATCTAAAGCTGTACAATTTGTTACTAAGAGTCTTCTCTTGTGAAATTTCTTCCCACATTTCTTTCAACTCCGTCTTTTCAGATTTTGTTATGTACGACGTAACATAGCGAGCAACAGCAATCGAATTATCTGCAACATACTGGATATCCATATTTGCATTCCACATCATCAAAATCACTGGATTATAATCATTATTATACTTTGAATCTTTACTTCTTTTTTTATTGTAAGTATTCTTTGGAGATTTTCAAGTTATAGTATGCCTCACTGCTGACATGAAACTGTTGACTCTTCCTTTGGAAATTACTGGACGTGGGAATCCAAAATGACATTTTGTATAACATTTTTCCTTTGACTTGTATTTTCGTCGACAATATTTCCCACATCGATGAGTTTGAAACCGTAAAACTTGTTGTCTTAAGGTATTTTCTTCACCTGTTTTTGGAATCCCGCATGTAACATAGTCTTCAATGAATGATAAAACAGTCTCATCAGAATCAGTTCCAAATTTAGGTGCATCCTTGATCCATAAAAGCATATGTATATGAGGAGCACCTCTAGCTTGGTACTCCTTTCTCCAAAAGAAATCAATAACTTCTCCAAGAGGTGGGTTGTTTTTATTGCATATAAAAGACATCATAGCTGGAAACCTATGATTAAAATATCTGCACACATTTATAGGATCCAAGGAACACAGTTCTCTAGCTGTCTTTAATTCAATGTTTTCAATATTCTCGAAGAAATTGAAGTAAATCGTCCCATGCGTATTCAGCACAGCTTAGCGTAACAAACCATGTAGGGGTTCCTAAGTTCCTTAACATACATTTAAGTTCTCCATGACGACGATACCAATACTCATTAGTACCACATTGACACGCCATCAAATTAATCAATTGAGATTCTAAATGATCGTCTCTCTGTTGTACTTTGTCCATGAATTCCTTTGCAGAAACATGTTGAAGATGAACTCCTGTTTTTAATATGTGATTCACTGCATATGAAAGTCTAGATAAGTCACTTTCAAACAAAAGATGAAATATATATGGAATACATTGCCGAAATCTTGGATCTTCTGAGTACAATCTTGTTGTACAATATTCTGAAGCTGGAATCTGCACAGGTCTTTCATCATATCGTCCACCTTTTCCAGTGGGGAAGAGCTGTGGAAAACAACGGGCTTCTAAACTTCTTTCCCAAACACTCATAGGAGTTCCCTTCGCTTTCTTTATTTGGAATAATTCAATAGTATTTCTAATCACTTACTTTGAATGTAAAGGATGTACACTATAATGTTCATAAATTTCTTCACTTCTGGAGATGTCCACTTTTTCAATTTGGCCACTTGAAATTTCGCTATCATCTCCGAAAACCATTTCTTCTTCTTCCAGATATACATTTTTGTAATAAAGATTGTTTTTTATGAGATATAACGTAGCCTTTTGAACTTTGGTGACATCTACTTGCCATATTTTCCGACTCTTTGTTGGAACACCATTAACTAGAATAACTACAGGTTCAGTTTCCTCTCTCTCTACACTAATAGTTTCAATATTTTTCTTTAAATCTAAAGGTAAATACACAACTCTTCCTTTTAAGCCTCTTTGTAAATTTGATGGAGGCAGCTTACCTGTTTTAGGCTCCATACGAACAATAGCCTGAAATGGGTCCACAGATTGAATCAGAATGGACTCATACGTATTTAATTCTACCAGTTCTGCAGGAATAGCTACCAACTCTAGGTTATTATGTACAGCTCTAGCTGGCATTTTGTTCTCTTCTAATTTGCTGTAACAATATTTACAAATACGTTGATCAATACCCAACTCAAAAACAACTTCAACAAACAAATAAGTACAAAATTCCTCCCACTTATCATTGTTTTCCTTTTCACTTTTTAAATACAGATCAACATTCCTAGTTTGATTTCTATAGTGAGTACGTCGACAACAAATACAAACATAGGGGCTTATTACGATAGCGGTCGGATTTGATCCGGCCGCCACCGTAGCGGTGATTGGGTCCGACCGCCAAGCCTGCGGCGGTACCGTCCATGCAATTAGGATGTGACCGCTACCACCACTCCAGTCGGATTCCGCACCTTTATCATTGTGGCGGGCGGTGCTGACAGCTGCACCGCCGCGCTGCATAAAGGAGCATGTTGTGCATTTCACTGCACTACGTGGCAGGCACTACACTGTAGATTGTAGCGGAGTAGCGCTCCACTGCCAGACGCACAGCTTGATGCAATGATTATGCACAAAAATTAAATACCAAAAACTTGTCCATGTTAACTTGTTTATTCACGTACTCCACAGTTCATGTTACTCTTTGCTTATTCCATTCACATATGAAATGCTTATGTTCTCCCAAGCTTCTAATGCAACAGATATGCCAATCCAGGCCTTTCTCTGGGGCACGAGGGAATTCATAAATACATCCTCAGGAACTGATCATCATTTACCCAATGCATTTTGGGCTACTACAGCCCTTCGTCAGGGGTTTTCTGTGAGATTAAAAAATTACCATTAAAATGATATGCAAACCTCTATACATCAACATTAATCGCATACCTGTTACACTATACCAGATTGCCTGCCATACTTGACCTCCCATAAACAGCGCTTTCCCTCTAAAAGCGTGTCTACACGCTTCGAAAATGTGTTACCAAAAATAAAAAAAACTCTGTTGAACATTCCTTTATTGTTGTACTTAAATGTTAATCTACAAACATCACCCTAAAGAATTCACAATAAACTGAAGCTCAGAAACTACTCAACATTAAACACTACCCATAAACAAACCCCATTTAGGCATTCTCTCATACCTGCATTCACTGTTCAAATACGAGCACAACGCCTTCCGATTTTCCTGTGAAATGCTGTTCCTTTCACCCTTCCACGTAGTTCAGCGTTTTATAATCACATAACCACACCCACATGATTAACCGTTCGTTTCAACGAGCCTGTTCAAATCTCCAAAAATACAACTCCCATACTTCACCCTTTCCATCCCTTAAGCCCACCCGGACCTGATGTAAAACCACTCGCTCTTCGTTGCACTCCTGTGCTTAATGTTATCAGAGCCTCCTTCAGCAACTACATTGAATACCCCGCCCTTCCCTGAGTTGTTTAACAAAAAAGCGCCATTTACACCAACCCCTATTCTTCTTACTCTCAACCATGGCATTATGGCATTATGCCATGGTTGAGAGTAAGAAGAATAGAAGAATAGGGTTGGTGTAAATTGCGATTTTTTGTTAAACAACTCAGGGAAGGGCGGGGTATTCAATCTAGTTGCTGAAAGAGGCTCTGATAACATTAAGCACGGGAGTGCAACCAAGAGCGAGTGGTTTTACATCAGGTCCGGGTGGGCTTAGGGGATGGAAACGGTGAAGTATGGGAGTTGTATTTTTGGAGATTTGAACAGGCTGGTTGAAACAAACGGTTAATCATGTGGGTTTGGTTATGTGATTATAAAAGGCTGAACTACGTGGGAGGGTGAAAGGAACAGCATTTCACAGGAAAAGCCGAAGGCGTTATGCTCGTATTTGAACAGTGAATGCAGGTATGAGAGAATGCCTAAATGGGGTTTGTTTACGGGTAGTGTTTAATGTTGAGTAGTTTCTGATCTTCAGTTTATTGTGAATTCTTTAGGGTGATGTTTGTAGATTAACATTTAAGTACAACAATCAAGGAATGTTCAACAGAGTTTTTTTTTTGGTAACACATTTTGAAGCGTGTAAACACGCTTTTAGAGGGAAAGCGCTGTTTATGGGAGGTCAAGTATGGCAGGCAATCTGGTATAGTGTAACATGTATGCGATTAATATTGATGTATAGAGGTTTGCATATCATTCTAATGGTAATTTTTTAATCTCACAGAAAACCCCTGACGAAGGGCTGTAGTAGCCCGAAATGCATTGGGTAAATGATGATCAGTTCCTGAGGATGTATTTATGAATTCCCTCATGCCCCAGAGAAAGGCCTGGATTGGCATATCTGTCGCATTAGAAGCTTGGGAGAACATAAGCATTTCATATGTGAATGGAATAAGCAAAGAGTAACATGATCTGTGGAGTACGTGAATAAACAAGTTAACATGGACAAGTTTTTGGTATATAATTTTTGTGCATAATCATTGCATCAAGCTGTGCGTCTCGCAGTGGAGCGCTACTCTGCTACAATCTTCAATTCAACATGGGCGTGTCACTTGGGCAGATCACGCTAGTCCAGGCTGCACGCAAAAATAAAAGTATTTTGAATACATTGTTTAAACGGAAGTATTGAGGAAATATAGGTGTGCATCTTATCGCTTTCTTCAGGCACTACACTGTGCCTGCCACTTGGTGCAGTGAAATGTAGGGGGGTACCATGGGTACCCCCCCAGTGCACCCCCACCCCACCCCAACACAAGGGGGGCCCGCAACGGGCCCCTGGAGACATTCACTGCCTGCCTTTCAAATGCGGTTCAACCGCCGCGGAAAGGCTGGCTACCGCCGGCATCATAATCATGCCGGCAGAGCCTGCTAGTCACCGCCGCCATTATAAGCCCAATGAACGTTCCGCCGGACAATCGTTTCGATTGCTACTGGTGGAAAAGCGGTGGACGGTCTTTACGTCCGCCGCGGTACCCACCGCCATCGTAATATGGCGGGGGTTTATCGCGTTACGATGCCGGAGTGGTCTCCACCGCCGGCCAGGCAGTGGCGAACCGCCCGACATCGTAATAAGCCCCATAGTTTGGTTTTTCAGAACAAATTACCTTAAACTTTGTAATTTCTTCTACAAACTTCTCAGTAGTACTATCTTCCACCTCCTCTTCAACACCTACACTTATCAAACTCTCACTTTGTGTACACTCTTCTCCAGTACTGAAGTAACGAAACTCAATATCATCACAAACTTTTTTTCCATCCAATACTGTGCCATGCAAAAGAGCAGTGTTTATTTCTCTTAAAAATAATGCAGGAATTTTTACATAGTACAATCTTCTTACTAACTTCCGCATTGCAGAGTGATGTACTGCTAACATTCTCAAATGATGAAAAACACTTTGACACACTTTTCTAGAAAGACAAGCTAGAGAATGACCTTGCAAGCCAGTATTTTTTCTCACTTTACAAGGATCTAGTCCTTGCAACATCTTAATCTTTTGTTTAATACTTTTTTAGTATACTCTCGTAAGAAATTTCGTAAAATATCAATAGAGACTCCTGTCGTATACTACAAATACTACTACAATCCCATGTATACACTGGGGCTTGAGAACGTCTCCCTTGAACTTCTTCAGCTATCACTTCTTCCACATTTCTGGGAACCATCTTTTCTTTTTCAATTGCACAACCGTTCTTCACTTCATAAGCATGACCACTGGTATTAACTGGCTGAACGAATGTATTGTTTTGAAAATAGCTCTCTTCATTAAAAAAAGGTTCTGAACTAGATGTGTGCTTCCATTCACCCCAAATTTCTTTTACAAAAGTTAGTTCTGTTGATTAGTCTTTTCCTTTTCCTTTTGTCCTTCATAGAATGCATTGGTTTATCTAATGTTCGCATTCTCTTTAAAACTAAAATGAACAATCTTCTTTTCAATTCAAAAGTCTTTTCGACTATACTTTCAATCTGTTTTTTAGTTTTATAAAATGCAGATCTTTTATATTTCTTGCCATCTTTCAATAAATTTTGTAGTACTCTACTTTTATACATACATTTCCTGATATCATGATATTGTTTCATCCTTATTTCAACATAGATTGTTTTATCAGAACATGATTTTGTATTAATTTGTCCTCTTTTCATTTCATTCTTCTTCGTTCTAGGACTATTCTTTCTATTTTCAGCATTTTTAAAATTGTTTCCAGTTCTAAAAAGTCTTTTAACAAATTCTTTTGTTCTCTTACCACAAGAATTTTTCTTTACTGCCACATGTTGTAGTTCATCTAATTCCTGCTTTTGTCTCTCCTTTAAATAGTACTGTATTCGTTGTTCTTTTTTCTTTTGCGATTTTTTTGTCATGGTGAATCTTTCTTAATAATAATGGAGAATATCTGAAAAAAACAATTTTAAAAATAATTTAATAATAATAAAATAATTATATATAAAAGAGGTACAAAAAGAAGGAACAGGTGGTCAGAGTAATGCAAAAGAGTTGCATTAAGAGGGAAGAAGGGTACAGAAAAAGGAAAGAGGGATGCAGAAATTTAGAACAGAGGTACAGTAAGAAGCCAAAGCAGTGCAGAAAGAACCAACAGAGCTGCAGAAAGAGGCAAGAAGGGTACAGAAAAAGGCAAGTGAAGTTCAGAACGAAGCAAAAGACGTGCAGAAAGAACCAACAGAGCTGGAAAAAGAAGTAAGAGGAGTGCAGAAAGGAGTAGGAGAAATGCACAATGACGCAAGAGGGGTACAGAAAGAGGCAGGAGGGGTGCAGAAAGAGGAATAAAACTGCAGAAACAGGAAAAGAGGTGGATAATGAAGCAAGTGAAGTGCAGAAAGAGGCAAGAGAGGTGCAGAAAGAGGCAAGAGAGGTGCACAAAGAGGCAAGAGAGTTACAGAAAGAGGCAAGTTAAATGCACAAGAAACAAGAGAACTGCAAAAAGAGGCAATATGGATGCAGAAAAAAGCAAGACAGGTGAAGAAAGAAACAAAAGAAGTGCAGAAAGAAGGAATAAAAGTGCAGAAAGATGCAAAAACAGTGCAGAGAGATGTAAGAGGGGTACAGAAAAAAACCAATGAGGTGCATAAAGAGACAACAGACGCCTAGATACTGACTAAATGATTGCATCAGTGTAGCAGTAATGTCTGAGTGATTACAGCACTGCATATGTAACAACTGCATCATTGTAAGACTGCATGGCGGGTACTTGGGTGTTTTTATAAGTGCATGAGAGTTCGGCCTAGCCATAAATAAACCAGCACACTATTACATAACTCAACTATAAGTGTCTCCGTATTATTAAAAGCACGCATACATATCTCTCTATGTTATCAAATCATCATGATATGTAAAAGAAATATGTATACAATATTTCTGAAATATGTTGAAACCTAGAAACTGAGATACATAATAGATCTCACTAAGAAATTCCAACACTCAATGGGTGCTCCTTCGGTAATTGTATGAGTGCAAGGGTAGTCATGGGTAAGTATAAGACAAGATGAAAAGTGACTAACTAATTTCATAACTGCAAACATACACATTGAGTGCATGGATAAGAGTATAAATAGCACCTGAAGGCATAGATGAGTCATTGAGTACTGCCTAGGTGAATAAATGAATGAACAGAAATGCATGGGTGATTCGACGACTGCAAGGGTAGTGTGTAGATAATTACATGACTGCACAGCAACAGCCTGCATGAATATATAACTGTAGGGGTAATAATCAACTAGACCCTGAGTGATTCCTTGCCTGCAAGGGTAATATCTGGGGGATTACTGAAGTAGATAGCAAGTGAGTGGCTGATTTTATAGGTTCATGAGTACCGCCTGGGTGATTACTGAACTACTAAGATACAGCGTGAGTGATTACAGGTGTGGAAATGTAGTGACTGGGTAATTTTAATAGGACATGACTGCTGGCTGAGTGATTACATAAGTACAAGAAAAGTGCATATGTGATTGAAAGAGTACAAGGGGATAAAAGGACTACATTGATAACATCTCACTGATTGCATGACTACAGGGAGAATGTCTAGGGATTGACATGACTACATACCAAGTGACTGACTGATTTTAAAGGTGCATGGGTACTTCTTGGGTGATTGCAGGACTACTGAGGTAGAGCCTGAGTAAATAAAAGTGTGCGAAAGTAGTGCCTGGGTGATTTCATAACAGCATGACTACTGGCTGAGTGATTACATGACTACAAAGGTAGTGCCTCCATAATTGAAGGAGTAAAGCAGTAGTGCTTGGGTGATTACAAAAGTACATGAGTAATACCTTAGTGATTGCATAACTACATAGGTACTGTGTAAATTATTGCATCAGTGCAGCAGTAATGCCTGAGTGATTACAGCTCTGCATATGTAACAACAGCATCATTGTAAGACTGCATGGCGAGTACTTGGGTGTTTTTATAAGTGCATGAGAGTTCGGCCTAGCCAAAAATAAAGCAGCACACTATTACATAACTCAACTATAATTGTCTCTGTATTATTAAAAGCACGCATACATATCTCTCTACGTTATCAAATCATCATGATATGTAAAAGAAATATGTATACAATATTTCTGAAATATGTTGAAACCTAGAAACTGAGACATGTAATAGATCTCACAAAGTAATTCCAACACTCAATGGGTGCTCCTTGGGTAATTGTATGAGTGGAAGGGTAGTCACTGGGTAAGTACAGGACAAGATGAAAAGTGACTGGCTAATTTCATAACTGCAAACATACACATTGAGTGCATGGATAGGTGTATAAAAAGCACCTGAAGGCATAGATGAGTCATTGAGTACTGCCTAGGTGAATACATGAATGCAACAGAAAGGCATGGGTGATTCGACGACTGCAAGGGTAGTGTGTAGGTAATTAAATGACTGCACAGCAACAGCCTGCATTATTACATAACTGTAGGGGTATTACTTAACTAGACCCTGAGTGATTCCTTGCCTGCAAGGGTAATATCTGGGGGATTACTGAAGTAGATAGCAAGTGAGTGGCTGAATATTTAAGTTCATGAGTACCACCTGAGTGATTACGGAACTACTAAGATACAGCCTGAGTGATTACAGGTGTGGAAATCTAGTGACCAGGTGATTTTAAAAGTACATGACTACTGCTGAGTAATTACATAAGTACAAGAAAAGTGCGTATGTGATTGAAAGAGTACAAGGGGATTAAAGGACTACATAGATAACATCTCATTGATTGCATGACTACAGGGAGAATGTCTAGGGATTGACATGACTACATACCAAGTGACTGACTGATTTTATAAGTGCATGGGTACTTCTTGGGTGATTGCAGGACTACTGAGGTAGAGCTCGTGTAAATAAAAGTGTGCGAAAGTAGTGCCTGGGTGATTTCATAACACCATGACTACTGGCTGAGTGATTACATGACTACAAAGGTAGTGCCTCCATAATTCAAGGAGTGCAGCAGTAGTGCTTGGGTGATTACAAAAGTACATGAGTAATACCTTAGTGATTGCATAACTACATAGATACTGTGTAAATGATCGCAACAGTGCAGCAGTAGTGCCTGTGTGATTTCATAACAGCATGACTACTGGCTGAGTGATTACATGACTACAAAGGTAGTGCCTCCATAATTCAAGGAGTAAAGAGGTAGTGCTTGGGTGATTACAAAAGTACATGAGTAATACCTTAGTGATTGCATAACTACATAGATACTGTTTAAATGATTGCATCAGTGCAGCAGTAATGCCTGAGTGATTACAGCACTGCATATGTAACAACTGCATCATTGTAAGACTGCATGGCGAGTACTTGGGTGTTTTTATAAGTGCATGAGAGTTCGGCCTAGCCAAAAATAAAGCAGCACACTATTACATAACTCAACTATAATTGTCTCTGTATTGTTAAAAGCACGCATACATATCTCTCTACGCTATCAAATCATCATGATATGTGAAAGAAATATGTATACAATATTTCTGAAATATGTTGAAACCTAGAAACTGAGACACGTAATAGATCTCACTAAGTAATTCCAACACTCAATGGGTGCTCCTTGGGTAATTGTATGAGTGGAAGGGTAGTCACTGGATAAGTACAGGACAAGATATAAAGTGACTGGCTAATTTCATAACTGCAAACATCCACATTCAGTGCATGGATAACTGTATAAAAAGCACCTGAAGGCATAGATGAGTCATTGAGTACTGCCTAGGTGAATACATGAATGCAACAGAAAGGCATGGGTGATTCGACGACTGCAAGGGTAATGTGTAGGTAATTAAATGACTGCACAGCAACAGCCTGCATGATTACATAACTCTAGGGGTAGTACATAACTAGACCCTGAGTGATTCCTTGCCTGCAAGGGTAATATCTGGGAGGATTACTGAAGTAGATAGCAAGTGAGTAGCTGATTTTATAAATTCATGAGTACCTCCTGGGTGATTACTGAACTACTAAAATACAGCCTGAGTGATTACAGGTGTGGAAATGGAGTGACCGGGTGATTTTAAAAGTACATGACTACTGCTGAGTAATTACATAAGTTCAAGAAAAGTGCGTATGTGATTGAAAGAGTACAAGGGGATTAAAGGACTACATAGATAACATCTCACTGATTGCATGTCTACAGGGAGAATGTCTAGAGATTGACATGACTACATACCAAGTGACTGACTGATTTTATAAGTGCACTGGTAATTCTTGGCTGATTGCAGGACTACTGAGGTAGAGCCTGAGTAAATAAAGGTGTGCGAAAATAGTGCATGGGTGATTTCATAACACCATTACTACTGGCTGAGTGATTACGTGACTACAAAGGTAGTGCCTCCATAATTCAAGGAGTGCAGCAGTAGTGCCTGGGTGATTTCTTAACAGCATGACTACTGGCTGAGTGATTACATGACTACAAAGGTAGTGCCTCCGTGATTCAAGGAGTGCAGAAGTAGTGCTAGGGTGATTACAAAAGTACATGAGTAATACCTTAGTGATTGCATAATTACATAGATACTGTGTAAATGATTGCATCAGTGCAGCAGTAATGCCTGAGTGATTACAGCACTGCATTGGGAACAACTGCATCATTGTAAGACTGCATGGCGAGTACTTGGGTGTTTTTATAAGTGCATGAGAGTTCGGCCTAGCCAAAAATAAAACAGCACATTATTACATAACTGAACTATAAGTGTCTCCATATTATTAAAAGCATGCATACATATCTCTCTACGTTATCAAATCATCATGATATGTAAAAGAAATATGTATACAATATTTCTGAAATATGTTGAAACCTAGAAACTGAGACACGTAATAGATCTCACTAAGTAATTCCAACACTAAATGGGTGCTCCTTGGGTAATTGTATGAGTGCAAGGGTAGTCACTGGGTAAGTACAGGACAAGATGAAAAGTGACTGGCTAATTTCATAACTGCAAACATACACATTGAGTGCATGGATAAGTGTATAAATAGCACCAGAAGGCATAGATGAGTCATTGAGTACTGCCTAGGTGAATACATGAATTCAACAGAAAGGCATGGGTGATTCGACGACTGCAAGCGTAGTGTGTAGGTAATTACATGACTGCACAGCAACAGCCTGCATGATTGCATAACTGTAGGGGTAGTACCTAACTAGACCCTGACTGATTCCTTGCCTGCAAGGGTAATATCTGGGGGGATTACTGAAGTAGATAGCAAGTGAGTGGCTGACTTTATAAGTTCATTAGTACCGCCTGGGTGATTACTGAACTACTAAGAAACAGCCTGAGTGATTACTGGTGTGGAAAAGTAGTGACCGGGTGATTTTTAAAGTACATGACTACTGGCTGAGTGATTACATAAGTACAAAAAAAGTGCGTATGTGATTGAAAGAGTACAAGGGGATTAAAGGACTACATAGATAACATCTCACTGATTACATGACTACAGGGAGAATGTCTAGGGATTGACATGACTACATACCAAGTGACTGACTGAATTTATAAGTGCATGGGTACTTCTTGGCTGATAGCAGGACTACTGAGGTAGTGCCTGAGTAAATAAAAGTGTGCGAAAGTAGTGCCTGGGTGATTTCATAACAGCATGACTACTGGCTGAGTGATTACATAACTACAAAAGTAGTGCCTCCGTGATTCAAGGAGTGCAGCAGTAGTGCTTGGGTGAATACTAAAGCACATGAGTAATACCTTAGTGATTGCATAATTACATAGATACTGTGTAAATGATTGAATCAGTGCAGCAGTAAAGCCTGAGTGATTACAGCACTGCATATGTAATAACTGCATCATTGTAAGACTGCATGGCGAGTACTTGGGTGTTTTTATAAGTGCATGAGAGTTCGGCCTAGCCAAAAATAAAGCAGCACACTATTACATAACTTACTATAAGTGTCTCCATATTATTAAAAGCACGCATACATATCTCTCTACATTATCAAATCATCATGACATGTAAAAGAAATATGTATACAATATTTCTGAAATATGTTGAAACCTAGATCTGAGACACGTAATAGATCTCACTAAGTAATTCCAACACTCAATGGGTGCTCCTTGGGTAATTGTATGAGTGCAAGGGTAGTCACTGGGTAAGTACAGGACAAGATGAAAAGTGACTGGCTAATTTCATAACTGCAAACATACACATTGAGTGCATGGATAAGTGTATAAATAGCACCTGAAGGCATAGATGAGTCATTGAGTACTGCCTAGGTGAATACATGAATGCAACAGAAAGGCATGGGTGATTCAACGACTGCAAGGGTAGTGTGTAGGTAATTACATGACTGCACAGCAACAGCCTGCATAATTGCATAACTGTAGGAGTAGTACCTAACTAGACCCTGACTGATTCCTTGCCTGCAAGGGTAATATCTGGGGGGATTACTGAAGTAGATAGCAAGTGAGTTGCTGATTTTATAAGTTCATGAGTACCGCCTGGGTGATCACTGAACTACTAAGATACAGCCTGAGTGATTACAGGTGTGGAAAGGTAGTGACCGGGTGATTTTTAAAGTACATGACTGCTGGCTGAGTGATTATATAAGTACAAGAAAAGTGCATATGTGATTGAAAGAGTACAAGGGGATTTAAGGACTACATAGATAACATCTCCCTGAATGCATGACTACAGGGAGAATGTATAGGGATTGACATGACTACATACCAAGTGACTGGGTGATTTTATAAGTGCATGGGTACTTCTTGGGTGATTGCAGGACTTCTGAGGTAGAGCCTGAGTAAATAAAAGTGTGCGAAAGTAGTGCCTGGGTGATTTCATAACACCATGACTACTGGCTGAGTGATTACATGACTACAAAGGTAGTGCCTCCATAATTCACGGAGTGCAGCAGTAGTGCTTGGGTGATTACATAAGTACATGAGTAATACCATAGTGATTGCATAACTACATAGATATTGTGTAAATGATTGCATCAGTGCAGCAGTAATGCCTGAGTGATTACAGCACTGCATATGTAACAACTGCATCATTGTAAGACTGCATGGCGAGTACTTGGGTGTTTATATAAGTGCATGAGAGTTCGGCCTAGCCAAAAATAAAGCAGCACACTATTACATAACTCAACTATAAGTGTCTCCATATTATTAAAAGCACTCATACATATCTCTCTACATTATCAAATCATCATGATATGTAAAAGAAATATGTATACAATATTTTTGAATTATGTTGAAACCTAGAAACTGAGACACGTAATAGATCTCACTAAGTAATTCCAACACTCAATGGGTGCTCCTTGTGTAATTGTATGAGTGCAAGGGTAGTGACTGGGTAAGTACAAGACAAGATGAAAGTGACTGGATAATTTCATAACTGCAAACATACACATTGAGTGCATGGATAAGTGTATAAATAACACCTGAAGACATAGATGAGTCATTGAGTACTGCCTAGGTGAATACATGAATGCAACAGAAAGGCATGGGTGATTAGACGACTGCAAGGGTAGTGTGTAGGTAATTACATGACTGCACAGCAACAGCCTGCATGATTACATAACTGTAGGGGTAGTACTTAACTAGACCCTGAGTGATTCCTTGCCTGGGGGGATTACTGAAGTAGATAGCAAGTGATTAGCTCATTTTATAAGTTCATGAGTACCGCCTGGGTGATTACTGAACTACTAAGATACAGCCTGAATGATTACAGGTGTGGAAATGTAGTGACCGGGTGATTTTAAAAGTACATGACTACTGGCTGAGTGATTACATAAGTACAAGAAAAGTGTGTATGTGATTGAAAGAGTACAAGGGGATTAAAGGACTTCATAGATAACATCTCACTGATTGCATGACTACAGGGTGAATGTCTAGGGATTGACATGACTACATACCAAGTGACTGACTGATTTTATAAGTGCATGGGTACTTCTTGGGTGATTGCAGGACTACTGAGGTAGAGCCTGAGTAAATAAAAGTATGCGAAAGTAGTGCCTGGGTGATTTCATAACAGCATGACTACTTGCTGAGGGATCACATGAATACAAAGGTAGTGCCTCCATAATTCAAGGAGTGCAGCAGTAGTGCTTGGGTGATTACATAAGTACATGAGTAATACCTTACTGATTGAATAACTACATAGATGCTCTCTAAATGATTGTATCTTTCAAACCACACTTTTGTACTGCATCTTCACCATTGTATCTAAAACTATGCGGCATCATTCAACTATACCTTTCTACAGGCTACAAAATAGAAGCCTAATTAATAACACCTTATGTAAACATCTTTTAAACCACAGTTTTATGCTACGTCTTCACTATTCTGTCTAAAATTATGCGGCATCATTCAACTATAACTTCTTACAGACTACAAAAAACAGCCTAATCAATAACACCTGATATGAGCATCTTTCAAACCACACTTTTGTACAGCATCATTGCCATTCTATCTAAAATTATGTGGCATCATTCAACTATACCTTTCTACAGACTACAAAATAGAAGCCTAATTAGTAATAGCTTATGTGAACATCTTTCAAACCACACTTTTCTGCTGCATCGTCACCATTCTATCTTAAATTATGCGGCATCAGTCAACCAAACCTTCCTACAGACTAAAAAAAGAAGCCTAATTAATAACACCTTATGTAAACATCTTTTAAACCACAGTTTTATGCTACGTCTTCACTATTCTGTCTAAAATTATGCGGCATCATTCAACTATAACTTCTTACAGACTACAAAAAACCAGCCTAATCAATAACATCTGATATGAGCATCTTTCAAACCACACTTTTATACAGCATCATCGCCATTCTATCTAAAATTATGTGGCATCATTCAACTATACCTTTCTAAACACTAGTAAAAAGATGCCTAATTAATAACACCTTATGTGAACAACTTTCAAACCACACTTTTGTACTGCATCTTCACCATTCTATCTAAAATTATGCGGCATCATTAAACTATACCTTTCTAAACACTAGTAAAAAGATGCCTAATTAATAACACCTTATGTGAACATCTTTCAAACCAAACTTTTGTGCTGCATCATCACTATTCTACTAGTACTCACAGTCTTGACCCTACCACATAAAAAGCAACAACAGCTCTTTGTTATACATCATGCACCTTAATATGTATAAAACATATGAAAATACATATACAAGTAGAAACATACTTAGGACAGAAATCCATACAAACCTTAAAACTTCACAGACTCCACCTCCTAATATAATCCAACAGCTAAAATTATGCAGTATACTACAAATGTACATATCCACACAGTAAAACAAACTATCATAATCACTAATCCATATTCCAATATATACATAATACTATACAGAATGTTTTTCATACAACATTTAACTACAATAAAATAAACTACAATAAACATCTCTACATTTACTAATATATTTCAAACATCAAGGTTTTTGATTAATTATTTAACTAAAAAATAAAAAAAACACATAATACACCTCACAAATGTATAACTCACCTTCCAAATTGATTTGTAGAATTTATGATATCAGAAACTCATAAAAGAATTTCTTATACACACAATCAATGTAATGCACTCCTCTCAGCAAAGCAAAACCAGTAATGGCAAAGTTTCCCTCTCATTCTCTACACAAATAAATGTAAGTAACAAATCACATTGCTTCCCACATTTTTTTAAATTCAAAAACACATTTCTATTGGTTAGACATATTAACCCTTACCAACTGACTTCTAAAAGTGCCCAAACTGGTTCTGGAATTTTTGGGAGTCGTGACTCCACCGTGCAGCAAAGCGATGGAGCCGCAAATCCATACAGGAGTTCAAAAATATATTACAAAGAAAAACATGACTACTTTTTCACAACACACCACTTCTATACATACTACTGACTTGGGAAATCTTATTTTATTAAGATTTCACTTATATATAAATTACAATTTCACATTTAAAGTACACAGTAAAGTTTCAACCCTTCCCCCATAAAGCTTAATGCTAGTTTCCATAGTAACAGTTCATGGAACTTTCAACTGAACTCACAGGTCACAAGTTCACCATATTTTCAAGTTCACCACACAATGTTGCAAATGCAAACAGCAGATGTGGTTGACTTTGCAAAATATGATCTTATCCTTTCTAATGTACCTTTCAAACATATTTTACTAACCAATAAGAAATATGCTTTAAAAAAAAAAGTAAAATGCACCCTATTTTTGAATGTAGAATGTTCTTAAACAGACAATCAATTCTCTACTTTTTAAAAAATTGCATCTTATCCACCATTTTACATACCTCTCATTCTACCAACTGACTACCTCAGCTACAGACATCTTTTCATTACTTCCAGACATCCCTTCAAGATGCTTACAGTGTGGATTGTTGGGCACAGCTATGTTTTCTGGTGCAAAAGGTATGCTGAACGCAGAGGTATTGACAAAGACCTAGCTTTGCAAAATGTGGACATTAAATGGATTGGACAGAGAGGATTAAAGAGGCACCAATTGATGCCTTTGGTTAAAACCTTTTTGCATCTCCAACCCCCTGACCTCATGATTGTGCACTGTGGTGGCAATGACCTAAGCACATTGACTTGGGTAGGTCTGGAAATGCTAATGAAGGACACCTTTGCACAATTAATGTTGCTTTTTCCTCAAACTGTCTTTGTATACTCTAACATATGCCAAAGACAGAAATGGAACTGGTCAAATCAATTTTGTCCACAGATTGAGAAAGCTAGAAAAAATGTCAATAAAGCTGTTTCTGATTACCTTAGAGACCATAAAATGGGCTCCATATATAACAACAATCTACGTTTTGATATGGAGGGCTTGTACAGGAGTGATGGAGTGCACTTTACAGATCAGGGAAACAGAGTCTTTCTCAACAGCCTAAAGCTCTGCATCCGCACTTACATGTAGCTACAACAAACTCATAATAACCACAAGGGCTCTTTTTAGAGCCACCCTATAACCCAACAGTGAATCTTACGTATTAAAAGCATACATAATCTTTTTTATTAAATTTTGCTTGGAGTCGCGAACCCATCGCTTTTACACTGGGGGCCGCGCTAGACGCGATGGAGTCGCGACTCCAAGCGAGCGAAAGAAAAAAAAATGCCCCCTATTCTAAATTGTTTAATTCTGCCTCGGGGAACCCATCCCCCGAGGCGTGCCCTTGGGGTCTGGGGAGGGAGCCCCGATGCCCCCACAGTCCCTGCTGGCTCCCCGCCTCCTGCGGGAGCCGGCATTGCTTTTGGACAAGGGGAGCTGCTAATATGCAGCTCCCCTTGCCCAAAAGCAATACTGCTTTGCTTCTTGGAAGCGAGAGCAGGTTTCCTGCCCTCGCTTCCAAGAACCAAACCAGTGTTTGCAATGACAGGGCAGGAGCCACACGTCTCCCGCCCTGTCATTGCAAACAGCAATGTCCTGGGGGTGGACACCCCGGGACAATGCAGGAGCCAGCCCTGGGGGGTGGCGGTCCCCAGGGCCATCAAGGACTCCAGGAGGGGGGCCACATGGCCCCTCTCCCTTCATTTACATAGCCCCGGGGAGGTGGTGGTCCCTGGGGCTTGGAGGGCCCGCGAGGCCCCCTCATTATTTAAAGAAGCCCCAGGGAGGTGGTGGTCCCCGGGGCTTGGGGGGGCCCATGAGTCCCCCCCTTACAATTAGAAATGCCTGGGGAGGTGGCGGTCCCTGGGGCAGCGTGGGGTAGTTATGACCCCCCAGGCATTCAATAATCAAGCCCCAGGGAGGTGGCGGTCCCCGGGGCTGCGGGGGCCCCCGCGGGCCCCCTCAAATTAATTACTGATTGCCCCCAGGACTGGGCCCACCCAAGGTTCATAAAAAACAAAGCGCTTCATTCTTTTTTTTATTTTCCCATCCGGATTCGCGCACCCAGCGCGACTTCAGACGTTTTTAAAAAAAAATCTTTTTTTGGGCTTGGGGGTCCTTCTGGGACTCCCTGACCAGGCCTAGGGGTTCAGGATCTTTCTACCCTGCCACCTTTTCTTGTTTTTCAGCCTTTTTCCCACTCTTTTTCTTGTGACTCGGTTACCGAGTCACAAGATGGCTGCCAACACTTCCTGGTTTGGAGTGTTGGCAGCCAATCAGAAGTCAGCTCGTGCTCGGGAGGAGTCGCGACTCCTCCTCGGTGCTGATATCGAAACTTTTCTTTTTCTAATTTCTCAGGAACTACTAAACGGATTTACACCATTTAAAAAAAAGGTCGCTTTCTGAACCAACAGCTACCTTTTTGCCAAATTTGGTGTAATTCCGTTCAGCAGTTCGGGCTGTATCCTGTTCCAATTTTTCCTATGGAAATTAACATGGGGAAAACGTGTTTTGGGACCCCCCTTTTTTCTTGGCCTCCGCTTGACGAATCACCCCAAAACTTTCAATACAGGAGCTGACCAGAGCGCCCCATTAGTTTTGAAAATTTCACGAAGATTCGTAAAACGACGCCAAAGATATTGGCAAAAGAAAAAACGCTTTTTGAATAGAAACAAGGTCCTAACTATATATATATATATATATATATATATAAACATTAAAGGAGTGGGCGCACTGGACCCCCGTCCTTGGGCATTTTTATGCCCTGGGGACCACCACCTCCCTAGGGCTTATATTTGTATGTGGGGGCCCCTCAGACCCCCCTGGGGACTGCACCTCCCTGGGGCTAACTACCAAGTAATCTGGGCCTCATGGACATCTCTGTGCCCTGGGGACCACCAGGTCCCCTGGACTAAATTGGTCATAATGGAAGACTCACAGACTCCCCCGGGTCCTTGGGATCACCACTTCCCTGGGGCCAAATTAATATTTTTAAAGTGGGAGGGAGTTGTGGGGCCCCCCTCCCAGGCCATATACACCCCGGGGGGGACCACCACTTCCCCAGGGCAGGCCTGTGAGCTACAAAGGAGAGGGCCACATGGCCTTCCTCCTAAAACCATACATGGCTCTGGAGACCGCCACCCCCCTAGGGCCGGCTCCTGCTATGTCTCAGGGTGCCCAACTCCTTGACATAGCTGTTTACCATGACATGGCAGGAGCTGTCACAGCAGACACTCCGCTTTCAGCAAGCGAGAGCTGACAAAATGCTCTCGCTTGCTGGAAGTGGAGGTTTTATCTGTATCCCTGTCCACTGTTAAGCGGGCAGGGAAACAGATGAAAGGATTGCTGCTGCATGGAGGGAACTGCCTTTCAGCAGCTCCCTCCATGCAGGAGCAATGTCGGCTCCCATAGGACACGGGGAGCCAGCAGGGACCGTGGGGACCTTGAGGCTTCCCCTGTGGTCCCATTGCACACTGGGTGCCCTGGGGGCATAGAGGGCACATGGCCAGGCGTGGAAGAGCCCTGCCACATAGAAGTGGACCGAGCTGCAGTCAACCGGCGAGCAGCGTGAAGGGCAGAAAGGTCGTGGTGCAGGTTTGGATTACCAGCTCAGAAGCAGCGGGACAATTTCCAGACCCACTGTGGTTTTAATTTATTTGAACACTGACATTGCGTAAGGAGCAGCTCACTGTAGCGATATTAATGGCACTACTAATACCAGCAGGCTCTGGGAGAGCCGACGCCCACTGAGGCAGGTGTTAAGGATAATAATGATGCCGGTGCTCCACGCAGTGTTTGAAATGAAGCCTCTGAAGAAATGCTCAGGCAGCATGAAACGCGTCAGGCTTACAGATGTACTTGGACTTTGTTTCCCTCCACTGCGCTGTTTTCTTGCACATTAAAACGAAGATTTACCTACCTGCATGTTGGCTCTTCTTAATGGGGTAACTCTTTTCTTCGATATATATATATATATATATATAAACATTAAAGGAGTGGGCGCACTGGACCACCCTCCTTGGGCATTTTTATGCCCTGGGGACCACCACCTCCCTAGGGCTTATATTTGTGTGTGGGGGCCCCTCAGACCCCCCTGGGCCCTGGGGACTGCACCTCCCTGGGGCTAACTACCAAGTAATCTGGGCCTCATGGACATCTCTGTGCCCTGGGGACCACCAGCTCCCCGGGACTAAATTGGTCATAATGGAAGAGTCACAGACCCCCCCGGGTCCTTGGGATCACCACTTTCCTGGGGCCAAATTAATATTTTTAAAGTGGGAGGGAGCTGTGGGGCCCCCCTCCCAGGCCATATACGCCCCGGGGGGGACCACCACTTCCCCAGGACAGGCCTCTGAGCTACAAAGGAGAGGGCCACATGGCCTTCCTCCTAGAACCATACATGGCTCTGGAGACCGCCACCCCCCTAGGGCCGGCTCCTGCTATGTCTCAGGGTGCCCAACTCCTTGACATAGCTGTTTACCATGACATGGCAGGAGCTGTCACAGCAGACACTCCGCTTTCAGCAAGCGAGAGCTGACAAAATGCTCTCGCTTGCTGGAAGTGGAGGTTTTATCTGTATCCCTGCCCACTGTTAAGCGGGCAGGGAAACAGATGAAAGGATTGCTGCTGCATGGAGGGAACTGCCTTTCAGCAGCTCCCTCCATGCAGGAGCAATGTCGGCTCCCATAGGACACGGGGAGCCAGCAGGGACCATGGGGACCTTGAGGCTTCCCCTGTGGTCCCATTGCACACTGGGTGCCCTGGGGGCATAGAGGACACATGGCCAGGCCCTGAGGGATGAGGTCCCCGGGGTCAAAATTGATCTGGTGAGGGTGCTGCATGGCCCCCCTCTCCCAGTGGATGATGGCCGGGCCCAAGGAGATGGGGTCCTAAGGGTCAAAATCAGTCAATCAATCAATCAATCAATCAGGGGTTTGTTAAAGCACGACTACTCACCCGTAAGGGTCTCAAGGTGCTAGGGGTGGGGAGGGGTGCAGGTTCCATTCCATCAAGGAGGGGGTCTGTCTAAAAGCCAGGTTTTGAGGTTTCTTGCGAAGATGGGGAGCGATGTTGTCTGTCTGAGGTGGAGCGGAAGGGCGTTCCATGCTTTGGCTGCGAGGAAGGAGAAGGAGCGGCCTCCCGATCTGGTCTTTCTGGTGTGGGGGACCACGGCGTAGGAGAGCTGGGCTGATCGTAGGGTCCTTTGGGGTGCGTGGAATTTGAGTCGGCTGTTCAGGTATGCTGGTCCGGTGCCGTGGAGGGCCTTGTGTGCGTGGGTGAGCATCTTGAAGGTGATTCTTGCCTCGACGGGGAGCCAGTGGAGTGTGCGCAGGTGCTGGAAGATGTGGCAGTGTTTTGGCAGGTTGAGGACCAGTCTTGCGGCAGCGTTCTGGATGTTCTGTAGCTTGCGGGTGAGGTTTTTGTTTATTCCGGCGTAGAGTGCGTTGCCGTAGTCGAGTCTGCTGGTGACCAGGGCGTGAGTGACGGTCTTTCGGTGTTCGAGGGGGATCCATTTGAAGGTCTTACGAAGGAGGCGGAGGGTGTGGAAGCAGGAAGACGAGACAGAGTTGATCTGGCAGTCCATTTTGAGCTCGGAGTCCAGGATGATTCCCAGGTTGCGTGCGTGGTCCGTGGGGGTTGGCGGGTTTCCGAGGGCGGGGGGCCACCAGGTGTCATTCCAGGCATTGGGGTTTGGGCCCATTATGAGTACTTCTGTTTTGTTGGTGTTTAGTTGTAGGCAGCTGTTTTTCATCCATTTGGCGACGGCTTCCATGCCTTCTCGAAAGTTGCATCTGGCGGTGTTGGGCTCGTTGGATAGGGAGAGGATGAGCTGGGTGTCATCTGCGTATGACACGATGTTGAGTCCGTAGGTTCTGACGATGGGGCAAGTGGAGCCATGTAGACGTTGAAGAACGTCGGGCTCTTCAACCCCCAGGGAGGGGGGCCATATGGCCCCTCCCCATTTAATTGAGGCTTGGCTCCAGGGATGGAGTCCCCAGAGCTAAAAATGGACCAGGGACTGGAGCAGCACAGCTCCCCTCCCCATTAAGATAAGGCCTGGCCCCAGGGATTGGGTCCCCGGAGCTGAAATCAGCCTGGGGAGGGGGTACATGAAGTTTCCCTCCCTCCACTCTGACACCCACTCACAGACCACCCAGGCACTCACACACCCACTCTGACACCTACTCAGACACTCATGTACCACTCAGACAGCCACTCGGATACTGATGCACCCACTCACAGATCCACTCAGAGACTCACACACTGACTCACAGACCCACTCAGACACTCATGCACACACTCCCAGACTGATTCACACACTCATGGAGGCACTTAAAAACCCAGTGAGACACTCTCACACCTACTCACAGACCCACTGAGACACTCAGGCACCCACTCACAGACATACTCAGACAGTCATGCACCCACTCACACACCCACTGAGACACTTATGCAGCCACTCCCAGACCCATTCAGACACTCACTCAAGCACTCATGTACCCACTCATGGACTCATGCCCCCACTCAGAGACTCATGCTTCCACTCACTGACCCACTCAGACACTCATGCACTAACTCACAGACTGACTCACACACACATGTAGGCACTCGTAAACCCATACAGCCACTCTCACACCCACTCACAGACCAACTCAGACACTCATGCACCCACTCACACACCCAGTGAGACACTTATGCAGCCAGTCCCAGACCCATTCAGGCACTCACACACTCATTGAGACATTCATACACTCACTCACACACTCATTGAGACATTCATGCACTCACTCACACACTCACTCTAAAAGAATACAGGTTACACTCAGGAAATAAAATTAAAAGCCTTAAAAATTATTTTTAAAAAAGACAAAGGTTACAGGGATGTTATAGTTAGGAAATAGAATTTAAAAAACCCTTATAAATTCATTGAAAAAAAGAGAGGTTACAGGGACATTACAGTAGGAAATAGAATAAAACAAAACCTTAGAAACTCACTGTAAAACCCTAAAGGTTACAGGGATGTTTTAGTTAATGTCATCAGAGAAGTCAATTGAGATGTCATCAGTGATTTCACAAACCATGTCATGAGGGATGTAATATTTGAGGTCATAAGCAGTGCATTGCGTGGGTATAAGTTATACTCAGGTAAATATAACTGCTGAATTTCACTGGTTTTGTACTAGTGAAATGTGACCCTAAGTATAACGTGTAAGGTCTTTCATAACACATATCAAACATATCAAAAGCATGCGTGCCAATATTAATAGTAAAATAGAAAAATAAGAGGAAGAGATCAAAGCCAAAAATCATCGAAAATTTCAACGAGATCGCAGAGACTATGCTGAGCGTGGAATTTTAACTTTTGCTAAAAATAAATTGACTTTTACAGGAAAGATATGAGACTGGAAGACAATCCAAGATGTCAGGAATTAATGAAAGCAGGTTAAGCTCTGACCTCAGCTCAGACATGAATGAAACACCTGTGACATCACAGGGCAACATTTTGGCAATTCCTCATAAAATCACTTTTTTACACGAGTGACGACTGATAACGCAAATCAAAACACCAAAATGAACAGACCACGAGGAAAAGGCGGAAACAAAGAAATTGCAAAAAACAAGTGGACTGACAACAAACAAAAGAGACAAGATGCCACAAGGGAAGTGGTCGGAGGAGTTTGCAGAGTTTTACCCACTTTACACTGTGTGCGGAGAGTGAAGTTCCACAAAACTCTGTGAAGCGACGCAGAGTTTTTTCACTTGTGCGGCTCGCCAACAGTAAGATGGCAAGCGCTAGCGAGAGAAAAATCGTGCACAATGCAGGCGGTCACAGCAGTCTGCAACTACTTGCATTGAGAAATCGGCCTCTTGTGTTGTGGAAGCTGCCGCTTGAGTAGAATATCTACTCGAGTGCCAGGAAGCAGCAGCGCCCTCCAGCATGATGCCGAGTGCCGTTTGCGCTGATTTTACAGTGTAGGACAAACTCCTGGTGCTTAAAATCAGTGCAAGCAGCGCAACTTAACATACTCCGGCGCTGCTGGAACTCCACAGAGCAGAGTTTATTTTTCACTTTGTGGAGTTCCGCAGAGTAAAACTCCTCGAACTCTACCCAGTCCTAGGGAACAGAAGGTGACAGAAGAAAAAGGAATTAAATATGGAGAATGATCGCCTTATGGTAATGAACTTTTCTAATCATGAATTGCATATTTGGAATCAATCAGTTTTAAAATTGGGTTTATCATTTGGTCACACCAAGACTTAATTATGCTGAAACTAGGATTTATGTGTTTTTATCCATTATAAAAAACTATAATTGATGAAGGCACATACATTATCACAAAAGAATAAAAAGATGGGTAAACCGAGCTAGCCCAATGTGAATACCATGCATAAGTGCCATTGACTATTTGATGCCATTGGAGGAACCTTTACATGATAAGAATATTAAGAGCTAGCACAGGAGAACAAACACACCAAAACCCTTAATGAAAGAACAACAGGCAGCCATCCAGTCCCTCACTAGTGACACTTCCATTATAATGAAGCGCTCTGATTAAGGGGGAACATTGTTGTTATGGAGGTCACTGCTTTTAAACAAGAAGCCATTTGACAGTTACAAACGGTTGGTTGTAAGAGGTTATTAGGGGTGACAAGTACAGAACATATGTCATTAGGTATTATGACTTACTGGCTAATTGGAAAAATCAGGGCCTCATTGATCATGATATTATTCATTTTATTACAGCTAGCAAGAACAATATTTAGTTAAAATGTCACAAAAATATGCATAGAAATTCATACAGAGTTAAAATGCTCGACACAATGGCCCTACAACATAAACAAAAAGTGGTGGTGCCTGAGCTTTAATCAGTCCTTGAATAGGGATGGGCAAAGAATTTCTCTCCGCTGGCGGTAGTTCACAGAGTTTTGACCACTCCGTGCACCACGCGGAGTTCCACAAAACTCTGGGCAGTGACACAGAGCGAAGCTTTTTTCTCTTGTTAAGTTGCCGAACACTCTCAAGAAAAAAATGGCACGCTAGACCTCCTCCCAGTGAGATTTCTCAACGCGGGCAGTCGCAGCACGTCGCCACCGCTCACATTGAGAAATCTGCCGCTCGTGTTGAGGAAGCTGCCACTCCATTAGGATGTCTACTCAAGCGACAGAAAACAGCAGCCCCCTCTGGCGTGACATGGAGTGTCATTTGTGCTAATTTTACAGCACAGGACATACTCCCGGTGCTTAAAATCAGTGCAAGCAGCATGACTTAGTAGACTCCGCCACTGGCAGAACTCTGTGAAGCGCTGCACTGTTTTTGCGGCAATCCAAAGAGTTCCGCATAGTATAACCCCGCGAACTCCACCCAGGCCTATCCTTGAATCAGTAGATCTTGTAACAACATGTTGCTGCATACGGCCGGAGGAAGTATACTAAGAATAAATATTTTTCCGGGCCACGTTGATAATTTCTTGTACCAACCAAAGTGACCCTAATACTATAACATCACTACAGCTGACCAAAAGAACATCTAGTTAACGGGTCATGAAAACTCATTCAAAGTTAAAGTGCTTATCATGATGACCCTGCTACTAAAAAAGTGCTAATGTCTATACCTTGTTCAGGTCTTAAAACGTTAAATCTTGTGAAAACATATTATGACAACCGGCCTGAAGTGCATTAATTGCTGGTCCACATTTCCTTCACCAGCAAGGACTCGCTAATAAAATCATTTCAAAACGATCCTAAGGTTTGTTACAAAAGGCAGAAACAACATACATATGGAACAATACAATCAAGATTATTCAAGCCAATCAGATGTCCCCTCCTTACTACTGTGGACGAATACCAGCAGCTGTGGGATAGTCAATAATATGTACTTTTCAACTGAGGTAGATAAGGATTATAATAAAAGCTCTCCAGTAGCCTGACTAGTACAACTGCCTGGTTACTCTTCAGGTCACATATATACATCAAGAACCTTGATTAATAATTTGGTCAAGACCAGTACGCAGAGTCAGGGCATCCTTACAATTTCTTGTGGCGTGGGCAATTAAAAGAAGGAGGAGATATTTTCTTCTGGCTTCCATCATAAAAGTGCAAAGCAGCATAAAGTGCATTATAGACTCTGCAACTCCAAATTCACATCCAAATTAGATGAACTTCTCCTACCCTTTTGTCATGATCTAGTGTACTGCTTCACTGACAAAGTACCTAGTCTAAAATTAATGTACAATGATCTTTTAAAAGGGAGGTTCATTTTATCCAAATATGGTTCAAAGATAGGAAAGGGCTTGAGTGACAGAAGCTGCTCTAACTTCTGTCCAAACAGATTTATAGACTTATATTTCCAGAACCTTTCCTTCATATCTTGGTCAGTGCCTTTTGTCATTCTTCTCAATTCAGACCAGCAGTCAGCATAACCTATGGTTTGCAGGGTGTTAGCCACTTGACTAAACCAGGGTAATTTGACTTGTTTGGCTTGGGCCCCTACCTCTTGCATAATATCCAACCAGGGTTCCTACTCATGTTTTGTCCATATTCTTACCCACTATCTGATGGAATGTAGTGATGCCTTCAGTTTAATACATTTAATACCCAGCTTGTGCCTTAATGCATCCCTAGGAGTCCCAGGACCAAGCAAAAGGAAGGTGACGTTGGAAGTGGTTCTCAGCCTTAGCTAACCCTTCCAAATTTTTACAGCCCCATATCTCTGCCCCGTACCGACCTGCAGCTAGGGCTTGCACTCTATAGTCTTGAGGTGGGGCAATGAGTCTGCTCCTCTGGCTTCTGCCAAAAGTACGTACCCCACCAGTATATTGACTCAATGTCGCCTAACCCTTAAGTAGTTGGTTGGACCAGCCAAACTTGGAGTCAACCTTACTCCTAGGTAATCATAGTGGTCAAAGCGATCCAAGAGTGTTCCATACATTTGTAAAGAGTTCCCCAGTATAATGCTTCCTTTTATAATCATGTATTTTGTTTTCGCAGTATTAATCTGCAGGTCCTTATTGTTGCAATAGTTTTTGAATGAGTACAAGAGCTAATGCATAGCTAGCTCTGTACAAGACAGGAGAACAGTGTTGTTGGCAAAATTCAAATTGCCATTTTTTGGCCCTCACAAACTGGAACGCCAAGTAATCGGCGACATCATTGATGAAGATATTAAACAAGGCTGGGGCCACTACACATCCTTGTCTGACCCTGAAGTTTATGGTAAAGCTTTCAGTGACTTCACCCTTTGAACCATGCCTGACCAATGAGGTGTTATTGCTGCATAATTCTTGACGGCTGACACTTGCTTTGTTGAACAGCCCTGAGCAAATAAAGTTTGCCAAAGTAGGTCATGGCTTGCAGTGTCCAAAGCCATTATCAAGTCTATAAAAGTCAGGTATAGTTCTAACTTTTTGATGCTGGTATATTTCAGACAGATATTGCATGAACGATTCTTCCTTGCCATTTCTGGAAGCCTGCTTTTGAGGCATTAATGATCCCATTTTCACTTGACCAGTGAATCAATCAATAATAATCTCTATTCTAAAGCATTATAGCATCCATAAAAGCCTTTCCCCCAAAACAAGGCAAATGATAAAACAATTCCTAAATCATGTCAGATACAGAATACAAAAAATACACAATAAAACAATACAGTATAATAGAAGCAATGAATTAAAACAACATAGTCCTATATGCTCTTACGCCAGATTTTAAAAAGGACCAAATGTGCGAAATTGCTTCTTCATTAATTAAAAACAATAGGAATATAAAAGTGGGCATGCATTGGTCAATATTGTGCCAGTATTTAAACGGGGTTAAGAAAAGTCTAGTGTACTGTACATTAAATTAGCAAAAAAAGGTAAAGTGAAGCATTCATTGCCCAGAGGAGCCATCACAAGGACAAGGCAGGGAGTCAAGGTTATGTGTAAAACCATCGGAAGCGAAATAGTAAGGAGCAATCCCATCAACTGCAGGCACACCAAATATAATCAGTAGTACAATCTGATTCCCACAAATTGAGGTATCTAGTCATAGTCGGCTTCCCCGTCAGATCTCTTAACCACCGTGGTTCCTTAAAATTATAAAAAGCATTATCCACCCTCCTCTTGTTAATGCTAACATATACTGAAGGGTCTGCAAAAATGGATTGCATCTCGATCTTACAATATACATCCTTAACATATGCAATCCATGGGATGTTTGACCCTCTGTCTAGAGGGTGACCTTGGGATTCTTCCAAATCAAAAGCAACAGTAAGGCAGGCTGCACCCATATCAAATCACCTATATTTAGAAGAAAGTTAATACCTGCTGTATGCTAAACTGTGACTGTATTTTAACTGCTTTTGCTTTTAAACTTCTTTTTAATAATTTCCTAATGTATTGTTATGTATACTTTTATGATACACTTTGTGAATCGAATAAAGATGATTTGATTTGATTTGACCTATATAAGGTAGCCCAAGGTCCTTGTGGCAGATAAAATATGAAACAGAAAAAGAAATCTATTTTCTTTCTGTTGAATAGTCGTACAGTTAGCAACTCCCCACACCTCAGCACTGTACATGGCAATTGCCAGGCATTGGGATTTATATATTTGTAATAACGGGGCAAAAGAGCCACCACCCAAAGGTTGGAGAATGCTGCAGAGGAACCAGTTAGCCTCAGAGAATTTTGAGGTGCAGTGTGCAATGTTAGGGGACCAGGATACATGGGCAGAGAAATATATGCCTAGATAAGGGAAAACATTAATGCTGGTCAGGAAATGGTTTCCAATTGCCATAGTTGACATAGAACTACACTTAGGTCCACATGACATAACATGGGACTTAGTGAAGTTGGTCTGTAAGTCTTAGGAGGCCATGAAGTCAACAAAAACATGTACTAGGTGACGCAGTGCTCTGGGGGTGTGTACCATGAGCAGTGCATCATCCACATACAATAGTGCTGGCAAGGGTTTACCCTTTATCTGGTGAAGCACATACCAGGGCAGGGTAGAGGTCAGTAATGTATAGGATGAATAGAAGATGATACAACACACATCCCTGTCTCACCCCACAGTGAATACCTATATCACCTGACACCTGCCCCTTTTGATTGATGCGAACCCTTGTGCTCATACCCTCATTAAAATAGGCAATAAAATGCACTAACGCTGCATCAAGGACTTGTGCAAAAAAGGGTGTGCCATAATTTGACCCTGTTCACACAATCAACAGCTGATGATAGGTCCATGAATGCTAGGTAGAGGGGGGAGTGTTTGGCCACTGTATATTTCCCTAGCACCATATTCAGGTGGAGGCATTGTTCAATTGTACCTATTTTCTACCTGAACCCATATTTGTAACAGTGTAGCTCAGACTCATCTCTCACCCATTCCATAATCCTGCTGTAAATTACTCTGCCTAGAATTTTGGTGGTGATTTCATTGAGTGATATTGGCCTATAGCAACTTGGAAGTTATCAATCCCTTTTTTTTAAAATGGGCACTATGATCAATGAGCTCCATGTGCTAGTGAGGGGTGAGTGTGCAAGCCCATTAAAAACATTTGTAATTAAGGGAGACCAAAAGGTAACATTACTCTTTATTAGGTCAATAGGGTCCCCATCTGGGCCCGGTGCCTTGCTGCCAATGCTTTGATTGTTGGC
The DNA here is from genome assembly GCA_963921515.1 of Calotriton arnoldi. NCBI lineage: Eukaryota > Metazoa > Chordata > Amphibia > Caudata > Salamandridae > Calotriton > Calotriton arnoldi. Next base: position 168,553 of record CAWUFW010013402.1, read on the forward strand.
ATTCTTGAATTCTGCCAGGGTCGTGTAGAAGCACAACACAATACGGGTATCTATTTGGAATACACTAGGGGGCAGTGCTGCTGCATAGATTTGACCAAAATGCTCCTCCCACGCACTGCTGGGAATGTGGTATGCAACAGTGCTAGATGCCCTAAAGTTGCGCTTTAGTTCGGATATTGAAGAGCAAAACTGTATACTTTTGCCCAAATGTGATGCCTGTAAGGAATCTGCATTTACTGTAAAAGAAATGGATACTGATTGACCCAGACAGAACACTTTGGATTAAAGTGGCCAACGAGAACACTTGTGTTTATGAACATCATTTAACTTTGGATTTTTATGTGCTCGGATTAGAAAATTGTTATAGTAAATAGGATAATGCAGGGATAACAAGAATTTTGAAACAGTAGATGGATCGAAGATGATTTGAGTAAAAATAAAATTGGGAAACGGAAATAATAGTTCAAAATAAGGAGCAGTAAAAGTTAGGAAAATATATATCTTAATATTAACAACAGGAGGACTTACTGGGGCCAGCAGAGCCATCGGATGAGGAGTGTGCCTGCTGTTGGGAGGCACCTCCAGCTCCCACACCCACCTCAGATGACCCCGCCTGACTCTTGTCCCTGGATGCTGATAATCGTGTAAGACATAAGGAAAGAGACAAAAAACGATTGTTGTTAAATAAATATTAATTAATTACGCCATAAAGGTTTTTTGACAGGAAACGGCAATTGCAATGACACTGACCTTTCCTAAATCAGATCGACTAGTAGTAGACTAGTATCGCGGTCACGAACCATCCTATCTTTATTCTTCCACAGTTACAAACAATCCGATTCCTGAATCCTAAACCTACCTAGCCTGCGTATTCCAAAGACTCTGCAATGAATTGCAAAAAAATGATATATGCTTCTAAGTTCCGATCTCATTCGCAATCATCTCAACCGCCTTTGATGGGCCAATTCACTAAGTCTGCATTTAGTCTTTAAATACATAGATGGACTCAAGCATATTGCATACACCTAATTGGTTGTGTGTAACTTGCTAGTCACTATACAAACTACAAAAAAGGTTCTACTAAGGACTGAAGTGAGAGGACGCGGGCTGCTAAATTACTAATACTACTAAGTAACTAAGTAACTACCACCATCTTAGTGACAGAACAAAGGAATGGAGCCTCTCTAGTCTGCATTACCTAACTTAAGTTCTTACATAATCTGCCCAAGCGAGCACAAAGTTGCAAACAAAAGTACGATTAGGTAGCGCCGAGCACGAGCCCCTGTCTAGAATAACGATCACATAATATAAGATTTGTAAACCTAACTTACCTGCATGTGAGCAGCATGCTTGCTATTTGAGAAAAAAAATATTAGCGATCACACAAGTAATAATAATAATATAAATAAATAGCTACTTACCAAGCCCCGTGACCTCAACCCCTAGCAGGTTCAGCAAGTCCTGCTCTCGGTCTAGGATGTTGGACCACTGGTGCGTCAGCTGGTTGTGGGTGCGCCGGACCCGAGAGCAGTGATACACTGCCCGGCACACCCTCGCCCACCGCCGCTAGTGCTCCCGGAGCCCGTACCTGGACCCAGGCCTGCTGCCTGCTGCCAGGGTGGAGGAGGGAGTGCGCTGCACAAAAAAACCTAGCGCTGCCACCTCCACCTCAGAAAACAAGGCCCAGGCCTGCACCCCTTCCAGGCGCCGCCTTCCGCAAGGAAGGCGTCTCTTCTTTGCCACCTCGGCCCGACTCTCTCTCTCTGCCATGATGCTAGGAGGGGCGGTGGGGCGAAAAGTATAAAAAATAACAGGGAAAAGAAGGAAGGAATTAAAACAATTAGGAAAGAAGTAACTAGTATAGAGAAAAATAGTATAAAAAGCAAAACTCACTAAAAACACACACAAAAAGTAGAAAAAAATGCAAAATATACACTTAAGAAGAGAGAGGGATAGATAAATAATAAAAAGATCAGGAAAAAAACAAAGGATTGGAAAGATTTAGGGAGGATTCAAAACAGGCCCCAGAACCATAACAGAGAAGAAAAACAAGATGGTCGTGCCCGTGTGCGACTGCGTGGTGCACCTTGCGTGATATTCACCCCGATCTGGTGGCAAACGTCATGTGAACAGGCGTGACAAGCAACTCCGCCCACTCGCGGAACGCCACGTAGCACATCAGACTTTTTTTGCAGCTTGGTGGAGTTCTGCATAGTGCCGCTACGTGAACCCCGCCCAGGCTTAATCTACACAAAGTTTCTTGTGTGGACCAAACAGATAGCCACCATAGTAGTGGTTTAGTTTCAAGAATATCCAAGAGGAAATCAACACCCAACGCACAATGGATGCTAGGGTAGAGTGGGGTACTGTCAGCAGTCTCCTGGCATTTTCTGTTGATTGTAACCCTGATCCCTGCGTCATACACTTCAGTTGACATTTTTTAGCTTTATAAAGGGTGAGCATCTGGGCATATGGATTGGTGCCCCCGCGTCACATTCTAGAATGGCACTGAAGAAGTGGGAGAGGTATTGCTGAAGATCAGCATCTGACACTGTGGCTGAAATATCGTGGATGTTAATATTGTTGCAACATGACCTGTTCTCCAAGTCCTCGCATTTCTTTTGGAGGCTAATTTGCTTGTGTTCTAGTTGGAGAATCCATTGCTGCAAGATTTCACTCTCCTCATAGTGCCTTTCCAGTGTTTGTTTGGTTTGCGTTACACAATCCCAAAGGTTGAAGGCATCCGCTGGATGACATGGAGATCCTTTTGGAGTTACGTCTTCACCCCTTTGATGTCATCTCTTATCTCAGTTGGAGAAGGAGGCACTAAATGATGGGTAGCTCACCTTCTGTCGATATGGATGTTTCGCCATCTGCTGTTGTGGGGTGGTGGGGATTTGCCCTGGGATAGATTCTGGAGGACAGATTTGATGGTGGAGTCTTTTTTGTTATGTCCCCCCCGCAATGGTGCTGGAGTCCATGGCCGGGCTGCATGAGGCGAAATCATGGGGATGGTGAGTCCAGTCAGGTTGTTTTACGCCCACCAAAGAGTGAAGGCCATGGTGGCAGGGCTGGGCAGGCACAGACGGTCCATGAGGGTCAGCATTGTGGGCTTCCACCACGGTCTCGCAGTGTGGCATGAGGCCTTCTCAGGGTTGAGACAGGGGGGGAATGTCAGTGTGCCCCAGTTTGCAGGGGTGTTGTTGCGAAGGAATGCACCAGGGGAAAGCCAGCCTCACCTCATAGGTAGGAGCATGGAGTATTTCCTTGGGTAATGATGGTATTGCTGCCAGGGCCTGTAGTCTGAAATAGCCAGTCAGGGGAGGCTCATGGACCCCTGGAGACCAATTGAGGACCAGGCACCTGTGATTGCTAGCGTTGGTGCAATGGCCCTTCATCTCCAACTGATCTCAGGAATTATCTTCTCGGTCAAAGGGCTGCAAGTAGATAAACACCAGGCCTTCCTTGTTCATGTGTTGCCAGGGGTCATCATGAGTGCCCCGTCAGGCTTCCAGGGGTTATGAGGCCCAGGGGCCCCATCACTAAGTCCAGACACCACCACCCCAAGGTGCCTGCAGGAGAAATTGGAGGCAGATGGTGCCGCCCACCGTTGGTCAGATGATGTTCATAAGGCCTGGGCTCCGAGCCATGTGTTGAGGAGCCATATGGCTAGGCATGGTTGTGTAGACTTGTTAGACCTGGCACCATTGGCGTGGGTCTCCCTTCCATTTTTTGCCTCTACCTTATGTGTTTTGCTGTGTGTTGGACTCCATTTTTGCTGGTCTAGATGCTTTAGGCACTTTGCCACTGCTGTTCAGTGCCAAAGTGCAAGTGCTCCCTTTGTAAAGTATTGTTATGGATTAGTGATTCCATGATTGGCTTATTTGATTTACTTGTCAGACTCTAGTACAGTGCACTATGTGTGCCCAGGGCCTGTAAATCAAATGCTGCTGGTGGGCTTGCAGCACTGATTGTGCCACCCACAGAAGCAGTTTGTAAAATGTGACTCAGGCCTGCCATTGCAGAGCCTGTGTGTAGTCTGGGACTGCCATGTCGACTTGGCAAGTGCACACACTTGCCAGTCCCTAAACCTTCCCTTTTCTACATATTAGTCACCCCTAAGGTAGGCCCAAGGTACCCCTGTGGGCAGGGTGCATTGTATGTGAAAGGTAGGACATGCCCTGATGTGTGTGGCATATCCTGATAGTGAAATACTGCCAATTTTGTTTTTCACTATTGCAAGGCTATCTGTTCCCATAGGCCAGAATGGGGAGTTTGTTTATAATATCTTATAAACATAACTGACCCTGGGAACAAGATAGGAAAATAAAGTTTAGTATGCCTGAACTCAGAATGTTAAAATACATCTTTTAGTGAGGGTGATTTTTACATTCTGTGTTTGAAAATACTACTTTTAGAAAGTAGGTATTTTCTTGCCTAACCATCCAGTGTGCCTCTGCTAGGTTTGTGTATTGCATGTCTGACTTTTGGATGAAAGGGGCTGGAGAAGGGCAGCTGCTCCAGAAGTCTGATGAGTCAGGGCTGGGCTGAATAGGCCTGGTCTGCATGTGGAGTGATGAGAGGAGTAGCACCTTCACCTGAATAGGGCTGTGCCTGCCTTCCACAATGACAGCTCCGCCCCCCTGTGGTGTGTCTGGAGCCAGGGCTCACACTGACAAAGGAGGTTGTTGTGTACTTGCCAAGTGCCCCACAGAACTGGTTTTGGCTGGGTACAGACACTCTCTGCCTTCAAAGAACAAAGGATTTTGGTGTATAAAAAGAGGGGCCCAGACCTCATACTTTTAGATCACCTTTGCCAAGGAGAAGAGCCGGATAAGCAGAGGAGTTATACTGCCCCTGTGCTGGTTGCTGTCTGGGGTTGGCCTGCAGTGGCTGCTTGCAGCCAAGGAAAGGAGAAAAAGAACTTTGCTGTTTGCTTTGTCACCTACTTGAAGAAAAGATCTCCAAGGGCTTGAAACTGAGCTTGCCTCCTGTTCTGAAGCATCAGGGCCACAAAGACTTCACCACCAGCTCCCCTGAATTTCCTTGCTGGGAATTCCAACCTGCAAAGAGGTGCCTGCTGCTGTTTAGGGCCTCTAGAGACTGTTTGTTGCTGGGAGCTGGAAAATCGACGTAACATCGAAGAAGCGTGTTGCATCTGTACCTGTTTCCGACGCATCACCGAAAAAACCGTTGCAGCGCCTGCAGCGGCTCGAGAAATCGGCGCACGACACATCGGACGCAACGATCTCCGAAGTCTGAGATCCCCGCACTGATCCTGACGCAAGCCTGCTGTGCTGCTGCACGAAGCCATGCATCGTACCGGATTGATGCATCGCATCAAGGCGCCAAGACTGTCGCATCATTGGGGGACGCAGTAAGAAACAGATGCTTCAACTCCCCATGCAGTAAGAAAACGATGCATCACCTCCTCTCTGGTAAGGAACCGACGTATCACCTCCCCTGCGCTGCAGTAAGGAACCAATGCATCACCTCCCCCGAAGCAAGGAACCGACGCATCACCTTCCCTGTGGCCATTTTGTTTGTTTTGCGTGACGCATCCCAGGTCCTTTGTGAGAAAAGTGTTGCATTTACAACTTGCATTGAACTGAACTATTTCTACCATTTGAAAGCCTTATTTTTAATACTGTATTGTGGATTTTTGTCATTTGGTCCTGTTTTGGTTTAGATAAAGTTTACCTATTTTTCTAAACTGGTGTGGTGTCCATTTGTAGGGTTTTCACTGTATTACTGTATATGTTCACAAATGCTTTACACACTGCCTCTGAGATAAGCCAGTCTGCTCGTGCCAAGCTACCAAGGGTGTGAGCAGGGGTTATTTTAGGAGTGTATCCCCCTTACCCTGACTAGAAGCAAGGGTCCCTATTTGGACAAAGGTACCTACCGCTGCCAACTAGAGACCCCCATTTCTAACATTGGTGGTCAGCGGTGAGGATCTGGACTTGCATTTGTTACTTACATACAGTGATTGGTGTACACTACTAGTGAGTGCAGACCATTACGCAACCACATACATTTTTGAAGAGTTTTTCCTTGGAATTGTTTGCATCTTGAGAACTGCTAATTTTCACCATGAGTAAACCAGCATCCATTGCATCTGTGGATATTGAATTTGAAGAGGAGAGGGTTGATACCTACACTGTGCCTCAACTTAAAACCATCAATCAATCAATCAATCAATTAGGGGAATTATAAGCGCGCTACTCACCTGTGAGGCTCTCAAGGCGGTGAGGGTGGGGGGTCCGCAGATCTGTTTAGCTGAATAGCCAGGTCTTGAGAGTCTTCCTGAAGGTCTTCAGGGAGGGGGCGCGTCTGATGTCTGCCGGTAGCTCGTTCAAGGTATTGGCTGCAATGTGAGAGAAGGATCTTCCTCCTACTCCGGCTCTGTGGATGAGTGGGGCTTCGGCCAGTGTGAGGTTGGAAGATCGGAGGTATCTTTTTGGTACGTGGAAGTTGATTCTGTCGTTGAGGTATTTGGGTCCGTTGTTGTGTAGGCATTTGTAGGCGTGAGTGAGGATTTTGAAGGTGACTCTTTTTTCTCCACGGGGAGCCAGTGGAGTCTTCGTAGGTGTTGGCTGATGTGTTCGTGCCGGGGGATGCAGAGGACGAGTCTGGCGGCGGTGTTCTGTATAGTCTGGAGTTTGCGGAGTAGGGACTTGTTAATGCCGGCGTAGAATGCGTTTCCATAGTCCAATATGCTGGTGATGAGTGCGTGGGTACTGTCTTCCTTGACTCAGGGGGGGTCCATTTGAAGGTCTTGCGAAGGATGCGGAGGGTGTTGAAGCAGCTGGAGGAGACGGCATTGACCTGTCGGTTTATGATGAGTGATGAGTCGAGTACGATGCCGAGGGTTTTGGCGTGGTCTGAGGGGGTAGGTGGGCTTCCAAGGGCAGTCAGCCACCAGGTGTTGTCCCATTCTGAAGGGGTGGTTCCAAGGACAAGGACTTCTGTCTTCTCAGCGTTGAGCTTCAGGCAGCTGTTGGTCATCCAGACTGCGACGTCTTGCATTCCTTTCTGGAAGTTGAGTTTGGCGGTGGTGGGGTCTCTGGTGAGGGAGAGGATGAGCTGGGTGTCATCGGCATAGGATACGATGTTGAGGCCGTGTTGTCGGACGATGTTTGCGAGGGTGGCGATGTAGATGTTGAAGAGGGTCGAGCTCAGTGATGACCCCTGTGGCACTCTGCAAGTGATTTTCGTGGGATCGGAGAGGAAGGTTGGTAGTCTGATTCTTTGGCTTCTTCCGGTGAGGAACGATCGGATCCAATCAGGGCTGTTCCTTGTATGCCGGCGTCGTGTAGTCTGGCGACTAGTGTGCGGTGAGAGACGGTGTCGAAGGCCGCTGACAGGTCGAGTAGGATGAGGGATGTGGAGTGGCCTTGGTCCAGGAGGGTGCGGATGTCGTCTGTGGCGGCAAGTAGAGTGGTCTGGGTGCTGTTGTTGCTTCGGAATCCGGATTGGGATGGGTCGAGGATGGCGTTCTCTTCGATGAATCGTGTCAGTTCCTTGTTGACTGTTTTCTCTGCAACTTTGGCTGCGAAGGGGAGGAGCGAGATGGGCCGGTAGTTCTTGAGGTCGGTGGGGTCAGCTGTGGGCTTCTTGAGCAGGGGCCTGACTTCTGCGCGCTTCCAGTCATCTGGGAAGGTGCCTGTTTTGAAGGTGGTGTTGATGGTGCATTGCAGTTCAGGTGTGATGGCGGTCGGGCTCTGTGGTAGATGAGGAGGGCAGGGGTCAGTGGGGGCCACCCAGTGGATGCCTTTCATGGTCGTGATCAGTGTCCAGTTGGCGATGGTGGGCTGGCTGGTGTCTTTGGGGCGTGGGGGTCGGCTGTGGCGTCTGGTGGATGGGCAACGAAGTTGTCGTAGAGGGTTTTGATCTTGAGGTGGAAGTAGGTTCAAGCTTGTCGCAGAGGTCTTGGGACGGGGTGATGTCTGTGGCTTCGCTGCATGGGTAGGTGAATTCCTGAATGACACTGAAGAGTTCCTTGGAGTTGGTGGCGTTGGCAGGATTTTGTTGTGGATGAAGTTCCTCTTGGTGTTTCTGATTTAGATGTGGTACTCCGTCATTGCGTCCTTGTAGGTGGAGTAGTTTTCGGTTGTCTTGGTGTTTCTCCAGTTCTTCTCCAGGCTTCTGCAGGTGCGCCTGGCTTGTTGGGGATCAGTGGTGAACCAGGCGGCTTTCCTGGGGCGCTGTTTGTCGGGGTTGCGTAGCGGGGCGAGCTCGTCGGCGCAGTTGGAGATCCAAGTGTGGAGTCCTCTGGCTGCGATGTTTGCGTCGGATGCCCAGGTGTGGTTGTCTCGGATGAGGGTGGAGTTAAGTTGCTCTTAGGTAACCTTGCTCTAGTTCCTTCGTGATGGGCGTGGGGCTGGTTTGGGTGCCTTGGGTTTGTCAACGGTGAAGTGTACGCAGTGGTGGTCGGTCCATGGCGGTTGCGTTGTGTGGCTGAAGTGAATGCTGTTTCCTGCAGCGAAGATGGGGTTGAGGGTGTGTCCTGCTCTGTGGGTCGTGTGGTGACAAGTTGTTTAAGTCTGATGTTGGCGAGGTTGTCTCGAAGGATGGTGGAGTTGGGGTCACTGGGGTTGTCGAGGTGGAAGTTCAGGTCTCCAATGAGTATGTAGTTCATTGATACGATGGCGTGGGGTATGATGAAGTCGGTGATGGTGGTGGCGAAGGGTGTTCGGGGGCCGGGGGGTCTGTAGACTAGGGTTCCTCGGAGCATGGCATTGGGGCTGGCCTGGATCTGGAAGTGCAGGTGTTCGGCAGAGGGGAAGGTTTCGCTGGAGGTGGTGAGGCAGCGGGTGCTCTTGTGGGCGATGGCGAGGACCCCTCCCGGGTGGTTGGGGCAGTCCTTCCTCTGGATCTTATATCCGTCCAGGATGGCGGTGTTGATGTCGGGGGGGAGGAGGCGTTGGTCCAGGTCTCCGTGAAGAAGGCGATGTCGGGCGAGAGAGAGTCGAGTAGGTTCCAGAGTTCCATGGAGTGTTTGTGTACGGAGCGCACATTGAGGAGGATGCATCTTAGGGTGTCGCCGGTGCTGGCGTCGGTGGTGTTGGAGGCCAGGGTGGTGGTGAAGGTCTAGCGGCAGTGGAGGCAGGAGAACCGGCAGTGGGTTGTGTTCGGCGAGGCCTGTTGGCAGTCTCCGCGTCTTTCGGTATTCAGCGCATGGAGGGTGGCTGGGCTGTAAGGGGGGAGTCGAGGTGCAGAGTCCCTGGCGCTGGTCGCGGTCGGGTCGCGGACGGGCGCATACGGGCTTGCCTTTGGCACGCCTTTGGCGCGTCTGCTGCGCGTCCACGCAGCGGCCGCCATTAAGTAGGGGAGTGGGGAGGGACGTCAGCTGGGAGGCGGGAACGGATGTGAACAGGGGGAGGGGCTTCAGGGGCAGCAGCGGCGGAGAGAGGGAGGAGGGAAGTAGCGGGTTCAGAACCCAATAGCAGATGCAAAAAATGGAAAGAAGACCCTAAAAAGGAAAAGAAACAAATACAAAGGCAGACAAATACAACCAATACAGTAACCACAGTAATTACCAGCACTGCAGCAATTAGGTGCCGGTAGCAGGAAATGGGCAGAGGCAGCGAAAGGCACAATGGTGCAAGACAGCTGCCTCGAACTCCTCCCGGACGGAGGATGGGGCTCGGCGGCTGTGTAGGTGGCACGGAGCTGCTGGGGAGAGAGCGCCCAGTGACCGAGGGTCAGAGGTCTTTCTGACCATCTGCAAAAGATTTAAAATCTCAGTGAAAGGCCTCACCAGGAAGGAGGAGTTCCAAAAGGCGCTGAGGGCCTGGTTGGAAGCAAGGAATGCCAGTGGGCAGACCGAGGATACTATGGTGGAGGGGGAGAATTTAGAAGGGCAGCAGGATGGGATAGTAGGCTAACTGGAGGGGGAGTGCCTCCCAGGGAAGGCAGCAGTGTGTCTTCAAGGGGTCTGTCTCCAGAAGAGTTGGAGGACAGGGAGAAAAGCAGAGTGCATGAAATGGAGCTTGCTAAGCTCAAGCTGGGGAGGCAGGGTGACTTAGAGAATAAGAGGTTGGAGTTGGAGAGCAAGAAATTGGCCATGGAGGAAAAGAAGATGCTTTTAGAGCATGAGAGAGTGTTGAGGGAGCTGGAGCTGAAAGCAGAAAGCCTAGAGATCACTCCCTCTGGTGGCAGCACACCATCAGTGCCTGGGGAAGGAAAAGTATACATCCCCAAAGATGTGATCAAAGATTTCATGAAGCATGAGTACATTGGGCAGTGGTTTAAGGCCTATGAGATAGCGATGAAGTCCCACCGGGTCCCTGAGAGAGATTGGGGAGCGGGGTTTTGGGGCCGCTTCATAGGTGAAGGGAGGGAAACCTTGCTAGCTTTGCCCACTGAGGATCAAATGTCCTATGCCCCCATGAAGGAAGCCTTGATAGCCAGGTTGACCCCAGAGCTTTATAGGCAGAAATGTAGGAGCTGCAAGAAGCTGGAGTCAAGTACTTGGTTGGAGTATGTATCTTACTTTTGCAGAGCACTGGATGGATGGGTGAAGGGTAGCAAGGTAACTGACTTGCAGGGGCTCTATGATTTGGTTGCATGAGAGCACGTGTCCAGTAGTTGTTTCCCAGAGCAACGCCAGCACCTGATTGATAGTAAGCTGACTGATCCCAGGAAGCTTGCTGTGGAGGCGGACCGCTGGGTCAGTACCAGGGTCCACAAAGGTCTTGTGGGAGACACCGCCAAGGGTGGGCAGGGTCCCCAGCAGAAGAGTGGGGGGGACAAAGGTAAGCAAAAGGAGTTCCAAAAAGGGCCCCAAAGTAATCCCCAAGGGAACCAAGGTAAGGGTTCCCAGCCTCCCACTGAAAAGAAACCATGGGTCCCGCCAGGTAAGCCTGTGCAGAAGGGTCCTAAGACTTGTTTTAGTTGTGGTCAGGTGGGCCACTTCCGGGGGGATCCTAAGTGTCCCAAACCGGTTACCACTGCACCCACTGGTGCACCGCCCCGGGAACTGGCTAGTGTAGCCTTGGGGGAGGAGTCGGTGCCCAAGGTGGGTGGGGTCCTGCTGAGACGTCCCTGGTCTCTTTAGGAGACAATGAGATGGTCCCAAGGACCCATCTGCCTGATAACACTAAAAAGTACAGGCAGTGAGTGACCATCAATGGCCATAGTGTGGAGGCTCTGAGAGACACCGGAGCCAGTGTGACAGCTGTCAGTTGTCGGCTGGTGTCTGAAGAGCAGGTGGTCCCCAACACATTATACCCAGTAGTTGCCGCTGACAACTCAGAGTGCCTCTGCAAAGTGGCACAGGTTCCCTTTGAGTGAGGGGGGGTCTCAGGTACCTTGAGAGTAGCTGTGAGGCCAGCCATGCCTGTTGACTGTCTGCTAGGCAATGATTTGGAGAGCTCCCCTTGGGCGAAGGTGGAGCGGAGGTCTCATTTGGAGATGTTGGGTCTGCCTGAGTGGGCATGTGTGATCACTCGGTCAATGGCAGCCGGTAAGGGCATTCAAGAGGACCTGGAGCCTGAAAGAGTGGCCCAGGTGCCTGCCGGGAAGAGAAGAGGCAGGGGGCGTGAGAAACCGGCCCCCAAAGTTCCCACGGTCCAGGAGGAGGTAGACCCTGAGGGGGATGCCCTGGAACCTACAGGGGGACAAGTGGCTGAACTGGGGTACCTGCCTGAGCTGACCAATTGGCAGCAAGAAGGAGGGCCCACCAGGCAGGAGTTCTGCCAGGAGCAGCAGACAAGCCCTTCTCTCATTGGTATGCAGCAGCAGGCTGCAAACTAGGCAGCAGGTGATCAGTCCGGATCACATTGGATATACTGGGTGAATGGTCTCCTGTATAGCGAGCCTAAGGTTGCTGAGCCTGGGTCAGCCCATGTGCTGGTGGTACCCCAGTGCTTCAGAGCCTTCCTACTGGGTCTGGCTCATGAAGTGCCTTTGGCAGGACATTTGGGGCAAGACAAGACCTTTGAAAGGCTTGTCACCCACTTTTACTGGCCCCAAATGCGCAAGCATTCTGATGCTCACTGTAGGACTTGCCAGACTTGCCAGGCAAGTGGTAAGAGTGGGAGGAAGTGTAAGGCTCCTCTCCAACCTTTCCCTGTAGTCAGCACCCCCTTTGAGAGGGTGGGTATTGACATTGTGGGGCCTCTGGATCCCAAGACAGCCATGGGCAACAGGTTCATTCTGGTCTTGGTGGAGCATGCCACCCGGTACCCGGAAGCCATCCCTCTCTTGACTGTGATGGCCCCTGTGGTGGGTCGTGCGTTGATGGGGATTTTCTCCTGTGTGGGGTTCCCCAGAGAGGTGGTGTCCGACCGTAGTACCAACTTCATTTTGAGGTATATGAAGTCCCTGTGGCAGGAGTGAGGTGTAACTTATAAGTTCACCACTCCTTACCACCCCCAAGGTAATGGGCTGGTTGAGAGATTCAAACGGACCCTGAAAGTCATAATTATGGGTCTTGGTGAACCCATGAGGTGTAAGTGGGATGTCCTCTTACCATGCCTGCTGTTTGCTTGCAGAGAGGTGCTCCAGAAGTTCTTAGGGTTCAGTCCCTTTGAGCTGCTGTACGGCCATCCTGTAAGAGGACCTCTGAGTCTGCTGAAAGAACTCTGGGAGAAATCTCCCAGTAAACCTCCCAAGGATGTATATAGCTACGTGCTGGCCTTCAGAAACCAGACTAAGCGCTTCAGGCAACTCGCTCAGGCAAACCTAGAAGCCAGCCAGGAGGAAATGAAACGCTGGTATGATCAGAATGCCACTCTGATCGAGTTTCAGCCTGGACAGAAAGTTTGGGTCATGGCCCCAGTGGAGCCTTGTGCACTCCAGGATAAGTGGACCGGACCATTTGAGGTGGTGGAGCGCAAGAGCAACGTCACCTAGTTGGTGGACTTGCAGTCTCCCAGGAACCCTTTGCGGGTCCTGCACGTGAACCGCCTGAAGCCCCACTTGGAGAGGTCCGAAGTGGGCATGCTCCTAGCAACAGATGTTGGGATGGAAGAGGAGACCGAGCCTCTTTCTGATCTCCTGTCTGCAAAGGAGCAAGATGGGTTAGTGGACGGTGTGAACCTCTCTACCACCCTGACCCCTGAGCAGCAGAGTGACTGTCGCCAACTGTTGGGACAGTTTTCTGACCTGTTCTCCCTGACCCCTGGTGTCACTCAGTGGTGCGTCCATGATGTGGACACTGGGGACAGTCCTCCAGTAAAACATAAAATTTACAGAGTGACTGACAGGGTCAGAGTTTGCATGGAGGAGGTCTCCAAGATGTTAGCGCTAGGGGTGGTTGAGCCCTCAGACAGCCCTTGGGCCAGCCCAGTGTTCTTGGTCCCGAAGGCTGCTGCACCCGGTGCCACACCAGAACTCCGGTTCTTTGTGGACTACCGAGGGTTCAATTCAGTCACCAGGACTGATGCGCACCCCATCCCCAGAGCTGATGAGCTCATCGATCGGTTGGGGGATGCCCGGTACCTCAGTACGTTTGACTTAACGTCTGGGTACTGGCAGATCGCCTTGACTGACGGGGCAAGAGAGAGGTCAGCATTCTCCACACCAGATGGGCACTACCAATTCCGGATGATGCCCTTTGGGATGAAGAATGCCCCTACCACCTTTCAGAGGTTGGTCAACCAGGTGTTGGTTAGGCTGGAATATTTCAGTGCCGCCTACCTGGACGACATTGCAGTGTTCAGTGCCACTTGGGAGGAACATCTGCACCACCTCTGGGAAGTGTTGAAGGCGCTGAGGAGGGCAGGCCTCACGATCAAGGCAAGCAAGTGCCAGATCGGGCAGGGTTCAGTGGTGTACTTGGGACACCAGGTAGGGAGCGGCCAGGTGGCGCGCCTACAGCTCAAGATTGAGACCATTCTGGCTTGGGAACCCCCAAGACTCAGACAGGGGTGAAAGCCTTTTTAGGACTCACAGGGTATTACAGGAGATTTGTCAAGGGGTATGGCACCATTGTTGCCCCTTTGACAGAGCTGACTTCCAAGAAGCAGCCCAGGAAAGTGAACTGGACTGATGCCTGCCAGAAGGCTTTTGATGCCCTGAAATCTGCCATGTGCACAGCACCCGTGCTTAAGGCCCACAACTTCTCAAGAGAATTTATTGTGCAGACAGATGCTTCAGAGCATGGTGTGGGGGCTGTGCTCTCACAGCTAAATGAGGAGGGCCTAGACCAACCTATAGCCTTCATTAGTAGGAGGTTACTTCCACGGGAACAGAGGTGGAGTGCGATTCAGCGTGAGGCATTTGCTGTGGCCTGGGCGCTGAAGAAGCTGAGACCATACTTGTTTGGGACTCACTTCCGGGTTCAGACAGACCACAGCCCCTCAGATGGTTGATGCAAATGAGGGGTGAGAATCCAAAGCTGTTGAGGGGGTCCATTTCCCTACAGGGGGTGGACTATATTGTGGAACACCGTCCTGGTACAGAACACGCCAATGCTGATGGTCTGTCCAGATTTTTCCGCCTTAGTGTAGAGAACTCCCAAGAGGGTGGCTAGTTCTCCCCACATTTCAGCTGGAGGGGACACGTGTTAGACCTGGCACCATTGGCGTGGGTCTCCCTTCCATTTTTTGCCTCTACCTCCTGTGTTTTGCTGTGTGTTGGACTCCATTTTTGCTGGTCTAGATGCTTTGGGCACTTTGCCACTGCTGTTCAGTGCCAAGTGCAAGTGCTCCCTTTGTAAAGTATTGTTATGGATTAGTGATTCCATGATTAGCTTATTTGATTTACTTGTCAGACCCTAGTACAGTGCACTATGTGTGCCCAGGGCCTGTAAATCAAATGCTGCTGGTGGGCTTGCAGCACTGATTGTGCCACCCACAGAAGCAGCTTGTAAAATGTGACTCAGGCCTGCCATTGCAGAGCCTGTGTGCAGTCTGGGACTGCCATGTCGACTTGGCAAGTGCACACACTTGCCAGTCCCTAAACCTTCCCTTTTCTACATATCAGTCACCCCTAAGGTAGGCCCAAGGAACCCCTGTGGGCAGGGTGCATTGTATGTGAAAGGTAGGACATGCCCTGATGTGTGTGGCATGTCCTGATAGTGAAATACTGCCAATTTCGTTTTTCACTATTGCAAGGCTATCTGTTCCCATAGGCCAGAATGGGAAGTTTGTTTATAACATCTTATAAACATAACTGACCCTGGGAACAAGATAGGAAAATAAAGTTTAGTATGCCTGAACTCAGAATGTTAAAATACATCTTTTAGTGAGGGTGATTTTTACATTCTGTGTTTGAAAACACCACTTTCAGAAAGTAGGTATTTTCTTGCCTAACCATCCAGTGTGCCTCTGCTAGGTTTGTGTATTGCATGTCTGGCTTTTGGATGACAGGGGCTGGAGAAGGGCAGCGGCTCCAGAAGTCTGATGAGTCAGGGCTGGGCTGAATAGGCCTGTCTGCATTTGGAGTGGTGGGAGGAGTAGCACCTTCCCCTGAATAGGGCTGTGCCTGCCTTCCACAATGACGGCTCCGCCCCCTGTGATGTGTCTGGAGCCAGGGCTCACACTGACAAAGGAGGTTGTTGTGCCTTTGCCAAGTGCCCCACAGAACTGGTTTTGGCTGGGTACAGACACTCTCTACCTTCAGAGAACAAAGGATTTTGGTGTATAAAAAGAGGGGCCCAGACCCCAGACTTTTAGATCACTTCTGGGAAATCAAGAGGAACCTTTGCCAAGGAGAAGAGCCGGATAAGCTGAGGAGGAATACTGCCCCTGTGCTGGTTGCTGTCTGGGGTTGGCCTGCAGTGGCTGCTTGCTGCCAAGGAAAGGAGAAAAAGGACTTTGCTGTTTGCTTTGTCACCTACTTGAAGAAAAGATCTCCAAGGGCTTGAAACTGAGCTTGCCTCCTGTTCTGAAGTCTCAGGGCCACAAAGACTTCACCACCAGCTCCCCTGAATTTCCTTGCTGGGAATTCCAACCTGCAAAGAGGTGCCTGCTGCTGTTTAGGGCCTCTAGAAACTGTTTGTCGCTGGGAGCTGGAAAATCGACGCAACATCGAAGAAGCGTGTCGCATCCGCACCTGTTTCCGATGCATCACCGAAGAAACCATTGCAGCGCCTGCAGCAGCTCGAGAAATCGCCGCACAATGCATTGGGTGCAACGATCTCCGAAGTCCGTGATCCCCGCACCGATCCCGATTCAAGCCTGCTGTGCGGCTGCACGAAGCCACAAATTGTACCGGATCAACGCATCGCATCAAGGCGCCAGGACTGTTGCATCATTGGGGGACGCAGTAAGAAACGGAGGCATCAAC
Organism: Calotriton arnoldi; assembly: GCA_963921515.1. Taxonomy (NCBI): domain Eukaryota; kingdom Metazoa; phylum Chordata; class Amphibia; order Caudata; family Salamandridae; genus Calotriton; species Calotriton arnoldi. Next base: position 184,792 of record CAWUFW010013402.1, read on the forward strand.
TCCCCATGCAGTAAGAAAACAACGCATCACCTCCTCTCCGGTAAGGAACCAACGCATCACCTTCCCTGTGCTGCAGTAAGGAACCAACGCATCACCTCCCCCGAAGCAAGGAACCGACGCATCACCTACCCTGAATGTAAGGAATCCACGCATCACCTTCCCTGTGGCCATTTTGTTTGTTTTGCGTGACGCATCCCAGGTCCTTTGTGAGAAAAGTGTCGCATTTACAACTTGCATTGAACTGAACTATTTCTACCATTTGAAAGCCTTATTTTTAATACTGTATTGTGGATTTGTGTTGTTTGTTCTTGTTTTGGTTTAGATAAAGTTTACCTATTTTTCTAAACTGGTGTGGTGTCCATTTGTAGGGTTTTCACTGTATTACTGTATTTGTTCACAAATGCTTTACACACTGCCTCTGAGATAAGCCTGTCTGCTCGTGCCAAGCTACCAAGGGGGTGAGCAGGGGTTATTTTAGGAGTGTATCCCCCTTACCCTGACTAGACGCAAGGGTCCCTATTGGGACAAAGGTACCTACCTCTGCCAACTAGAGACCCCCATTTCTAACAGGACTCCTCAGGGGTGTTCCTGTACCCAGGCAGTGGTGTCACTAGTGGTGGGGGCTCAATAGTTGTAAGGGGGCATAAGGCCCCAACGCTGCTTGATGCCGACCCAGCCACCGTCACACAGGGCTGCACAGAGGTCGAGAGGATGGGTCTACTGCTCTCACCTGGGAGTGGCAGATCGGGGACATGTGCCAGCTTGCTGAAGGCCCTATTGGGTAATGTAGAGGCATCCGGGCTCCTTTGATGCTGGTGGGTGTCCCCTGAGAGTTAGTTATCCTGCGTCAATGTGCAGCAATGCGGGGAGTACTACTCCATCACACGTCCTCCATCTTTGCGGGCTTGGCCATGCTCCCAAATGAACCTACCATTTTTATTGAATCTCTCCATGTCTAGACTAGAATATTTATTTGATACTAGAATATCAAAATAATTCTGTGAAGTTAGTTTAAACAAGGTCTCGGTGATGAACGAAAGTGTAGGTTGAGCTTTGTTAAGAGGTTTGGAGATTTCATAATTGAGTTCTTGTGCTGATCTAGTGTTGATGTCAGCATGTTTTAGGACTGCACTGATGGTGAGTTGCTGAGTGGAAATTAGGTTGTTGGTAATTTGTATTCAGTTTCCAGTGTGAACATCAAGCTGGTGATTCTTTTGGGTAATATTATTTTTAGCCGCAAGTGAAACTAGAAGTGTGTGTGTGTGTGTGGGTGTGCTTGTGCGTTGGTCTCTCTGTCTCTGACTGGATGTGTGGATATCAGTGTGTGGGGGACTCTCCAGGATTAAATTATGTGTCTTCATCACAACTTGTGGGTTGGCATGGATATACCTGACTGCTTGAATTTCTGAGACTGTACATTGGTCCCGTTTGAGCCATGCATTTGTCAGAGTATGTTAATAAGCCCCCCATGGAGTGCACGTTCAGGATGGTGCATCAATGCACATAGAGATGTTGTCAGACATGCGCACATTATTTTTCAGGAAAGCAGATAAGCATGTGAATAATATTTGTCAATCTCCATAGTAATTACCCATATTAATTTTGAATGTTATGGGATTCTTGATCGTAGATGTCTATTGAGAATTTGAAAAATCATCATTGCCAAATATATTTAATATGACACTTCTGGATATTTTTGCAGCACCATGACAACTTTCTACCCTTTTTGGAAAGCTTCTGTATAAGCACAGTTGTTTGTGTTTTTCTTTTGGGGGAGCCGGTTTATTAAATCAGACTCACACGTAGGATGATGCTAAAACACACAAAAATAAGAAACATGGGTGTTGCAAAGTAGAAGCCTCTACTTAGTATGCCACAGATCTATCCACTAACAGATGATGCATGTTATTGTGTGAGATTAAGAGGCTGTTCACACACCAGGTGAATGAGGATTGTGTCCAATACTATATTCTTCAGTGCTACAAATGCCCCTGGACTAAAGGCTGGAGAAGCTAAGCAAAAAACAAAATGCATGATTGTAGGCCAACATAGCTTCACTCCTTTGAAAGAACCTAAAAATGGAATGTATGAGTTTAATGATGGTCCAGATACCTTAAGCCTTATTACCTTTAGCTACCTTCAATTTTAAGACAGTGTGGTCCAATGTAGATCCGGATGGTCTGTATCAATTCCCAATAGAAGGAAAGCCACACATTATAAATCTACATACAATGATACTAAGCCAGTGATTACTGTTAAAAACGGCATGGATCCAGCCTTTTTGGTGCTACATGGAACCTAAGGCCCGATTAGGATGACGGTGGGACCGCCACTGACAGCCCGTTGGTGGCGGTCCCACCACCATCGGACCCATCATATCCGCCTGCAACATGTCAATGGTGGGCGGATATGTGGCGGTCGGAAAGACTGACCACCACACATCCGACAGGCTCCTTGAACCCGCCGGTGTGGCGGAGGGGGCCGTATTCCCTACAATGGTGGCGGTGCCTACCAGGCACCGCCGTAGGGATTACGATGACCCTTTCTGTCCGCCTGTTCATGGCGGTTAGCCCGCCATGAACAGGCAGGCGGAAAGCAACTTTGGGGCCCTGTAGTTGGGCCCCCTTCCCCCCTGGCCCTCCGATGTGGGCACTGGGGACACCTATGGTGCCCCCCTACATAACCCTGCACCATGTGGCAGGCACCACATGGTGCTTGGCACATTGTGCAGGGATATGTATAGGGTGCATTTTTTGCATTGCGGCGGGTGCTGCAGCCAGCAGCACCCGCGGCAAGGCAAAGAATTCATGGCGCGACCACCTTGTAGGCGATCACCCTCGGTCTAAGTCCACTCTCTCCCCGCAGCTCCGCTGTGCCGTCTCTTGCCTCCAGACCCCGACCTCCTCCTTGGGAAGTTCGAGGCTGCTGCCCGCTCCTGCGCCTGCTGCCCACTCCAACTGGGACCAGACTGCCTGCAACCACCGTAACCTTTCTCAGCCGTTTTTTTCTTAATTTTTCCCTGTTGTGCCACTGTTATTGTGCCCATCAGGGGCTTGCTCTAATTCCACCACTGTTTTTATTTTCTCGTGCCTGCCTGTTCCTTTCGCCTTTCGCCGCTGCTGCCCCTGCGGCCCCTCCCCCCTGGAATTCCCCCCCGGAATGCCCCCCAGAATTCCCCTCCGAAATTCCCCCGCTCCCGCCTCCCAGCCTCTCCTCCCTCCCACCTCCCCTACTTAATGGCAGCCGCTGCAGGGGAGCGCAAGTAAGACTTCCGACCCTCGGTCTAGGTCCACTCTCTCCCCGCAGCTCCGCTGTGCCGTCTCTTGCCTCCAGACCCGACCTCCTCCTTGGGAGGTTCGAGGCTGCTGCCCGTTCCTGCGCCTGCTGCCCACTCCAACTGGGACCAGACTGCCTGCAACCACCGTAACCATTCTCAGCCGTTTTTTTCTTAATTTTTCCCTGTTGTGCCACTGTTATTGTGCCCATCTGTGTCTTGCTCTAATTCCACCACTGTTTTTATTTTCTGGTACCTGCCTGTTCCTTTCGCCGCTGCTGCCCCTACGGCCCCTCCCCCCCGGAATTCCCCCCCGGAATTCCCCTCCAGAATTCTCCCGCTCCCGCCTCCCAGCCTCTCCTCCCTCCCACCTCCCCTACTTAATGGCGGCTGCGCGCAGCTGGTGCACTGCCGGCGAGCCGAAGGTGCACCAAAGGCAAGCCCGTCTGTGCCCATCCGCGACCCGACCGCGGCCAGCGCCAGGAACCCTGGACCTCCCACTACCCATCGCTACGACACCACCACCCTCCTCGCACTCAACCCTGGAAGACTTAGAGAATGCCAACAGGCCTCGCCAAACACGACCCACGGCCAGTTCTCCTGCCTCCACTGCCGCCAGCCCCTCACCACCACCCCGGCCTCCAACACCACCAACGCCAGTACCAGGGACACCCTAAAATGCATCCTCCTCAACGTACACTCCGTACACAAACACGCCATGGAAATCTGGAACCTACTCGACTCTCTCTCGCCCGACATCGCCTTCTTCACAGAGACCTGGACCAACGCATCCTCTGCCCCCGACATCAGCACCGCCATCCCAGACGGATACAAGATCCAGAGGAAAGACCGCCCCAACCACCTAGGAGGGGGCCTCGCCATTGCCCACAAGAGCACCCTCTGCCTCACCACCTTCAGCGAAACCTTCCCCTCCGCCGAACACCTGCACTTTCAGATCCAGACCACCACCAAAGCCACACTCCGAGGAACCCTCATCTACAGACCCCCCGGCCCCCGAACACCCTTCACCACCACCATCACCGACTTCATCGCACCCCACGCCATCACCTCAGCATACTACATACTCATTGGAGGCCTGAACTTCCACCTCGACAACCCCAGCGACCCCAACTCCACTATCCTTCGTGACAACCGCGCCAGCATCGGACTTAAACAACTCGTCAACACACAGACCCACAGAGCAGGACACACCCTCGACCCCATCTTCGCGGCAGGAAATAGCGTCCAATTCAGCCACACAACGCAGCCGCCATGGACCGACCACCACTGCGTACACTTTGCCATCAACAAACCCAAGGCATCCAAACCAGCTCCTTGGCCACCTCGAAGGAACTGGAGCAAGGTTAACGATGAGCAACTTAACTCCACCTTCACCCGAGACAACCACACCTGGGCACCCGGTGCAAACGACGCAAACAACGCAGCCAGAGAACTCCACACCTGGATCTTCAACTGCGCAGACGAGCTCGCCCCGCTACGCAACCCCGACAGACAACGCCCCAGGATAGCCGCCTGGTTCACCACCACTCTCCAAGAAGCCAGACGCACCTGCAGATGCCTGGAGAAGAACTGGAGAAACACCAAGACAACCGAAAACCACACCACCTACAAGGACGCCATGACAGACTACCATAACCAGATCAGAGCCACCAAGAGGAACTTCATCCACAACAAAATCCTGGCCAACTCCACCAACTCCAAGGAACTTTTCAGTGTCATTCAGGAATTAACCAACCCACGCAGCGAAGCCACAGACATCACACCATCCCAAGACCTCTGCGACAAGCTTGGAACCTATTTCCACCTCAAGATCCAAAACCTCTACGACAACTTCATCGACCATCCACCAGGCGCCACAGACGGCCCCCGCCCCCCAGAAACACCAGCCAGCCCACCATTTCCAACTGGACACCGATCACGGCCGAAGACACCACCTCGACCATGAAAAGCATCCACTCGGGGGCCCCACCGACCCCTGCCCCCTCACATCTACCACAGAGCCGCGGCCGCCATCGCACCTGAACTACAACTCACCATCAACACCACCTTCAAAACAGGCACCTTCCCAGATGACCGGAAGCGCGCAGAAGTCAGACCCCTGCTCAAGAAGCTCACAGCTGACCCCACCGACCTCAAGAACTATCAGCCCATCTCGCTCCTCCCCTTCTCAGCCAAAGTTGCAGAGAAAACAGTCAACAGGAAACTGACACGATTCATTGAAGAGAACGCCGTCCTCGACACGTCCCAATCCGGATTCCGAAGCAACCACAGCACAGAGATTGCCCTACTCGCTGCCACAGACGACATCCGCACTCTCCTGGACCAAGGCCACTCCGCAGCCCTCATCCTACTCGACCTATAAGCGGCCTTCGACACCGTCTCTCACCGCACACTAGTCGCCAGACTACATGACGCAGGCATACAAGGAACAGCCCTGGACTGGATCCGATCATTCCTCACTGGAAGAAGCCAAAGGATCAGACTCCCACCCTTCCTCTCCGACCCCACGAAAATCACCTGCGGAGTCCCACAGGGTTCATCACTGAGCCCCACCCTCTTCAACATCTACATGGCCCCCCTCGCAGCCATCATCCAACAACACGGCCTCAACATCGTATCCTACTCCGTTGACACCCAGCTCAACCTCTCCCTCACCAAAGACCCCACCACTGCCAAACTCAACTTCCAGAAAGGAATGCAAGACATCGCAGTCTGGATGGCCAACAGCTGCCTGAAGCTCAACACCAAGAAGACAGAAGTCCTCGTCCTCGGTACCACCCCTTCTGCATGGGACAGCTCCTGGTGGCTGACCGCCCTTGGAAGCCCTTCTACCCCCTCAGACCACGGCAAGAACCTCGGCATCGTACTCAACTCATCACTCACCATGAACCGACAGGTCAACGCCGTCACCTCCAGCTGCTTCAATACCCTCCGCATCCTCCGCAAGACCTTCAAGTGGATCGCCCCTGAGTCAAGGAAGACAGTCACCCACGCACTCATCACCAGCAGACTGGACTATGGAAACACACTCTACGCCGGCATCAACAAGTCCCTACTCCGCAAACTCCAAACAATACAGAACACCGCCACCAGACTCGTCCTCGGCATCCCCGACACAAACACATCAGCCAACACCTACGAAGTCTCCACTGGCTCCCCGTGGAGAAAAGAGTCACTTTCAAAATCCTCACTCACGCCTACAAATGCCTACACAACAACAGACCCAAATACCTCAACGACAGAATCAACTTCCACGTACCCAAAAGAAACCTCAGATCTTCCAGCCTTGCACTGGCCGAAACCCCGCGCATCCACAGAGCCAGAGCAGGCGGAAGATCCTTCTCTCACATTGCAGACAAGACCTGGAACGAGCTACCGGCAGACATCAGACGCGCCCCCTCCCTGAACACCTTCAGGAAGACCCTCAAGACCTGGCTCTTCGGCTAAACAGATCTGCGGACCCCCCCCCTCAGCGCCTTGAGACCCTCACGGGTGAGTAGCACAATTACAATTCCCTGATTGATTGATTGAATCCCTATGGTGGGACTGGCGACGGCTAGTCGGATGGTCCCGTTTCCGATAGGGTGGCGGGTGGACGTAAGTCCGCCTGCCATCCTAATCAGCCACATACTTATTTGAAATTCGGACAAGTATAATTTTTGCATAAGGAACACGTACTGGATCCTTAACAAAGTTATTGGTCCATATATATTTTGCAGTGCAAATGTCACCGTTAAAAAACATACGGAGGGCTTCTAAAAATGTGACAATTTGACTAATTTAAAAATGGCTTCAAACAATTGCAGAATATTTAGAGCAATAATATTTGCCTCTTGCCTCACTAATAAAAATTTAAAAGCCCTTAATAAATATAGACAACTGTTTCACTCTTTTAAAAATGTTATCTGTCCCTGAGAAGTATTTATTGTTCTATATTAATCTTGCAACAGAGCCAATGCTTTAATTGCCTTATTTGGCCCTCATTACGAATGGCCTGTGAAGATCTCCCTAATTAACCTCCTCGGAATTACTGTTGCTGGTGTTTCGGTAATTTTGGAGCGCAGAAATAATAGGGCTTTATTTCGTTTTGGGGAATAACATGTGGGAGTCCAATTTATCATCTTAATTCATGTATGTTTTACCCAGTATTCCACAATGAGCCGGCTCCTGCTTTTAGCAGGTGAAATATCCAGGAGAAATACCACTCACGTGCATAGGCCTATCAGAATTACTCAGCCAAACATAATAAGTGTCTTGTGCTCAAAATATGCTACATTCAACGATCTCAACCTCACATGTTTTAAGTAAATTCTCCACTAGAGGGAAATTAGAAAGCAATCATCACACAACCACTAATAGTTGCGTGTCAAGTGACATCTAAACAGAAACCATTGGGCTTACTTTTACCGTCAAGCCAACATGCAAACCACATGACACCTCACTGGTATTAGCAGCTAAGGAGAATGCCATGGTATTGGCCTTTTTGGTGAATCAACTGGTTAATGAATCATTTGATCAAGTCTTGTCTATTTCACTCTAAAAGAGGAAACTGTGCCTGTGAGAAGTTGGCCTGGTATATGCTGTCCACTAATTAAAGTGGGCACCCTGTACCAGTCCAAACAACCCTTATGGTGATTTAAGAGGTCAAAGATAACCTTAGAAAGGTATCCAAGTGGTAGCTGTGGAGAGCAGCCTTCAGGCTTAGTCTTGAAGGAATGTTAAGCAGCTTGTTTTACCAGAATGCAACCTTATAGTATTGGTTAAATGAAAGGAGAACCACACAGTAGTTATAAAAATATGTATTTATTGATATAACACTCTTTAAGTATGACACAGTACCCTCTGCATGAGGATACTCACAAAGCACACAATACTGTAGCTCAGAAACTATAGTAAATAGCACTAATACACAGTGGGCTCCAGGGGGAGACCAAACCATATACTAAAATAGTGGTATAAGAACCATGACTCCAGTTAAGACAGTGTCTAGAGGATGTAGAATCGATGGGACCCCAAGGAACCATCCAAGGTGAGTAAGAAGGGACCCCACGGAGGACGGGTTCAGTGTGGGAACACGACCGCGTGCTACGTACAATTCAATGGGAGAGTCGTAGTTGTAGTTTTAAAGTTTAAGGACCCTTCTAAGTGGACTTCGAAGAAACCCTGTGGAAGTTAGGCAGTTGGAGATCCACCCCACCCATGGATACCGTAGTACCAGAGTTACCTATCCCAGGGAAGCCTGGTGCATAGGTCTTAAGTGGATTCGGAAACCGCCGGCAATCTCTATAAAGGACTTCGAAGAAGAGCCACTGCTGGGAAGAAGAAAAGTGTCCGTCAGAATCCAAAGGTGGATTCTTGGTGAGGAGTAGCAGAAAGCATAGGGGACAGAGTCTGGGTCACTCAGGAGTGACCAGGGGCTCGGTAGACAAATGCCCACCGATGTTGGGTGCTTCAGGTGCATTGAGGGGGTTCTTGACTCTGCAGCCACCGGAACCAGAAGATGTCGAGGATGACCGGGAGCTGGATACGAACTGTACCACGAAGGATGTCGAGTACTGAGGGGTCGATGTCCAGCTGGAGCACCAACAAGCCTTGGCAACGGCAACCCACGCAGAAGGTCAAAGAAGGTTACTGTTCAGACCAGCAAGGTCCAGGAGACTCACCAAACACAGGGGAGTCAGGGCAGGCCTGGAGCAACCAGGGGAGCCCAAGAAAAGCAAATGTTACCCTCACGAGGACCCACAGGCTGAAGGCAAAGTAGTCGCGAGGAGACCTCAAGCAGTTTCACAAAGCAGCAGCCCACGGAGCACTCGGTGTGAGGAGGCCAAAGTTCTTTGGTGGCAATGGTGCCAGAGGTTGGGGCTACTGGAAGCCCAGTGCACTTGTTTTCGAAACGCCAACAAGCATATGCACTTGCAAAGGTACACAGGGGTACGGGTAATGCAGCCCCCACAAGGGATTCTGACCTCAAACCTGGTGAGAGGGCAGCTCGGACCTCGATGGACTTCAAAACCCACTGCCTGTGTTGCTGGAGCCTTTGGAGTCCGTAGGAGCTCAGGAGCAGCAGACCGGTCAGTTGAGATGTGGTGCATGCGGTTGCAGGGGAGTGGCTCCTTCACTCCAAGGGAGATGTCTTCAGTTTTCCTTGATGCTCCACAGGTCCTGCACGGAGTCTGTATGGTGCACGGGCACAGACGATGCTTTTGACAGAGAGGGAGAGCAAGTCGGGCCCAAACAAAGTCCAGCAAAGTCCAGCATGTCCAGATGGTCAAGGGTCAGTGGTTTATTAGTCAGAATCTTGTCCACGTCTAACCTAGGGTCCTACAGCCAGGTAAGCCCTTTTATACCCACGGGAGAGGGTTGGACAGATTCAGGGGACCCTCCTAGGGGAGGATCTTGACAGTGGGGAGGTTACTCCCATGTCCTTTGTCCAGTTTTGTGACAGAGCAGGAGCCAATGGCTCCCAGGACTGGCTTGCACTGGACTATGCACAGTGACACCAAATGTGCCCCTCATGCAGACTCTCGGTCGCTGGCAAGCGCACCCACCCAGGCCTACTACTCTAAATCCTGTCTGGGAGGTGGTCACACTATATCTAGTGACCCTTAGATATAGTAAACCTATATCTTAAGTAAGTGGTGCATGCACCAACTTACACAGGCTGCAATGGCAGGCCTGTAGTGGTCACACTATATCTAGTGACCCTTAGATATAGTAAACCTATATCTTAAGTAAGTGGTGCATGCACCAACCTACACAGGCTCCAATGGCAGGCCTGTAGTTTCCATTTTGCATGGCCTCTCATGGGTGGCACAATACATGCTTCAGCCCCTGGGAGTCCTCTGGGGTACCTATGCCCTGGGTACATGGGTACCATATACTAGGGGCTGACAAGGGTACCCCAGTATCCAATCTGGAGTGTACCTAGGGGTGTACAGACAGAATATCGAGTTGTTTATTTCGAACTACAACAATATCAAGTTTGAAATATCGAAGTACAAGAATATCGACAGCAAGTATATCGTAGCACAGAATATAGACAGTAAGGTAAGAAATATTGTTTTTTTAATATCGAAGACAGTAATATCGTTTGTAAAAATATCGTTGTTAATAATATCGATATTTATATTAGTGTTCTGTATTTTAGTATGTGTGTTAAAAGTATGTGATGTAATTTTTTGGTATAAGTGTAGTTTTTTTTGATGTATGTGTTAAATTTTTAGAAGTAATTACTTTTATGAAAATTAATTTTTGCGTATGTTAGTTTTGTAGCAGGTTGTGGGTTTATAGGGGAATAGGGTGGGAAGTAATTTAATTATAATAAAGTAATTATTAATTTGTCTTTATTATTATTTATAATTAATTTATTATTAATTAATTATTAATTGGTAATTAATTAATATTAATTAATTAATAGATACATATATTAATTGTGTTATTTTTAGGAGTGGGTTGTGGGTTTATAGGTGAATAGGGTGGGAAGTAATTTAATTATAAAAGAGGTAATATTAATTTTTATTTATATAATTAATTTATTATTAATTAATTATTAATTGGTTATTACTTTTTATTAAATAATTAATTGATAATTATATTAATTGTGTTTTGTAAGGAGTGGGTTGTAGGTTTCTAGGGGAATAGAGTGGGAAGTAATTTAAATATAATAAAGTAATTATTAATATGTATTCATTAGTATTTATAATTAATTTATTATTAATTAATTATTAATTGGTTATTAATTAATATTAATTAATTAATAGATACATAAATTAATTGTGTTATTTTTTTAGGAGCGGGTTGTTGGTTTATAGGGGAATAGGGTGGGAAGTAATGTAATTGTAAAAAAGGTCAATATTAATTTTTATTTATATAATTAATTAATTATTAATTAATTATTAATTGGTTATTAATTTGTATTAATTAATTAATTGATAATTATATTAATTGTGTTTTTTTAGGAGCGGGTTGTGGGTTTATAGGGTGGGAAGTAATTTAATTATAATAAAGTAATTATTAATATATATTTATTAGTATTTATAATTTATTTATTATTAATTAATTATTAATTGGTTATTTAATCATAATAATTATTTAATTGATATGTATGTTAATTTTAACCCTCTGCTATCCAACACTTTCCCTACTGTTGCACTCACTGGAGTGGGAATATCAATTTTTACCCCTCCGCAATCAACACTTTCCCTACTGTTGCACTCACTGGAGTGGGAATAGTAATTTTTACCCCTCCGCTATCCAAAACTTTCCCTACTGTTGCACTCTCTGGAGTGGGAATAGTTATTTTTACCCCTACGCTATCCAACGCTTTTCCTACTCTTGCACTCTCTGGCGTGGGAATAGTAATTTTTACCCCTTCGCTATCCAACACTTTCCCTACTGTTGCACTCACTGGAGTGGGAATAGTAATTTTTACCCCTACGCTATCCAACACATTCCCTACTGTTGCACTCTCTGGGTGGGAATAGTAATTTTTACCCCTACGCTGTCCAACACTTTCCCTACTGTTGCACTCACTGGAGTGGGAATAGTAATTTTTACCCCTACGCTATCCAACACTTTCCCTACTGTTGCACTCTCTGGAGTGGGAATAGTAATTTTATCCCCTGTGCTATCCAATATTTTCTCTACTGTTTTAGTTAATGTAGTGTAAAATGTATTTTAAAAAGATTTTTTTTTAAATTAATATTTTAATTTGTTATATATGTTTTTTGTTTTTAATTTATATTATTGGTGTATGTGTATATATATGTATTTATAATTTTTAATATGTTTTTTAACAATTTATAAGTTATTAAAATAATTATTTATAAATATTATTTAGTAAGTATATATTATATTTTAGACATATATGTTTAATTTATTTTTACATTATATGTATTACTTATAATTTTAAACATTTTCTAATAATTTTAACTATGTTTTTTAATTATATGTATTATTTACTTTATTTTACAGTATTTTTTTAACATAAAAAAAAACGATATTTCTAACAACGATATTTTTGTTGTTGATATTTTTGTACTTACCATTATGTAGATAGGACTTCAATATTCTGGACATCGATATTTTTACGTCAATATTTTTGTACCTCGATATTCTGACTGTCGATATTCTGTCAGTGATCCGTACCTAGGTACATAACATAATGGTTTAGGGAGAAAGCAGATAGACTGGGGTCCTGATTAGCAGGATCCCAGTCATACTAGTTAAAAACAGTATAACATGAAGCAAAAAGTGGGGTTAACCATAAGAAGCAGATCCTACTTTCCTACACATCCCCCCCAAACGTAAGGAGATGAGACCAGCCTTGCCCAGTTGAGTCTTCATTTTCTAAGTGGAAATATCTGGAGAGTCCATCTGCATTCGCATGGATACTCCCAGGTCTATGTTCCACCGTATAGTCCATCCCCTGTAGGGAAATGGACCACTTCAAAAGTTTGGGGTTTTCACCCTTCATATGTTTTAGCCATAGGAGAGGCTTATGGTCTGTCTGAACAATGAAGTGAGTGCCAAACAGGTATGGTCTCAACTTCTTCAGGGCCCAGACCACAGCAAAGGCTTCCCTCTCTATAGCTGACCAACGTTTCTCTCTGGGGGTCAACCTTCTGCTAATAAAAGCTACTGGATGATCCTGACCCTCTGCATTAAGCTGTGACAACACAGCCCCTACCCCCAACTCAGATGCATTTGTTTGGACAATAAATTGCTTGGAGTAGTCAGGACTTTGCAGAATGGGAGCAGTGCACATGGCCTGCTTGAGGTCATCAAATGCCTTCTGACAGCTAACTATCCACTGAACTTTCTTGGGCATTCTTTTTGGTGTGAGATCATTCAAGGGAGTCACTATAGACCCACATCCTTTCACAAATCTTCTGTAGTACCCAGTCAGGCCCAAGAAAGCTCTGACCTGAGTCTGGGTAGTTGGAGCAACCCAATCCAGGGTGGTCTGGATTTTGCTCTGTAATGGCTGAACATGGCCTCCACCCACAAGGTGGCCCAGGTACACAACCTTGCTCTGCCCTATCTGGCACTTAGTAGCCTTGATAGTGAGGCCTGCTTTCTGCAGAGCCTCCACAACATTCTTCAGGTGGACCAGGCGATGCACCCATGTGGAGCTAAATACAGCTATATCATAAAGATATACTGCACAATAGGCTTCTATGCCTGTAAGGACTTTATTCACCAGCCTTTGGAATGTGCCAGGTGCATTCTTCAAACCAAAGGGCATCACAATAAATTGATAATGTCCACTAGGGGTTGAAAATGCTGTTTTTGGTTTGGCATCTTCAGCTAATCTGATTTTCCAATAGCCAGCAGTTAGGTCAAATGTACTTAGATACTTGGCTGAGGCCAAAGTATCAATAAGTTCATCTGCCCTAGGAATTGGGTGAGCATCAGTCCTAGTGGCTGTATTGAGTTCCCTGTAGTCCACACAAAACCTCATCTCTCTTTTACTACCCTGGGTGTGAGGTTTAGGTACCAGGACTACTGGGCTAGCCGAAGGGCTATCTGAGGGCTCAATCACTCCCAGTTCCAGCATCTTTTAGACATCTGTCCTGATGCAATCTCTGACATGGTCAGGCTGCCTGTAGATTTTATTCTTGACAGGTAGACTCTCACCTGTGTCCACTTCATGGGTACACCAGGTGGTTTGACTGGGTGTCAAAGAAAACAAATGCCTGTATTGATTGAGGAACTTCCTACAATCAACCTGCTGTTGACCAGTGAGGCTGTCTGCCAAGACTACACCATCTACTGATCCATCATCAGGGTTCTGTGAGAGGAGGTCAGGGAGTGGGTCACTCTCTTCCTCCTGTCCCTCATCAGTTGCCATGAGCAAGCCCATGTCAGCACTGTCAATGTATGGCTTGAGCCTGTTCACATGGAGCACCCTGTGGGGGCTCCTGGGAGTACCAAGGTCCACCAAGTAAGTGACCTCTCCCTTCTGCTCAAGAATGGTATGGGGTCCACTCCATTTATCTTGGAGAGCTGCTGGGGCCACAGGCTCCAACACCCACACCTTCTGCCCTGACTGATAAACAGTCAGAACAGCCTTTTGGTCATGCCAAGCTTTTTGCAATTCTTGACTTGCCTCTAGGTTTTTGCTGGCCTTCTTCATGTACTCAGCCATCCTGGAGTGGAGACCAAGTACATAGTTCACTATGTCTTGTTAAGGAGGTTTGAGAGGTAACTCCCATCCTTCCTTAACCAAACACAAGGGACCCCTAACTGGATGCCCAAACAGAAGTTCAAAAGGGCTGTAGCCAACCCCCTTCTGCAGGACCTCTCGGTAGGCAAAGAGAAGTCAGGGCAACAGGACATCCCATTTTCGCCTAAACTTTTCTGGGAGGCTCATGATCATGCCCTTGAAGGTTTTGTTGAACCTTTCAACTAACCAATTGCATTGTGGGGGATTGGGTGTGGTGAACTTGTAGTTCACTCCACACTCCTTCCACATTGCAGTGATATAACTTGACATGAAGTTTGTATCTCTGTCAGTTAAGACCTCCTTAGGGAAACCCACTCTGGAAACAATTCCCAGGAGGGCCCTGGCCATCACAGGAGCTGTGGTGGTTTTAAGGGGTGTTGCCTCTGGATACCTAGTGGCATGGTCCACCACCACTAGAATAGCTGTGCCAAGATGCAGAAGGAGGGTTCATGGGACCAATTATGCCAATCCCAACCCTCTCAAAGAGAACCCCCACCACAGGTAGTGGTATGAGGGGGGCCTTTGTGGTACCACCTGACTTACCACTGGCTTGACAGGTGGTACAGGAGCTACAACACTCCTTTGTGTCTTCTGACATGTGAGGCCAGTGAAAGTGAGGGACAAGCCTATCCCAAGTCTTGCTTTGGCCTAGGTGTCCTGCTAAAGGAATGTCATGTGCCACGGTGAGTAGGAAGCCCCTAAACTTCAGAGGTATGACCAACCTCCTTCTGGCACCAGGCTTGGGGTCTCTACCCTCTGAGTATAGGAGTCCCTCATTCCAATAGATCCTGTGAGATCCACTGACACTCCCAGCAGCCTCAGCAGCAGCTTGCTGTCTGAGGGGTTCAAGAGAGGGGCAGGTTTTCTG
Organism: Calotriton arnoldi; assembly: GCA_963921515.1. Taxonomy (NCBI): domain Eukaryota; kingdom Metazoa; phylum Chordata; class Amphibia; order Caudata; family Salamandridae; genus Calotriton; species Calotriton arnoldi. The sequence continues at coordinate 200,182 of CAWUFW010013402.1, forward strand.
CTCCAAACTCAGGTCTGCCCTGGATGACCACCCTGTCCCCAAGAACTCAACCTGATCAGGTTCCAGTTCCTCTAAGACAGTTCCTCCACAGGGACTGAGATCATCTCCCTCAAGAGATTGATCCTCACACTGAGTCTGGGGGGAAGACACAGCCTTACCCCTCCTGCTCTTTCTCTTGGAAGGCCCTTGGTCCATTGTTCTCGGATCCAGGGCCTGTTCAGTGTTAGCCAGCTTGGCTTGTGACCTAGTCACAGAAAACACATCTGCAGTGATGCCCAGCATTGCTGCATGAGTCTTTAGTTCCACCTCAGCCCAGGCTGAAGTTTCCAAATCATTGCCCAACAAACACTCCACTGGAAGGTCTGAGCTAACCATAACTTTCTTAGGGCCAGTTACCCCTCCCCAGCTGAAATTAACAACTGCCAAGGAATGATCAGTCCTGACATTGTTAGCACTGGTCACTTGGTACATTTCTCCAAGTATGATTTGGTCAGGGCCCACATGATTCTCTGTCACCATAGTGACATTGCACCTGTGCCCCTGTATGCCATAGCCTCCTTACCATTGATCAAAGGCTGTTGTTTGTATTTGCCCAGGTTACTGGGGCTGACAAATAAGGTGGCAAGATCCATGCCACCATCACAGACAAGCACAGCCTGAGCAGGAGTTCTGACTAGGCCAGAACCCATCTCAGAGCCCAAGTTTAACCCTACTAATCCCTTGTTCCCTGTACCACCACCTGTACGTGTGCTAGGGGGTGCAGTTGCCTTAGGGGCAGTTTTGGTAGGAGGATTTTCCTTGGCTTTTGGACAATCAGAACCTTTGTCCAATGGGTCTTCACCTTACACAAGTAACACCAAGGTTTCTTTTTGCCTTTACCTTTGCTGGATTGTGACTCCCCCCAGATGCAGGTTTTTGGGGCCCTGATGAAGACTTTTGATCTTTACGCTTGTCCCCACCCTTATCTGGAGTTTTAGCATCTTGCTTCTTTTTGTCACCACCATTGTTCTGGTTTTTCTGCTTCACCCTGGTTCTGACCCACTTATCTGCCTTCTTTCCCAATTCTTGGGGAGAAGTCAGATCAGAGTCAACCAGGTACTGATGCATTAACTGATTTTGGCAATTATTAAGGATCTGCTCCCTCATAATCAAATTGTACAATCCCTCGAAATCGTTCACTTTGCTGCCAAGCAACCAGCCTTGCAGAGCCTTAATGGCACTATCCACAAAGTCTACCCAATCCTGATTCTGTGCCTTCTGGGTGTCTCTGAACTTCATCCTATACTGTTCATTGGTTAAGCCGAACCCATCAATGAGAGCACTCTTCAAGATTGAATAGTTGTCAGCATCCTCTTCTCTAACAGTGAGGAGCATATCTCTACCTTTGTCAGCAAAGGAGAGCCACAAGATAGTTGCCCACTGCCCTTGAGGGACCCTCTGAACTTTACAGGCCCTCTCCAAAGCAGTTATCCATTTATGGATGTCATCCCCAACATGGCAGGGAGAGACAATCTTGCTCAGGTACCTATTGTCAAATGAATGTTCATTAACTCTAGGGACACTGTTGCTGCCACCATGAGACTCTAATCCCAACTTTTTTCTAGCTCTCTGGACTTCTAGGGACTCTTTGTCAAGGGCCAATTGACCTTGCCTAAGCATAGCTTTCTCAAGTTCAAGAAATTGGTATTCCCTTTCAAAAGAGTGGTCCCTCTTGCTAGATACAGAGGTCCCTACAGACTGTCCTGAGTGATTAGACTCTGCAGGGGGAGACCTAGATCTCCTTGGTAAACTCTGCACTCTTCCAGGAGGGGTGAAGAGGGGGCCTTCCTGGCCTTCTCCATCACCTCCCTGAAGATCTGAGTTATCCAGGTAGGACCCATCTTGGTCCTCCTGGTCAGGGTTAGATTCCAGGTCAAAAAAGGTGTCACCTCCTGACCTGTCCTCATTCCCTGTCCCACCCACTCTATCCTGTTCATCTGACCCAAGAGTCTTCCTTAGGTCATCTAACAGTAACATGTCTATTAGACGTTGAGTGTTGGCACTTCTCCCGGTCCACAGCTTTCTAGAGGCACACAGGGCTGTCAATTCTTGGAATGAAAGCTCACTGTATCTAGAGGGCAGAGAGCCACTGGCATCTCCTTTAGTAGACATACTAAGTGTGGTGAGGTGTTGCACCTACCTAACCTAGTGGGAACTAAACGCTCTGAGGTTGGAGAAAGGGTATGCTAGACCCTTGACTTACCCAACCCTAAGTTCAGTAGAACTTACTTAGTCTAAGCTAGTATTATATGTACCTAGTACTTAGTGGTTTTCAGTTAATCAATGCAAAGATTTATCTGGCAAAACAATGCAGGCTTGAATCCTAACCGCTGCACACCAATGTGAGAAGTTGGCCTGGTATATGCTGTCCACTAATTAAAGTGGGCACCCTGTACCAGTCCAAATAACCCTTATGGTGATTTAAGAGGTCAAAGATAACCTTAGAAAACTATCCAAGTGGTAGCTGTGAAGAGCAGCCTTTAGGCTTAGTCTTGAAGGAATGTTAAGCAGCTTGGTTTACCAGAATGCAACCCTATAGTATTGGTTAAATGAAAGGAGAACCACACAGTAGTTATAAAAATATGTATTTATTGATATAACGCTCCTCTGCACGAGGATACTCACAAAGCACACAATACTGTAGCACAGAAACAATAGTAAATAGCACTAATACACAGTGGGCTCCAGGGGGAGACCTAACCATATACTAAAATAGTGGTATAAGAACCACGACTCCAGTTAAGACAGTGTCTAGAGGATGTAGAATCGCTGGGACCCCAAGGAACCACCCAAGGTGAGTAAGTAGGGACCCCACGGAGGACAGGTACAGTGTGGGAACACGACCGCATGCAATGTACAATTCACTGGGAGAGTTGTGGTTGTAGTTTTCAAGTTTAAGGACCCTTCTAAGTGGACTTTGAAGAAACCCCATGGAAGTTTGGCGGTTGGAGAGCCACCCCACCCATGGATTCCATAGTACCAGAGTTACCTATCCCAAGGAAGCCGGGTGCGTAGGTCTGAAGTGGCGTCGGAAACTGCCGTTGATCTCTATGGAGGACTTTGAAGAAAAGCCACTGCTGGGAAGAAGAAAAGTGTCCGTCGGAATCCAAAGGTGGATTCTTGGTTAAGAGTCCCTAAAAGCAGAGGGGACAGAGTCAGGGTCACTCAGGAGTGACCAGGGGCTCGGTAGACGAATGCCCACAGATGTTGGGTGCTTCAGGTGCGTTGAGGGGGTTCTTGACTCTGCAGCGACCTTGCTACCAGGAGACGTCAAGGAAGACCAGGAGCTAGATACGACCTGTCCCACAAAGTATGTCGATTACTGAGGGGTCGATGTCCGGCTGGAGCACCAACAAGCCTTGACAACGGCAACCCATTCAGAAGGTCAAAGAAGGTTACGGTTCGGACCAGCAAGGTCCAGGAGACTCACCAAACACAGGAGAGTCAGAGCAGGCCTGGAGCAACTAGGGGAGCCCAAGAAAAGCAAAGTTGACCCTCAAGAGGACCCACAGGCTGAAGGCACAGGAGTTGCGAGGGGACCTCAAGCAGTTTCACAAAGCAACAGCCCACGGAGCATTCGGTGTGAGGAGGCCAAAGTTCTTTGGTGAAAACAGTGCCAGAGGTCGGGGCTACTCAGAGCCCAGTGCACTTGTTTTGGAATTGCCCACAAGCATATGCACTTGCAAAAGTAAGCGATGTACAGGGGTACAGGTAATGCAGCCACCACAAGAGATTCTGACCTCAGACTTGGTGAGGTCAGAATCGGACCTCGAGGGACTTGAAAACACACTGCCTGTGTTGCTGCAGCCTTCGGAGACTGTAGAATCTCAGGAGCAGCAGACCAGTCAGTTGAGATGTGGTGCCTACGGTTGCAGGGGAGTGACTCCTTCACTCCAAGGGAGATGTCTTCTGTTGTCCTTGATACTCCACAGGTCCTACACGGAGTCTGTATGGTGCACGGGCACAGACGATGCTTTGGACAGAGAGGGAGACGAAGTCGGGCCCAAACAAAGTCCAGCGAAGTCCAGCATGTACAGACGGTCGAAGGTCAGTTGTTTCCTGGTCAGAATCTTGTCCACATCTAATCTAGGCGCCTACATCCAGGTAAGCCATTTTGTACCCACAGGAGAGGGTTGGACAGATTCAGGGGACCCTCCCAGGGGGAGGGTCTGGACAGTGGGGAGGTTACTTCCATGTCCTTTGTCCAGTTTTGAACCAGAGCAGGAGCCAACGGCTCCCAGGATTGGTTTGAACTGGACTATGCACAGGGACACCAAATTTGCCCCTCATGCAGACTTTCGGTCGCTGGCAAGCGCACCCACCCAGGCCTAATACACTAAATCCTGTCTGGGAGGTGGTCACACCTCCGTGTGACAGGATGCATATTGTTCTGCATTCCCCTGCTCGAGCTTGGCTCAGCAGCAGGAGGGCAGAAACGTGTCTCTGGTCGGCAGCAAGCATTTTGGCTGCCCGGGACTAGAAGGCTGGTACCCGTAACACCAGGGACCTAACCAAGCTCGTTTCTGAGGGGTGGAATCATACCTCCCACACCAGTTATCGGTGTGGGGGTATGATTCCACAATCTTTGACACCAAACACGATAGGGTTACTTTCAGCCATTTTAGTGTTGGTCATCACACAGTCACATAAAACCACTCTATATGTCGTAAATGGCTGCAGCACTAACAACCTGGGAGAATGGACTCCGTAGGCTGCAGGGGTGTCCTGCTCATGCAGTGGCACCCTCTCACTTAGAACCAAGCACCCTGCCTTCAGGATTGCTAAGGCCTGCTATAGGGGTGACCTATATGTTTTAAGTGTAGTGACCATTAGATATAGTAAACCCATATCTTAAGTAAGTGGTGCATGCACCAACTTACACAGGCTGCAATGGCAGGCCTGTAGTTTCCATTCTGCATGTCCTCTCATGGGTGGAATAATACATGCTTCAGCCACTGGGAGGCCTCTGGGGTACCTATGCCCTGGGTACCTGGGTACCATATACTAGTGGCTGACAAGGGTAACCCAGTATCCAATCTGGAGTGTACCTAGGTACATAGCATAACAGTTTAGGTAGAAAGCAGATAGACTGGGGTCCTGATTAGCAGGATCCCAGTCAGACTAGTCAAAAACAGTATAACATGAAGCAAAAAGTGGGGGTAACCATAAGAAGCAGATCCTACTTTCCTACAGTGCCCCAAATATATAAACATTTCAGCCCTTAACGTCTGTACAAGCATCTTACCGGTTCAGCGAGATTCTGGAAAAAATATGTTGAAAGCTTCAGGCCCATATGCAAGACAATAATGACCTTGATATGCACAAGTCTGCTTTTCACTGTAGACATTGAACAAAAACCGCCTTAACAGTTGTTTGGGATGATATTCTTCATTCCCATGATCAAAGAGACTTGCCCTTCTTGTTCATGTTAGACCTCTCAACAGATATTAGCACTGTCATCCATGCTCTACTACTTGTTGATGACAGAGTGAAATTTCTCATTTTGGTAACTGAACACATTTATTAGTAAAGTGCAATTTATACAGTTAAAAACCATGTGCACATTCATTGCGTAATTTGTAGTAGGTTATCACACTGACTTAGCCATTATAAGAAAATATTTGAGTTAACATGTAATGAATTAATATGGCTTAAATATTAATGCCATTTTGAATGTCAACTTTACAAGTAAGGCTAAGAGGCCTACTTTCAGGCTTTCATGCAGTTTCTTTGCATGAGATGTATTTTTTCCTTCCCACTGCAGATGCTGTGTTTTTCCAGAAGACTTCTGATAGCTAGTGAATAGGCATTTGTCATGTAGTAGACAACTGATAGTGAGGTTCTCACCGGGAGGAGAGGAAGATGACAGGAAGTGCTACTCGTGGGAAGAGCTGCCTGAACTTTAAGATTCTGTTCAGACTAAAAAATCAAGGACATAGCCATGTATGAACCATTGTATAGACGTGCGAAACTGGGGAGTTTACCTACTCCTAGCCCTTGAAAAAGAAAATGATTGGTTCCTGAAAGTGAGATCAAACTGCAATGTTGCAACTAGTGTTTTGTTGAATGAAAATAGAGTGTGTTCCTTAGACTATTCTATTCTCTCATTAGAAACATTTGGTTTTCTGAAGCAGACACCTTACCCTATTTTGCTTCTCTCATCCAAACCTTCTCCAATTTAGATTAGGGAATATCCTTTACGGAACATACTTGCTGCATATTATGAATTTTATTTATAATTCATACCAATGTGCTCTTCTATCAAATTTTGAAATTTAGACTTTGAGATTATTTGAACCTATAATAATGAAGACTAAAGTGTAAATACCTATTGAACCAATCATTTGATTTGAACTAATTTGTTAGTAAATTCTGTAAACTCATTTCAACTCTCCTTGTTTTTTCCTGTGGAGCCCCAATTGATCTTTACTGTTTTTGGTAATTAATGTAAATTACAGCTCCTTATCCTCTCGACTAACAACGATCCATACAACCAATGATGGAGGTTGTATGATGATTATACCTGCCGTATGAGATTCAAAAATCCCGGCTCTGACACTCATTTGAACTTGATTCAAACTGGGTACCTTTCAGCTCTGCCCATTTCCATTGCATATGGTATCCTCCAATTATTTTATGTTTATATCAGGCTGCTTCTTGATTTGATCCATCTGGTAGGTCTGGCATTCCACTCTTGCAAACAACATCAAAATGCACTTGCAGGTGAATGGTCCTACTGAAGCTTTTGAAGAACTCAGCTTAAGCCGACGAAACATTCAATATTTTACTGTGAGACAATAGACTGAAGATCAGTGCTACTATGACAGAGGTCCAGTTTGTGGCTCCCCATTGCCATGTCCTTACCCCAAGTGATTTCTGGGGTTCCCTCTGGTTTAAGAACTTTGATGTCACACAGTTAGTCTGTCGGCTCAATCAACTAATGCATCCACTCCAGGAGCCTGTGTTTGAACTCATGGATACAGGTTCACATTCTGGTGTGTCCACTCAGCTTTCCGAGGTCAATCAAATGAGTACCATTGAACTGGGTAGCAAAATTCATCTGTTATTCAGTGCCAAGATGCCTTTAGGGGAGAAAGTGTGCTTTACAATTACACATTGTTGGAACTGGCACGTTCTGGTTGGTTGGCCTAGGTGAGGCCCTAGCCAGGTAGTACCTACCACTCCCGTCAAGGGTGGGTGAATACACTCATTTTATAACATGCACTCGTCCTTGGGTAGCTTGGCACTGAGCAGTCAGGTTAATCACAGAGGCAATGTGTAAAGCATTGGCATAGCACTCTCACACAATAAATTCACTGAGCGTCACAAAAGAGACTTCACACGTGGTGTATGTAAATAGAGTTTGTATTCCAACACACACATTAACCAACACAACATGAGTTTCATGTATTTCTGGGCATAAATCACATTCAGAAATATCACTAGAGGTACTAGGCCCAGCCATGTGAAAATGACATCAGTAATAAACACTGTTGGGAAAGATCCTTTTTTACCCCCTCCAGCACCCTTATGCGGTGCAAAATGTTGTTAGAACCAAGCCTACCCCGGCAGTTATTATAATTCAATACCACACAGTTATAGCATGCACACCAGGTCACACTGATATCAGAAATGTGTACCCACGATAATTACAACACTTTTAACAGCACTGTGGGCCAAGGCCACAAAGGTAGAAACCAATATCAAATGTAGTATTCTTTTGGAATCACTGTATAAAGCAACATAACTGTGCAGTGTAATTAATAACAGGCAGTAACTGCCACACACTCACTCAACACAGATACCCGGTGCCACGTATATCAGGCAGGCCCATATGGCGTGCACTCACACAAACACTCACACAGCACTTTAATGTGGTGCAACTAATATCCGGCAGGTCAGTTCATAATGCTCATGCAGATCCCATGGCCCAAGCCCTCCCCCACCATTCAGCTAACCCGAAAACCCTCCCACCCAAGGGCTGGAGATAAAGAAAACCTTCTTCCCCCTGATTCTAGGCTGATCACACTTAGTCAGGGTCCCAGGGAAAAAGGTGGGGGTAGATAACAGGGGTAAGTAGTCACACGTCGACAAATGGAGGTTTGGTCACTACTTAGGAAGTTCACCCACAGTATGCTGAGCAGTAGTGGACTGAGGGCAATAGTCGTTCAGTCAAAGGTTTCCACACTGTGCCTTCTGGCACCAGCCTGTTCTGTGAAGCATGGAGGAGGTCATGCAGTCTCTTGGCCCACTTCCGATCGCTCTCGGAAGCGTTCCTTAGCCCAGTCAATTACTCTCACCACCCAGGTCCAGTCCGGGCAATACTACCTGGCAACACAAAGTAATTGGCCGGGTGAAGAGAGGGCAGTTGGTCCGCTGCACCAAAGGCACAAAATGAATAATCGATAAATGGGGGATAAAGCAAGGGAGCCTTTCGGAAGAAGGAGACACCTCGTCAGACACGCGTTGATCAAAGTAGCCCACAGGCAATTTGGGCACCACAGAACACGAATCCGCTCCTCTGCACCTCCCTGGAAATGACAAACAACGTCTGGATGGCGTTAATAGGAGTTGCACCAGACGATTCCAGTCACACAAAATTAAAGAGTTGCAAACCCAGTACTTCCCTGAAAATGAGGCACAATGTCTGCTGTGCGTTGATCTGAGTCGCACCAGGCAATTACGGTCACACACAGCAAAGAGTTGCAAATTCCGTGCTTTCCTGGAAATGAGGCACAACATCTGGTGAGGGTTGTAATGGGTTGCACCAGACAATTCCGGTCTCACACACTGAAGAGTTTTAAATTCCGTACCTCCCAGAAAATGAGGCACAATGTCTGGAATTGTCTAGTGTGACCCGTATAAACATGCACCAGTCACACACAGGCACAAATTCAGCACTGTTGCACAAGGTAGAATGAGACACTACTATGGGCACACCCTTACCTCTGAGGGAATTGAACACCGTGCACATTGAGCATGCAGTCGGCATGTTGCATGAGAGAGATATAGCACAATCAACACAGTGGGCCACATGGGGTTCCGCAAGTGGGGAATCTGCTCACCACCAAGAAGACACTTATGCATGTTGAGGCCCCACAATGCAGGGTCCACACTCCTTAGATTTGGGCAGTACTTTTGGGGCTCCACACAAGGCAATCCGCTTTCCAGGCAACATTACTTGGTTCCACACTCACACTGCGCTACCAGTTAGAATCCAGCAGACAATGTGGGCACTTAAGAGAGCACCGCTCTTCAGGTGTTACAAGCAGATGGTGTGGGTCCCTTGCGGTAGGTCTTTGATGTCTCTGAGACCTCCAGAAGAGAACAGATGGCAAGCCAAGAAGCCCTTGGAGAGCACACTTCAGGGTGTCGCACAGCAGTAGGTAGTCAACCCAGCCAGCCACTATTCTGGAAGGATGCACAGTCCCTTCCAATGGCAGTAATCCGCCTTGTGCATAACAGTTTCCTCTGGCAGTGTGCACCACGCAGTTCTCGGATCTCCAATCCCACGTCCCCATTAGTGAGTCTGTACCCTGCTGAAGTATGGCACCAGTAGTTATACTGTAGTGTGCCTTTGAAGTTGGGTGTGGTTCAGAGGATTTCCCTTTGAACTACAGGTGTCTCCCTTAAATTTCAGTCCTGTCTGCCATGGGGCCATGGAATGCAGATCTTAATCTTTAGTAGGTCCATGATCTGGCTTGTATCGCAAAAAGGAAGAAGGGGCACTGGGAGCTGATAAAGGTCCATTACCTGTGCTCCAAAGACCATATATAATTAAAAATTGGGGGTTACTGTTCCTGATGAGACACTAAGACTGTCGAGACAAAGAGGAAAGAAACTGCTAGGTACTGCAATGTCTCTTCTTGCCCTCACACATCTCTAGGGATGTCATGCTTCATCATCGGGCAGCTGCTCCTCATCGGGCCAGCGCTGAAATACCCTAAAGGGTCCCCCGAAGGGTCACTTTAGCAGAGATCTTTTTATTCTTTTGTCATTTGATGAGTGTGAGAGTGTCCTAGTGGGGTAGTGAAAAGTGAGTGTGAAGGTAAATAAGTAAAACTGACCACAGCAAAAACCTGAGTCTGGGGATCCGTGGACCATCAGACTCATAATCAGGCCCTTAGGGCCCGATTACGATGCGGGCTGAAAAGGCTCCGACCGATGGTCGGAGCCTTTTCAGCCCGCATCGTAATCGGCTCGTAGGATTCCTTTCCGACTGACTCGTTTTGATGGGGTCGGTTGGAAGGGAATCCATATAGGATTTCTGAATGGCCTCGGACGGGCTCGGAGAGCCTGTCTGCCATTCGGAAAGCCTTCAGTAATCCCTCGGCCGTCTCTTTCCAGCCGAGGGATTACGATGCCAGATTTCCACGGCCTATCTGTGCTGGCATTTCCAACAAAGAAAGGCTTTGAGAATCTGTCTTTGGGGGCCCCCAGCAGGGCCCCCATGGGTGCAAGGCTGCCAAATGGCAGCCTTGGGAGCACCTATGGTGCCCCCCTGTTGATCCCTGCACCCATTGGCAGGCACCTTGAGGTGCCTGCCACGGGGTGCAGGGATGAACTGCACCTCTGCTGTTCACAATGAGAGCATGCATTCTGTTTGGAATGCATGCTCCCATTGTAAAGTATAGGATTGCGACCGAACAGGGTTCGGTCGTATCCTACTTGCTGGGCTGGAACCGATGACAGGAGGTCGTTCGCTTCCAGTTCTTAACCGATGTCGGACAGACTCCAGTCAGATCGCCATCGGAATCGGCCCCTAAGTGTCCAACAACTTTATTGTTATAAGTTATGTTGTAGTGGGGATAGACAATGTTGCCTCTTTGGTGTTCAGCACCTTCACCGAGTTAAGTTAGATTGGAGTGGGAATCATAAATTTTACCCCTTTAGTGTCCATCTCCTTCCCTGAGTTATTTTTATCTTGGATTGGGAATAGTATATTTAACCCTTTTAGTGTCCAAAACCTTCCCTGAGATAACGGTTTATTGAAGTGGGAATGGACAATGTTGCATTTTTAGAGTCCAGCACCTTCCCTGAGTTAAGTTACATTGGAGTAGGAAAACGAAATTTGGCCCCTTTAGTGTCCAACACTTTCCCTGACTTATTTTAATTTGGAGTGGGAATAATATACTTAAACTTTTTAGTGTCCAAAACCTTCCCTGAGATATGTTATATTGCAGTAGGACTGGACAATTTTGCTTCTTTAGTGTTCAGCACTTTAACTGAGTTAATTTAGAATATAGTGGGAATAGTAATTGTTGCCCAACACCTTCCCAGACATATTTTATCTTGATGTGGGAATATTACATTTAACCATTTAGGGGCCGATTCCTTTCCAGGTCGTAAACCGTACCGACCGACACGGATCCGGACAGAATTCCGACCGACGCGTACATGCGCCGTACGACCGGCGAAGTACGATGCGTCATTTACAAAATACAAACGCTCCGTACGGAGAACATTCAATTTGACCGAAACATACGTAAATCTTCGACTCGCCCGTAAACGGCCCCGGAACCCTTCCTACCAACACGGATCGGGAATAGTTCCGACCGACACGAACAGGTGCCGTACGACCTGCGAAGTATGATGCAATGCGTTTGAAATGAAACCGACTCGCACGGAGAGCAAGACGTAAAACTGAAGCGTACGGAACATAGAGAATAGCAATGAAAAGAGCCCGTCGCGACCGACACGTACGCGAACGATGCAACATAGCACAATGTGAGTGTGACCGACTTGGATCACCACGCAATTGATGCCACACGCGTCCGTTCCCGTCAACTGAACGTCTCCGTCACGCTCAAAATAAATCAACAAAAAAAGACAGAAAAAGGCCAAACAAGCTCTGCCCAAATGCAAAAAAAAAATTCAAACTGCAAAAAAAAAATTCAAACTAAGACACACCCACAACTCCACCTATATACAGGGCCAACATCCATACCATGATCCTTTGCAAATTCAACAGACTTGCCAGCAGAGAACACCACTACACTGCACTGAGACATACATCCACAACCCACCCACTACACAACCTTCACACAACTAGCACCTCTCAAGAAGCACACCCACAAACACCCAGCTGCACTCCCACTCACTCACCCTCACTTCCACACTCACTCACACATCCATCTCCACCATCACCCACCACCATGCCCCCAAAGAAGAATCCAAAGTTCACAAATAGTGAGTTGGAAGTGATGGTTGATGAAATCATCAGAGTAGAGCCACAGTTATTTGGCGCATTGGTCCAATAGACCCCCCTGTCCCAGAAAACCAAGATGTGGGAGAGGATTGTGGACAAGGTGAACGCACAAGCAGCTTGCCTGCGCACAATGGACGACATCAGGAATAGGTGGTACGACATACGCAGGAGGGTCAAGAAGCTCATTGGCAAAGACCATGCCCTGAGCCAGCGTACTGGCGGTGGCCCTCCTGTCAAACCTGTGCATTTCACTTCCTGGGAGGAGGAGGTGCGGGCCATCCTCCCACCGGTGGGCATCCATGGATTATCCGGAATACCAGAGCCTGGTGAGTACCCAAACAACTAATCTAAATTGTGAGGCAATAGCAATCCACACCCACAGACATCAATGTCATGGGGTCAGTGAAACCATTCACTGTCATCAAGCCACATCAGCCCAAAGCTAAATATCCTGTGATGTGGATGCCAATTAGATAAACACAATACATGTAATGTCTCAGTAACATGTAACTATGCCAATACATGTACAAACATACTGACAAACACAGCAAGGATTTGGCCCTAAAAAACAACAAACACTGTCAACCATCTTACTAGCACAGTTACACTCACTCCCAGAGAAGCAGAGTCCCAGGAAGGAAGGTTTGGTTTGCTGGGAAGGTGGGTGTAGCCAAAAGCATGATGGGAGTTGTAGTCACAGCCAATAGTCCTCATCCCACATGGCCCAGGAACACCCCCATGCACCATGCTCACCTCACAGGGAGTGGAAAAGTACTGCCAAGATGGCTGACACTGGGCTCTGCTGTGGGGAGCACAAGGCCCTGTTGGGACTTGGGCTCCAACAAACAACAGGACACCACCGTCAGCCATCTTGCCAGCACTGCATCACCCACTCCCAGGGAAGCAGAGTCCCAGGAAGGAAGGTTTGGTTTGCTGGGAAGGTGGGTGTAGCCAAAAGCATGATGGGAGTTGTAGTTACAGCCAATAGTCTTCATCCCACATGGCCCAGGAATACCCCCATGCACCATGCTCACCTCACAGGGAGTGGAAAAGTACTGCCAAGATGGCTGACACTGGGCTCTGCTGTGGGGAGGACAAGGCCCTGCTGGAACTTGGGCTCCAACAAACAACAGGACACCACTGTCAGACAACTTGAACATTAACTTTGACTCACTGTCATGGAAGCATGGGCCATGGTGGTCTATCTGCTCCAGGGAGGAGGAGGAGTGTCACCTCAGACTACATCTACCAGCAGGCCCTGTCATACACACCCCTCCCAACAACAACAAACAACACACCTGTGTCAGGCACGGGAGTGCACTTGCATCGCATTCTCCATGTAACTCAAGTAACCAATGCATGAGCTGTTCATGCACACAGCTCTACGTGCACACAAAAACCCATCATGAAGCACAGAAGCAACTTTAATGTGTGTGATACGTTGATGTGTGCTGAACCACAACATACATTGTGTCTCTTCCACCCACAGGGGCAGATGTGGAAACTGCACGTACAGAAGAAAAAGAATCCCAGTCCCAGACTCTGGTTGATAATGAGCTATCTGGTGTGGATGCCTCTTAGTCCTCTTCGGATAATGACGAACGACCTGGTCCCTCCGGTGTGGATCAGCGTGCAGCACAAGCAGTTGTAACATCAGCACCCCCTGCCACCACTCCTGCTACATCTGCGAACAACCAGATGACCCCTACCAACACGGACACACCAACTCAACATAACACCGAGGGCACAGCAACACAGGGCACCCTGGAGGTGGTGGGCAATACCACCAGGGACAACACAGAAGGAGGCACAGTGTCATCTGTGCCTGCAACGGCAGGTCGTGTTCGTGTGGGTAGGGCTGGTGGGAGTATGGGCAGGTTGAGGCCACGGCCTGAACATGGTGCTGCACCGCAAGATGATCCACAGTTGGGACGCATCATACAAGCCTATCAGGAAAGCACCGGATACTTTGGCCAGGTAGTGGGGATCCTCAGGGACATCAAACAACAGCAGGCCAAACATCATGCCAGATTGGACTCCCACATGTCCCGGGGTGGAGACACACATGTCCCGCATGGAGTCCAAAATAGACAAATTGGATGACGTCACGGCGGTGCATAGGGACATACTGACATGCCTCCGCCAGATTGAAACCAACATGTCCACACCTCCCTGTGTGCCCACTACATCTGTTGCCACAACATCTGCAACTGCCACAGGGAGGGATGAGGACTCTGGCGGAGAGTCCACAGAACCGCCACAGCCTGCACCTGAGGGTCCCCCTAAAAAGAAGAAGAGGGGTCGTCCAAAGAAGGACAAGTGAGAGCCACCTGGCCATGCACATCCCCCAGGAAGTGAACACCAGCTCCTGATATCACCCATTGTGTACAAACCGTTCACCTTGTTGACTGTCACCCAACTCTCCCACATGTGATGGAGGTGCTGAGTTGGATCAATTAATCAAATGACTGTGGACTTACTTCTGGAAAATTCATCTACCAACACTACCAACTCCTCTGTGAACTTTGGATTTCTATTGCACTGTTCAGCACTTTCTACCATGTATACCATTCACACACATGTATGTAAATAAATTGTTAAACACACAATACTTGCCTCTGTTGTAAATTAAACTGGGTTTGTCACATAGAGATGAAGCAATGCTAAAGAAAGACTGTGCATGGAAACTACTACAGCAATGTCAACATAGTTCTGTGACTCATGTTGATGTGAGACATATGAGAGATAGACACTACTAGGTCAACACAACACTAATTCACTATGCCCATCATACTCATTCCCTCCAAAATTGTGAACTGAAAATACACAGAAATACAGAGGCTGTGGCAATCAGGCCACAGGTATAGTATGCCAAAGATTGTCAGATGTGTAGATACAGAGGAAGCACATCACAAAGTGGTGCACACCTTTATTACACATACACAACAAGTGAACTGACTGACAGATGCAAGGTATCCTCACATGACAGTGAGCACAAAGTAACCCAGAGGGCCAGACATGCCAGGACTGGCTTGTGTGGGATGATGCATCCGAGTTCCATGAAAGGTTGCACTCTGTAACTGGATTGTGTATTTTTGGAGGTCACATGTCACCAGACAACAGCCAAAGGACCCTGTGAAGGACAGACATACAACAGTATTGTTATCACAAAATGACTGCATACATCTACAATACACATTACATACACAATTCCTAAGATTTGTGAAAAAAAACCTATGAATCATGTCAACACTGTGAGAACATACTAACTCGAAGGACACATTAATGCAACGATCATGTCAAGTAGCATCCAGCCACACGTATGTACCCACATTGCACCACAAAAACACATATCAGGCAATGTAAAAACGTAGACAACTCATCACTGCATACTCACAATTATGAGAAAAAGTTGGTGATGAGCTGAGTCCGGACATCCCCCTCACCCTCATCGCCACTCGCTACATAACCCAGGCCTGGATCCTCCCCTGCTGGTGGTTGATGGTTGTCATCAGCTTCGATGAGAGGCACCTCCTCCCTCACTGCCATGTTGTGTAGCATGCAACACACAATAAATATCTTGCACACCTTTTCAGGTGCATATTGGAGGGCCCCTCCTGTCTTGTCCAGGCAGCGGAATCTGCTTTTCAGGAGTCCAAATGTCCGCTCTATCACTCGCCTGGTCCGCCCATGTGCTTCATTGTAACGTAGCTGCGCTGGTGTGACTGGGTTTCTAAGAGGTGTCAGCAACCACGGCATGTTGGGGTATCCAGAGTCACCTAAACAAACAAACAAACATGTCATGGGTCAGGAAAGAGCGTTAAATTTCAAAATAACAAAAAAATCACATGGCAAACAGAGATTACACACCGACAAGCCAGGCACGCTGGTTCTGCAGCTGTGACATCATCTGTGGGATCCTGCTATTCCTCATGATGTAGGTGTCGTGTGCAGAACCAGGAAAACGGGCACAGACATGTGATATTGTCATGTCCGGAAGACATACCACCAGGGCATTAATGGAGTGGAAATGTTTCCTGTTTCTGTATGTCTGCTCATGTGCATGTGGTGGTACCAAAGCCACATGTGTACCATCAATTGAGCCTATAACATGTGGCATCCTTCCCAGTGCATAGAAGTCAGCCTTTATGCCAGGCATTTGTTGTGGATTCGGAAATTTGATGTATCTGTCCAGATGACACAACATTGCCTCTAAAACATCACGTAGCACACGGCTGAACATGGTCTGTGACATCCCACCGGCATCAGCCACAGTGTATTGGAAGGTTCCCGTGGCAAAGAAATGTAGGGCTGCCATCACCTTCACCTTGGGGGTCAGCGCAGTAGGATACGCCCGTCCAGGTTGTAAATGTGGGGCCAACTGCTCTGCCAAATCCTCAATCAGTGGTCCTGTGAAGCGGTAATGTCGGATGCAGTCACGTTCATGCATGGTTGCAAGGTCTGGGAAGGGTCTGTGGACATTTGCCCTCCTGCAGTATATAGGGAATCAAAGAAAGATTGTCAGTTCCCCTACATATGTGGTAATGACCATGCAAAATGGCACATGCGACATCATATCAAGACACAGCTGAGTAAGGTGTGTGCTATTCATCATGGACACATGGAGCAGAAATGTTATGTGAGGGGCACATGGCTGGCATATATGGTGATACAACAAGTGCTATGCTATGCTGTTGTCAATCTATGGGCTCTGTCACAGTACATCTGAACAAATGTCACATACCAAACACACACCTCAGTGACTAGTGAGGATAGATGTGTTGTCAAGGTGACAGGTGTTTGTAAGTCACACACACAGAGATCATGTATTGCCACATGGACACAGTCATTATGTAACGTCTGATGTACATGTACCAACACAACTATTGAACACCCATGATGTGCTAACAGGCTTGTTTGCAGGGCAGACATGGATGTCTGTGACACATAGACACAACAGCAACTCACATGCCCAAATCTGATGGACGTTGGAGAGGATTCAAATCTCCCAAATACAATTAGGTCCATGTGCGTAGCACAATACGTAAATCCTCATGATGTACCCCACAGTGCCATCTCAGGAACACCCTGTAACACACAGTACATATCATGTGCAATTTAGGGTGTATGTAACATGTCATGAGACTATGTGCCCCTGTCACTGTGCCCAGGCCACGTGTGTTGATCAGCAGAGTTCTAACTGACAGTAGTGAGGTGCATCAGACAGAATGTCTTTTTGTCACCATGTAACATGTCACATCCTGGTAGTGTGTGCCACAATGTGCAACATCCAATATGAAATGTGTGGACATGTACCCACACATGTAATGAAGCATGAAATGTGCTTACATGTACTGTGTGACAGGCTGTCAGTGTGTTGTAGAGCACCTGAGTCCCTGTCAAAAATCTTTTTGGTGGCATCCTTTGGCCATTGACTGAAATGGTGACATACGCGGGTGGGTTTTCAAAAGACGCGTCGGACACCTAGGGACCAAGGCGTGCGCACGCCTTGGACCCTGAATGTAATGGTGACATACGCGGGTTGGTTTTCAAAAGACGCGTCGGACACCTAGGGACCAAGGCGTGCGCACGCCATGGACCCTGAATGTAATGGTGACATACGCGGGTGAGTTTCCAAAAGACGCGTCGGACACCTAGGGACCAAGGCATGCGCTGGACCCTGAATGTAATGGTGACATACGCAGGTGGGTTTTCAAAAGACGCGTCGGACATCTAGGGACCAAGGCGTGCGCACGCCTTGGACCCTGAATGTAATGGTGACATACGCGGGTGGGTTTTCAAAAGACGCGTCGGACACCTAGGGACCAAGGCGTCCGCACGCCTTGGACCCTGAATGTAATGGTGACATACGCGGGTGTGTTTTCAAAAGACGCGTCGGACACCTAAGGACCAAGGCGTACGCACTCATTGGCTATTGACTGTCATGGAGACGAACGCTTGTGTGCTTCGTTTACGACTCGTGTGCACACAGATTCCGTTGGCTCTCTGCAACAATGTTTCAAAGTTAATGGTGTGATGCAGCAGAATATTTGAACAACGCGGAAGGCGTGTCCGATGCGTTTAATGGCATGGATTGGGCAATTTCGGAAAATGCGAACGACTCTGACCTATCTCTTTGTCCGCATCAAACAGATTCTGCCTCAGCAGCACAGATATAAGGCTTTCTGTTCCCCAGAGACTTCAGTTGCCTGCACTACATGCTACAGGATTGGAACTCAGAACACCACTGCTGCAGTCTCTGCATCCCCTGTGTCCTGCAATGGCACGTACTGTGGAGAGAGCACCATCATTCACAGAGGAGGAGAACCAGGCCCTGCTGGATGGCCTCCTTCCACAGTACTGCAAGCTGTATGGGAAAGCAGGGGAGCAGGTGAGTGTAGAGTCCACTGCCTTTTCAATTGTACATGTTAACTGACTGGGACTACTAGCATTGTGATCACAAAGGGCAAGCATGCACACTCAGTAAGTTTAAGTCTCAGAGTGTGTAGATGCATGTACTGTACTTGTACAGTGATGAATCAGTGTACTTTTTGCAAGCTTTGATTTTCAAGGCACTGTATCATGTTGTGAATGCAGCCTTGCACACAGGACAACTGCCCATGACCATAGTTGCACTACCTGTATACATCATATGCACTGCTAATTTCAACATGTATGTCCAACTGTGTGATTGAGAAACATGGTGCATGTGTAGTAATGGTGTCTCACTTTGTCATCCTCACAGGTTACTGCTCATGAGAAAAATGAAATTTGGCAGACCATCGTCCGGGCAGTAAGATCGGTGGGGGTCTTCAGACGCCGCATCCGCCACTGCCAGAAGAGGTGGCAGGACCTTCGTGGCTGGACCAGGAGGATAGCCAGAGTCCAGCTGAAGCTGTCGCCTCCACGCAGACGGGGCGGACGCCGGACCCTGACCCCCCAAATGCTCCAGATTCTGGCGGTGGTCTTCCCAGACCTGGATGGGCAGTTGAAGGGCAGACAGCAGCAAGGAGGGGGTAAGTCCATGGTATTTTGGTGTATTGAGTATGACCTGTAGTTTGCACTCCTTCAGCCTTGTTACACTCCCACAGTTTGTCTGTCTGCTCAGACAAGTACCATGTGGCTGAATTTGGTGATGCACTATTCTCATCTGATGACCAGGTGTGTCCCTTCCCCTCTTTGACATGTGTCACTTGGGTTGTGTGTATTTGCTGTTGTCCAAGGTAATGTTAAGATCCACATCTGCAACAGGTGCATTAAATTTAGCATCATGTGTGAGGCTATTGTGTGACCTGTATCAGCACATTGACTGATAACTGACCTGTGCTCTGTGTCTGGTCCACATATATGCACAAATTGCTGTTGTGGGTCATCATAGGACTGTGAGGTATTGACTATACACACATGCAGCAGCCATGACCAATGTTGAGGCCTCAGACAAACGATGTGTATGAGTGTAAGAAATGCATAGTCACCTGCATAGTGCTCCTGGTAATCCCATGTATCACATGGCCCATGGACAGGTATGCCTACTCCGGTCATCTGAGACACTCTCGCCTCCTAATCTTTGTTGTGATCTGACACTTTGCCCATTGTGAACGTATTTATCATGTGTCTGACTCTGTGTCATGGTGGACTGGCATAGTTTTTTGTATTCCAGAAGTCTGCTATATGTTTCTCATGGACAGACATCTGACAGGGGGCTAGTGGATCTGCACACCGGGCAAAACATATGTGTGTAGACACTCGACTGTGCATAATGGTGGATTGAGCAGATATGTGTAAGCAGCCTTACTATGTTCCTGTGAGGCCCTTATGTGTACAGGTAGACCGAGTTGTTGACTCACAAACAGTAATATGTCATTTCTATTACGTGGCATCATCAGATTCTCTTACATGGGTGTAGCATGTGGTGATCATGTACACATGACCACTACCGAAGTTCCAATCACAGTGCAAACATGAGTGTGGCACGGTGCTGACTGTGGAGTCCGCATGCACTGCCCCTGGGACAGGAGTCAGTACTGACTGATTGGCCAGATAGGGCTGTGGCCTTGTGTTTCACAATGAAATCTGGAGCATGCAGTTTGGTAACTTGGCTGTTGTCCTGCAGCCACACTGTTGTAGCTTTGCGTTTCAACACATGAGGCATCATGGTGTCTGGGAATGGAAGTATGTTCATCATATCAACAATGAGTTAGACCATCACAAATTCTGTCCCAAATGCAGAGTCAGTGTCCTGAGATGAGACATGTGTGTAATAACACATGACAGTAACCATCATTGCAGATCAGACAACTGGGTAATCAGGGAATGGCTGCCCATGTGATGACTGACATCATACAGACTATGGAGTGATGGGTCCAGTGCCAGCATGTGTACGCGAAGCATGGTTTACTGGCAGACTGATAAATGCCAGGTTCACTAATGTGTATTCAATTTAGATGTGGCTTTTAAATGATGCCTGGGCTTGCACAGTGATGTGTTGCATTTAAGATCATGTGTCCAGTGAATACAGGTGACTGATGTGTATATGTTTCTCCTCCTTGTTCACAGCATCATCAGCAGATAATGCAGGGGACAGCTCCACGGACCGAGAGGAGGCACAGAGCCAGGCTGGTTCCAATGTGGAGGATTCGGAGGGACCCAGTGGCACGGAGGGTGAGGGGAGCCACACTGAGGGCAAGTCAGCAGCCAGTACCTCAGCTGAAGACCGCTCCAGCTCCAGTGAGGACTCCCTTGTGGAGGCGGGTGTCACAACACCACAGACCACAGATAGCGAGTCTGTCCCCGCCACCACCACCATCTCCACCCTGCCAGTTGCCCCCATCCCTGATGTCCGTGGACCCTCCCGTGTTAGGGAGCATGTCTCCTTCAGTCCAGGCACCACACCCCCTGCCCCTGTCTCCCCTGCTGCCCTGAGTGTGGAGTCTGTGGACTTGCTGAAGCAAATCCATGTGGGTCAGACATCGATGCTGAGTGTACTCCATGCTCACACTGGTCTATTGACCCAATTGGTGTCATTCATGGAGGGCATCTCAGCAACTATGTCTGCCCAACACCGGATCAGTCAGTCCATGGCCTCCTCACTGACGGCAGCAGTGTCCCTCCTCCAACAGTCTGTCACCCCACCTACCTCTGCCCCATCCACAATCACCACTACCCTACCGGACCAACGCACACTCACACAGGCACCTGCACGCACAACAACAGACACAAGCATCACACGGCAAGGTCAGCCAAAGCAGAAACGCACAAGCACGCACACGCAGGGGACTGATGGCACAAAGACACAGGGGATAGGGTACAGACACACAGACAGGCATCCACGACCACTCCGCAGTCCTCAGATACCTCTCTCTCCAAAACCCCTTCCCTTGACTCACCTGCAACCCCCCCTTCCCAGAAGCTCTTCCTCTGTGAGCTTGGCCTCTTCCCCACAGATACATCAGGTCCAACTCACAAGGGGAAGAGGAAGCCAACACAGCCAGAGGGTAGACCCACCCACCCCCGCACACCCTCCCCCAAGAGCAGGGACACTGAGGCCCCCACCCGCAAATCACCCAGGACCAGGAAGAGCAAGACCCCACCACAATCCTGCACTCCCACCACACGGTCTCCGTCATTCAGCACCCAGGCCACAACTCCTTGGGTTCACACGCTACACCCTGCCCCCGGTTCACCCACACACAGGTACACCATCCCCAAGTTGATTAGGCCCTCCCCCCCTTCCACATGCACTTCCACCCCAACCTCACCCCCTCAGCCTGTTACTACGACTGCTGTGGAGACCGTGTCCCCCCCATCTGACGCTCACACTTCATCTGAGCCACAGACAACACCTTTGGACATTGACACTGCAGTGGAGACCCCTTCCACTCCGTCTGACTTGGGCACTGCAGTGGCGATGGCGCCCACTGTATTAGACACATCCACTGCAGTGGCCACTGACACTCCTGCACCCACCACACCCACCCTGCCCCCACTGCTATGCCCTGATCCTGTCCCTGTGGTGCCTGGACTGCCCCTATGTATGCCCCTCCAAGGGGAGATGTCCCCTGGCTGTAGCAGTGCAGGCAAGCATTGTGTGATGAGTAGTCCTATGTCACACAAAAACAAAGATTTGCAATGGACTGGCCATTGGCCTTTGGATTGTTCATCAGATGAAACTGATCATTTTTCGGAAGCTGAATAAAGCTAAAGTTCTTTTTTTCTCAAGTTTTGCATTTAATGTACATGCTGTTGCTGATGAGTGTCACTCAGTTGCTGTTGCTAGATTTTTAATTGGAAATAAGTGATTTGGTGATGTGATTGACTGCATGTGGTCCATGGTATATGTGTCCTATTACAGTATGTAGCCATGTCATCCTTTGCTGAGGATTGAGGTAGTCATGATCCCAAGTACTTGGCACAATGAGTGTCACCTTCTTCTCACAACTTCACGTCTTTGGCTTCCACTGTTGCACATATGTTGGGCTGAGATTCGTGCCCATTGTACTTTTTTGCAGACTGTGGGACCATCTACACTGGACATGCAGATTGTCACTTCAATGCTAGACAAATGATGTGTGTCTTCAGTGCAACATGCTTGACATGTGTTCTGATGTTGTGCAGATGACTTAAGAGTCACTCCTGTGCACAGGCTGATGTGACCAGAGCTTTCAGGCTGTCGTAATTGGTGTCTCAGTGACAAAGTTTAATGCTGACATGACTTAGCCCTGCACAGACAACGTTTGACAAAGCTGACCTTACACATGAGTGGAGTCACCTCATGGCAGTGTGTTATTCTGTGACATTGACTGTGCCCATGTGGTGTGTTATGTGAGCATGTCTCTGTGGGTAACCTTCCCTGTTTCTACACAGCCTATATTCCCTGCAGAGTTTCCTGTTTGTGATTCTTGCTGATTTGTCCTGTGTTTATCCAACGCCTTTGGAGTATGTTTTCTGGGATTTAGGTGCATGGTGGACTACTGGTCATTCGGGTGTAATCCATGGGTCATCTTGATGTAAGGGCCTGGAATGTGGGCATACACACATGGGACATATTCAGGATTCACAACGGCACATTTGTGTTTCACGCATCAGGTTGTTTTCACTATGTGGTGTCTTTATGTGACAGGGTCACTTGTATGTGTGTGTGACTGCTCACAGTCATCAGATCCTAACCTTCAATGTCGTATGATGTCAACATGGGTTCTTTGTGGGTCTCCTAGGGCTCTTCATTGGTCTGGGACTGTGACAGGGATCCCGATGTGTCTGAAAACTTGCACGTCATGCACATGTAACTCATACTATGCAGTGTGGAAAACATTCACAAGGGTTGTTGACTGGCCATGTGTGATGTGTTTGTACACCTTGGATCCTCCCTCCACCCCTGGGATTGTCATAGGTGCATGTGCAATGTCACCAGTCCATGTGGGCTTAGCTGATGCACATTGTTCAAGATCAAGGTGTGTGGTGTTGAGAGTGGGCATATGTGAGTTCTCTCATGTCTAGGTCCCTGCCTACATAGTGACCTTAAATTACAGGCCATGGCCGTGGAGTTTTCTGTGTGTGTGTGATGTAAGTTGGTCTGTCACGACATGACAAGGTGCGCACATGTGACTGTGCTCCACAGTATGGGTTACATCGAAATCAGTAATCACAGAGGGATTATCATACAGGCTACTGTCACCACAATGTAGGGTCCTTGTGGGTACTGATGGAGTGGGTCTGTCTCTTGCTGTGTTGGTTGCTGTTCCAGGCAGCTTATGTCACATAAGTCTGTTATGAACCCACTCATCTGACAGTGCCGGATTGCCCACAGAGGTCCCAATTCCTGTCAAACTTCTGGGTTGCACTGTGTACACATATGTCTCATTGGAGATCAGTCCCACATCATGTGTATCGTACTAGCCTGGGTACACGGAGAGACACACACACAAGTTGTGTTTGATATACAGTGTGAGGCAGACTGGTTGTGTTTGTGCATCTGCACACATGCATTGGTATAGCTTTTGTGGTCCATTGGCAGGGAGTTGGGTGTATGTTTTTTCATGCTGTCCCTGGGACTCCTACCTCATCAGTCTGCACATTCATCATGGTTTGTGTGTCCCATTGCTGCCATGGTATGGGTCTTGATGACCAAAAAGCTGAAGTCTACATAGGAATCCGTAGTATGTGTGTCTGTTGTTGTGCATATTTGTGAATGCATTATGATGGTCACTACTTACATAGTGTAATTGGCCATTGGAGCCATTGTCAACCCCCATGTACAAGGCTTCTCTGCACATGGCAGAGGATGTTTAGTCGACACACATCTTACACTCAACCGATCGATGTTTGTTTGCAACCCAACCACTACTTTGCCACTACATTGCTTGTGGTGTTACGACCAGGAATCATACATGGTGGTTTTCAGTTGTGGGGGAATTTGTGTCCGCAATCACCGATTGCTCACTGTAGTGAGGTGGGGTTTAAGCCCATTGTGACAATGATCCTGATTTGCTGGAGTTTTGGAGCCCACACTGAGCTTTTGGTCACTGGAGTGGGGGGATTAAACACCATTACCATAATGTTCATGTTAGGCTGGTGTTTTGGGCCACAGACTCACATTTTAGTCACTGGAGTGCGTGGGGGTTAAACCACATTGGCACACTTTTACTCAACATGCTTGGTGTTTGGGCCCCACATTCACCTTCTGGTCACAACTGTGATGGAGTTACAGTATGTGTTCCCTTTCAGTGTCACTGTTGCAGGCAGCTCCCACACAATACACAATCTTTCCATGATGGTAGGGGGGGGTGTGTTTGGCCTACAACCCCTATGGGTGGGAATGCTAGTGGTGTTAGCCATCACCCCCTATAAGTAGGGACTGCTGGTAGTGTTGGTAACCCCCCCTATGAGTGGGACTGCTGGCAGTGCTAGCCATCAAGCCCCCTATGGGCTGGACAATGCTGGGAGTGGTGGACATACATCCCCTATGGGTGGGGACGACTGGTAGTGTTAGCCATCCCCCACCCTATGCGTAGGGACTATTGGTAGTGATAGGCATACACCCCCCTATAGTTTGAGACTGCTGGTAGTGATAGGCATCCACCCCCCCTATAGTTTGAGACTGCTGATAGTGATAGGCATACACCCCCCTATGGGTTAATGATGCTGGTAGTGATAGGCATACACCCCCCTATGGTATGAGACTGCTGGTAGTGATAGGTATACACCCCCCTATGGTATGAGACTGCTGGTAGTGATAGGCATACACCCCCATGGGTTAATGATGCTGGTAGTGAAAGGCATCCACCTCCCTATAGTATGGGAATGCTGGTAGTGATAGGCATCCACCCCCCTATAGTTTGAGACTGCTGGTAGTGATAGGCATACACCCCCCTATGGGTTAATGATGCTGGTAGTGATAGGCATACACCCCCCTATGGTATGAGACTGCTGGTAGTGATAGGCATCCACCCCCCTATAGTTTGAGACTGCTGGTAGTGATAGGCATACACCCCCCTATGGGTTAATGATGCTGGTAGTGATAGGCATCCACCTCCCTATAGTATAGGACTGCTGGTAGTGATAGGCATGCACCCCTCTATAGTTTGAGACTGCTGGTAGTGATAGGCATACACCCCCCTATGGTATGAGACTGCTGGTAGTGATAGGCATCCACCCCCCTATAGTTTGAGACTGCTGGTAGTGATAGGCATACACCCCCCTATGGTATGAGTCTGCTGGTAGTGATAGGCATACACCCCCCTATGGTATGAGTCTGCGGGTAGTGATAGGAATTCACCCCCCTATGGTATGGGACTGCTGGTAGTGATAGCCACCCACACCCTATGGGTTAGGTAATGCTGGTAGTGATAGACATCCACCACCCTGTAGGTTGAGACTGCTGGCAATTATAGCTATCTACACCCTATGGGTCTCGAACTTACCGTCTGCGGGGTACGCGTCGATTCCTGTTGTTGTTTCGCTCATAGACGTACAGTACAGGGATGACATGCGCGATCGGATACATGGTTTGTTCGTCTCGTAGCCGTGGATCGTGTTGTTGCGCGATTCAACGCGGAGATACTGCTGTTCCGGATGCTGAGACGTGCTGTAAGTGGCGACCAGTTCGGCGCGTAGGAAGTACGCATCGTACTTGCCCGGCCGGAAACTGCTGTTTAAATGCTTCCGGACAACTCCATTTCTGCGTTTCTGGTTCCGGCTCGTACGTAAAATGTTGCTTGTTTCGGTGCGTACGTGTCATTCGGGATTTGGGCACATTTGTGCATCGTACTTCCTCGTCCGGACGGACCGGCCCCCGGAACGAGTAGGTCAGAAGAAAATGCTACGGACAGCTCTCGGAGGGCTGTCCGACCCGGATCGGAATCGGCCCCTTAGTGTACAAAACCTTCCCTGAGATACATTTTATTGAAGTGGGAATGGACAATGTTGCATTTGTAGTGCCCAGAACTGCGCATAAGTTAAGTCAGATTGGAGTGGGACTAGTAAATCTTACCACTTTAGTGTCCAACACCTTCCCTGAATTATTTTATCTTGGAGTGGGAATACTATGTTTAACCCTTTTAGTGTCCAAAACGTTCCCTGAGGTAAGTTGTATTGTAGTGGGAAAATAGAATTGTAAGTATTAAGGGCCTTATTATGGGTTTGGCAGTCCTTCGGTTGGCCCATCACCGCTGCACTGACAGGAGGACCGTCAAGCCAGTAGTGTGTCAATGCGCCGGATTATGAGTGTAATGCATGACGGGGGGAAGTGCTGCGGCGGTCTCACATGGTGGTCTGTTAGGCTCATAAGAGAGCCTTAACAGCAAACTGACGCGTGACCACACCTGCAACATGTTCCTGCACTGTGTGGCATGCACCATGTCGTGCATGCCACACTGTGCAGGAATGGGGTGCAATGCCAGGGGGGGCGCAACACGTGCCCCCCTGCATGCACACCCCAGGCCCAGAAGTGACAGTGGGCTGTGTTAGGGCCCGCTTACTTCTATGTCCACATCATTTTCATAGCGGGCTCACCGCCATGAAAAGAAAGGTGGAAATGAAAGTCGGAATATGCTCAGTGGTGCCGCAGCAGCACCACCAGCAAATTCCTGCCCATTTCCAGACCGCAGTCACAGCGGGATCCTTGATCCTGGCGAAGCCAGTGGTCTCCAGGGAGTCTGACCGCCACACTAATAATACAGCAGGCGAGTGCCAGTGTGGCAGTGGTCGGACTGCCAACACAAGTGCTGCGGTCAAGTGGACCGCCGTACTCGTAATAAGGCCCTTAGTGCTATAGATATATGTTTACTTTTTTTGTAGCGAAGTGGGAGTAGTATGTCTTACGTTTGTAGTATTAAAAAGGTGCACAGACATAATATTGAGTTGCAAATATCGACATAAAACAATATCGAGTTGCAAATATCGTGATGACAGAATATCGACTGCAAGAATATCGTGGACCAGAATATCGACTTTAAGGTAAGAAATATCGTTTTTGTTAATATCGAAGTTAGTAATATCGTTTGTAAAAATATCGTTGTTAATAATATCGATGTTTATATTAGTGTTAATTATTTTAGTATGTATTTTAAATGTATGTGTTCTATATTTTTTGTTTAAGTATTGCATTTGTTTTTTAATATATGTATTACAGTTTTAGGAGTTATTAATTTTATTTTAAGTAAATTTTGCGTTTTATTTCCGTAGCGGGTTGTGGGTTTATAGGGGAATAGGGTGGGAAGTAATTTAATTATAATTAATTAATTAATATTTTTTATTAATTAATAATTATGTGTTTTATATTGTTAATTGTGGTAATTAATTGATTATTAGTTATTTATTAATTGGTTGTTAATTATTATTAATTAATTGGTAATTATGTTAATTGTGTCCTTTTTTAGGAGCGGGTTTTGTGTTGATAGGGAGTATGGTGGAAAGTAATTTAATTTTAATACATTTTTAAATATTTTTAATATAATATGTATTTCGTTTTATTTTATAGTGTTAATTGTGTGAATTAATTTATTATTAATTGTTTTTATTTTGATTAATTGTTATCAATTAATTAATTGATTGTTAATTAATTATGTTAATTGTGTCACGTTTTGCAACATTGTTGTTGTGATTTATAATGGAATATGGTGGGAGGTAAATTATTTATAATTATTTAAATATTTGCAAATTAATGATAAGTAATAAAATATTTAATATGCTAATTGTGGAATAATCTTGATGTGTGAGTTGTGGGGTTTTTAGTTGTAAATGTTGGGAAGAAACATTTTTTAAAAATAATTAATGATTTGTTGATAATTGTTATTAATTTATTAATGTTAAATTAGTTATGGAAAATGTATGTGTGTGTTTTGGTGAATTGGTTGGGGTAGAGGGTGGAAAGTAATGTACTTTAAATAAATTAATCATTAGTTGATAATTAATATTCATTTATTAATTGATAAATATTTTTGGTAATTGTTTTGTTTTTATTTTGTTTGGGGATTTAGGTTCAATAGCTGTAATCTTAAGTTTTATCCCCTCCGCTATCCAACACTTTCTCTACTGTTGCACTCATTGGAGTGGGAATAGTAATTTATTCCTCTCTACTATCCAACACTTTCCCTACTGTTGCTCTCTCTGGAGTGGGAATAGTTATTTTTACCCCTGCGCTATCCAACACTTTCCCTACTGTTGCATTTGCTGGAGTGGGAATAGTAAATTATTCACCTCCGCTATCCAACACTTTCTCTACTGTTGCACTCCCTGGAGTGGGAACAGTAATTTTTACCACTGCGCTATCTAACACTTTCCCTACTGTTGCACTTGCTGGAGTGGGAATAGTAAATGATTCCCCTCCGCTATCCAACACTTTCCCAACTGTTGCACTCTCTGGAGTGAGAATAGTAATTTTTACCCCTGCGCTATCCAACATTTTCCCTACTGTTGCACTTGCTGGAGTGGGAATAGTAATTTTTTCCTCTTCGCTATCCAACACTTTCCCTACTGTTGCAGTCATTGGAGTGGAAATAGTAAATTATTCCTCTCCGCTATCCAACACTTTCCCTACTGTTACACTCATTGGAGTGGGTATAGTAAATTATTCTCATCCGCTATCCAACACTTTCCCTACTGTTGCACTCGCTGGAGTGGGAATAGTAATTTTATCCCCTTCGCTATCCAACACTTTCCCTACTGTTACATTTGTTGGATTGGGAATAGTAAATTAATTCCCTCCGCTATCCAACACTTTTCCTACTGTTGCACTCGCTGGAGTGGGAATAGTAAATTAATCCCCTCCGCTATCCAACACTTTCACTCCTGTTGCACTTGATGGAGTGGGAATAGTAAATTATTCACCTCCGCTATCCAACACTTTCTCTGCTGTTGCTCTCCCTGGAGTGGGAATAGTAATTTTTACCATTGCGCTATCTAACACTTTCCCTACTGTTGCACTTGCTGGAGTGGGAATAGTAAATGATTCCCCTCTGCTATCCAACACTTTCCCAACTGTTGCACTCTCTGGAGTGGGAATAGTAATTTTTACCCCTGCGCTATCCAACATTTTCCCTACTGTTGCAGTCGTTGGAGTGGGAATAGTAAAGTATTCCTCTCCGCTATCCAACACTTTCCCTACTGTTGCACTCATTGGAGTGGGAATAGTAAAGTATTCCTCTCCGCTATCCAACACTTTCCCTACTGTTGCACTCATTGGAGTGGGAATAGAAATTATTCCTGTACGCTATCCAACACTTTCCCTACTGTTGCACTCGCTGAAGTGGGAATAGTAATTTTTTCCCCTTCGCTATCAAACACTTTCCCTACTGTTGCATTTGTTGGAGTGGGAATAGTAAATTATTCCCCTCCGTTATCCAACACTTTCACTACTGTTGCACTTGATGGAGTGGGAATAGTAATTTATTCACCTACGCTATCTACCACTTTCCTTACTGTTGCAATTAATGTAGTGTAAAATGTAGATTTAAAAATTAATAAATATTTTAATATTTTAATTTATATGTTACAGGTGTATGTATATATATATATGTATTTATACATTTATAATATATTTATAATATTTTATAATTTATTAAAATAATTATCTATTAATCATTAAGTAAATATATATATTATATTTTATATATGTATGTTCAATTTATTTTTACATTACATTTATTACTTATAATTGTTAACATTTTCTAATAATTATAAATATTTATTTTTAAGTTATATGTATTATTTAATTTATTTTATATTATTTTTTATATATAAAAAAACCGATATTTTTACATCGATATTTTTAACAACTATATTTTTGTTTCGATATTTTTGTACTTACCATGATGTAGATAGGATGTCGATATTCTTGACATCGATATTTAGGTCCCGATATTTTGGGGCCTCGATATTGTGGTCGTCGATATTCTGTCAGTAACTTATTAAAAAATCTGTTAAAGTACATTTTGATTTGGCATGGTAAAAAAGCATAGCATTTGCAATTCTTTACTATTTTAAAATTAATAAGTATTAGAAAAACACAATACATATTTAGGCCCTCATTATGATGTTGGGTGGACCGCCACCAACAGGCTGTCGGTGGCGTCTCCCCGACATCCAGGGCATCGGTCCAACAGTTGGATTACAATACTGGCAGTTAGAGCGCCCATCGGGCGGTGTTCAGGCAGTAATCCCTACAATGAAGGCAGTGCCTACGCAGGCACCACCGTAGGGATTACAATGTCCATTTCCGACAGCCTTTTCATGGTTGTCCCACTGCTATGGAAAGGCTGTCAGCAAGGGACATTGGGTGTCCCTAGCAGGGCCCCCGTCGCCCTTGGGCCATTGCTATGTGGTCAGGGGACACATGTGGTGGCCCCCAAAAATCCATGCACCGTTTTGCCAGACACTACATGGTTCCTGGCACACGGAGCATGGATGTTTGCAAACATGCCTTTATCTACTGCGGCTTGTGCTGCGGCCCTTTTCTGGGCCGCAGCACAAGCTGCAATAGAAAAATGCATGTGGCCGACCAAACATCTTGGTAATATTTCTGCTATTTTTCCCATTGATTCTTATGGAGGAGGTAATCTTTTTTTTTACTTTTATTAGGCAGCCAGTTTTTTCAACTTCTAACTAAGAAGGTCATTATGATAGCGGGCGGATCGCCACCGCCCGTATGGCGGTGGCGATCCGCTCGCTATTTTTCACCGCCTGCATTCCATTTCCCCCCCGCCATATTACGATGGCGGGGGGACCCCGGCGGACGGAAAGACCATCCGCCGGTTTTCCGCCGGTCGACTCGTCGACCGGGCGGAAAAGGGGCATAACATGGTGGTGGTGTCTGCAAGACACCACCATCCATATTATGATGCATGCGGAGATGTGCCTTTCCATGGCGGCAACGCCGCCATGGAAAGGCATACGGTCTTTTGCAATGGGGGAGCGGGAGTGCGGGGTGCACTCATTGGCATGCACAGGGTGGCAGGCACCGCGCTGTGCTTGTCACGTTGTGCATGCCAATGCGCAACATGCTTCATTCACATTGCGGCGGGTGCTGCTCACAGCACCGCCCGCCACAATGTATATGATGCGGGATGCCACCGCCACCGTGGCGGTGGCATCCTAATAGATATGGCAGGCCCGCCGCACCTCTTGCGGGCGGTCCCGTTTGCCGTTGCGGTGGCGGGCGGACTTTGTCCGCCCGCCATCGTAATGATGCCCTACATTTTGTGGTCCATTGGTCTTATTTTGGGGTCGTTCGCAGAAGAAAGAAGTTGCGGTTGGGTGCTGCTGTTCGATGGTAAAGGTGAGTTAATTTTTTACTTATTTTTAAGTTATTTCTTAGGTGGGGAAGGAGAGTTGTGTATGTGATGTGTGTGTAGTGTGATTGGTGAGTTTATTGTGTGTTCTATTGTTTTTTTGGATGCTATTGGGTGTTGCATACTTTTATTATGTGTTGTAGGAATTGGAAGTGTTTTTTAATCTAAGTTATGTGTAGTGCATGTATTGCTGATTAGTTTTGTGTACAGTAATATTATGTATGTATATATTTGGGACTGTAGTGTTCTGTGCAGGAGGGCATTTTATCTATTTATTGCAGGTTTCATTTTACCGAATGGTTCTAAGGAAAGTCCAATGTCTCGCTTTTTTTTTTTAAGGAAATCTGAATTCGTTGTTTATAAACAAATTTTTCAAAAATTGATTTCCTTGTTTTTCGGGTTTCCTGGAGCAGTACCTTTTTTTAAAACATTTTACTTTTATGCAACCTACAGATTGTGGATTGCCATGCGGTATTGGTTTTAAACTGTATTTTTTTTTTTTTTTTTTTTACTGATGTTTAAACAAGTTTTTGGGGGCATGCTTTTTGGAACTATGCAGATTTGGACAGAGATCTGCAGCAACAAAATTGTAAATTAATTTTATTAGTTTACTGTGGGTGGGAAATGGTATATATTTATAATTATGTTATGTTGACATATTTGTTATGTTGTTTTGTAGAAACTATGGGATGTATTTTTAAAATTACGTGTAGGTAGTTTGTTACTTTGTTTTATGTAATAAATAATTTACATGATTTTTCAAATAATAGTATTAAATGTTTTATTATAGTATTCGTTTTTCACTGACATAATATTAATATTTGACTACTTTAAAAAAATATGTTTACATTATTTTGATGTATTAGGTTATAGATTCTTAGATGCATGGTACATTTTATATGTGGTTTAGAGAATAGATTTGACTATTACTTCTAAGTAATCTAGTCCTTTGTTGTTTACAAATAGTCTCACATTAAATTGTAGATTTTCATACATTATTCAAGTTCTTTGGTTATTTTAGGACAGATTGTTCAAGTCTAATTTCTTGGTAGCTTTTTGTAAGGTTTCTAGAAATTTGTTTAGAGTAGGTTGAGTTCTGCCTAGTGTGGATTGGAAGGCATTATTTGTATTTTCCTCCAGTGCCAAGGTGTGGTCTGTGACATTTTACCAGGGTATGTGGAATTTTAGCTGGTATCTGGGTACTGGCCTATGTAGTCTGCCTACACATGTGTCCTCGAAGTAGTCCATTAGGGGAGCTAGCTCTCATTATTTTGGTAATAGGGACTTTTCATTAGTATGTTGTAATGATTGGCTACTTCTGTCACAGGGACATAGGCTAGTGCAATTAGTTTTTTTATTTTAGAGGCAAATTGGCTGTGGTGGCATATTCCACACTTAGGGGCTGATTACGAGTGTCTGACCGCCATCACCGCGGGCAGGTGATCATCCAACAATGATTCGGCAGTCCCACCTGCCCAATTATGATAGGACCGCCATCCAAGCAGTCAAAAAGTGCCTTTGTTTACTGCGGGTTGCACCAAGGCCCAGGAAAGGGCCGCAGTAGTGAAAGACACTTAGGTCCTAATTACAAGTCTGGTGTTCCGAGGGCCATCAGACTTGTGGGGGTGCGGCAGTTGCGGTCCAGCCACCACTGCACCAGCGGTCCGACCCCCCCATTACGAGTTGGGGAGTCGGACCACCCTGGGACCGCAAATGCCACCAGGGAACCTCTATTCCCTGGAGGTGGCGTGGCCGTCAGGATGCCATTACATGCTTGGCGGGACCGTTGCTCTCCTGCCTAGCATATTACCAGTTTCCCCTTCTCCAGGGTTTACATGGAGGTTCATACTTCATGAAAACCTTAGAGGAGAGGAAACAAAGGGGAACCTACAGGGCCCCCTGTGCCTCCTACGCTTGTGAATGCACACAGGGGGGCACAACATGTGTCCTCCTGTGTGCATGCACAACAGTTCCTGCACGGTCTTCCGAGTCCATGACGTGCAGGAACCTTGTGAGGCGTTCCCAGAGCGGTGCTTTTTTCAAAGGCACCACTGCCTTTGAATGAGGCATCACCCTGGTACCGCCCCGCCACCCGCCCGTCAGACTACTGAAAAGTCATAATATGGCGGTCAGGCGGCAGTGACCTTTGGCAGAGCCAAAAGTCGTAATTATATGTGCAATATATAATTGAGAGGAGTTTTATGCTTGTATATTTTAAATGTATATTTACATATACATTTAAATATATTTCATTTATATAATGTAGTAATTAATATAGGATGTATTTTTTGTTGTTTGTTTAAATAATGTGTTTTTTTGTATTTTTTATACTTATTACAATTTTTATGTCGTCGATATTCTTGATTTAGATATTTGACATAGTCTATGCTTAGTTATAAGTAACAATATTTTTGTTTCCAATATTTTTGTTTTCGATATATATGTTAGTTTAGATATTTTTGACGTCGATATTTTTTTGTACGATATTAGTGATTTTTTTATTAAGTATAGGGTCTAGATATTTTTATTAATGATATTTAGGTTTCAATAATTCTGTAGCTCGATATTTATGGTGCCAATATTGTGTCAGTGAACCGTCTCTGAGCTTGAAGCTGGATTGCTATATCCTATTTACGTATCGCAAGAGTAGTTTATTTGCTAGAATATATAGACCAAATGTCTCCCTTACTTTTTATAGCTACTGGGTCACAGCTGCTAAGTGCTAATGTTTGACATCTACATTCTTTCCCTTAGTTTTTAGGAAGTAGATTCTGGAACTTGCAGTTTTAGTATTCTAGATATGAAACCAAAAATGTCTGCTTAAACAGTGTGGTTAACTAAAAGCTGCTTCCAATCAAGTGTTTCAAGTGAGATGTTGCCATTGGCATGTAGCAGCAAAGCCATGCTCCTTTACCCCTCCTTTCCAAAGTATCTGCGTTCCCGACTCCAGTTCTCTCCATTGGCTATGAAAATATTTCTTGTGTTGCCCCAATGTCCTTGTGAATTTTATTTTTTACAGTTTGATATCTGCCTTTCCTTAAAAAAGGTATTTTTTGCCATGACTGGCACACACTGTGGGTAACAGCGAGGCCACACACTCCAGCAGTTCGACACGCGCCATCCCTCGGACCTTTTGAGACAAAGTAGTGTGCTAGCGCCAACTGCTCTCTGTTTGCACGCCAACGTCGTCAGTCTTGTCGCATCCCCTGTTTGATCCTTTCATGTTTTTTTTAAATATTTACACACCTAGCTAAGGTACAGAAGTTGAAAGTATTGCAAAACGAGGAATGATCCAAAATGTCTATTTAAGAAAAAGACACGAAAATGTGTATTAATAGAGTTGCATATATTCGAAAGTAATTATAGTGATGTCTCGCTGATCCTTTTTCTGTTCCAAAAATGTTTTATTTCACTAGCTCTTATTGACTGTGACTGGATGCTGGATTATTCATGAGCACATTCTTGAGTTTTATTAATAGACTCTAAATAATTCATTATTTACTTGCGAACACTAAAAGATTTATGTCGACTGGTCTTTTCACATATTTTGCTTGCATTTCATCACCGCCTTTTCCAAATCGTGCAGTGGCTCTGTGTGAATTAGTACATGCATCTAGATAGATAGATAGATAGATAGATAGATAGATAGATAGATAGATAGATAGATAGATAGATAGATAGATAGATAGATAAAGAGGGTCGTCGAGATAGAGGTATAAAGAGAGAGACATTGATAGCAATACAGAGAAGAGATAACAGAGAGAAGGATAGAGGAAAGAGATCACTTCATTTGTAAAATAATCACTTTCTCTCCCTATCAAATGTTAACTCTTTGCATCCTCTTTAGCATATGTCCCCAGGAAAATTGAAAATCTCTGAACTCAATGTTTTTAAGATTTCAGATCTCTGGAAAATGCTAAACGTTATGGGTGGAATGCAGGTTGACTCCTTATTTTATTTATTTCTAGATTATTATTGCGCCACATGCCACTGTGAGGCATGTCATGGTACAATGAGACAATTGTTAAATAAAAATAGACGTTAAAAATGAGTGAGAAGCCTTGTAATATATGAGTGACTGCACGCTTCTGTTGGCTCGAGAGAACGATTGAGTGAGTAGTAGAAAGGTACTGCTTTAGCCTCACAGCCAATTATTTGAAGGAAATCTCGACCAGCTCAACAATTGAAAAGTTACTGAAAATGTGTGGTGTTCTAACAGTGGAGACCTTCCCATGGCTCGTTGCTAAGCCAGGGGGCAACACCCATAGCATTGAAGACCACTCTTTGTAAGCTGCAGCTCCTGTTACCTCAGTCATTGGGCCAGTACTTAATTTTGAAAAAAATAGAGTGGCAGGGCCCTCGTCAGGAGGCCACTAGAGCCTGTACCACCTATTGCCCCTGTCAGCGCTGTCAATGGCAACACCAACATAGCTACTAACCACCACACTCCTTCAAAAAGTGTGACAATTCAGACTATTCTAGGTCACCAAAGCCATAAGAATGGCTTGCATGGCAGGTGTTAGGCATTTTTAATGTATATTGATTTAATAAATAACTCTTGTTGTGCTCAACGCTAAATTAGACACACTGCCACCATGTGCCATTGTTGACAATTATGTGCCTGTGCTGAGCACCAGAAACCACCCGCTCAAATTACGCAATGCATAGTGCATTAACAACTCTGTAAATGCTGTAAACCAGCAGAGATGAGTGATAGGAAAGAGAGAAGGCACTTATGTCCTCTCTTAGACTGCAGTCCAGGAGTTTTGCCTGGAACATGGGTCAGCAGTCAAAGGCAGCTCAGTTGGCATATGTGGGTCATTACTACATCGTTGCAGAAACAGAACCGCCAACAAGGAGTCGGCGGCCCCTCTGCCATTATTACAATGCGACCGCCTTCATGGCGGTCACAAAGTGTATATTTTCTATTGCAGCTTGTGCTGCATGCTGCAGCACAGGCCGCAATAGAAAATATACAGTTTTAAAACATCCCTGCACTGTGTGGCAGGCACCACGTGGTGCCTGCCACATGGGGCAGGGATGGCCCCATAGCGGGGGGCCAGAGAGGAAGGGGGCCCTGCTAGGGTCCCCAAAGTCACTTGCCACCTGGCAGTTCATGGCGGGCGAACCGCTATTGAAGGACAGGTGGAAAGGGACATTGTAATCCCTATGGCGGTGCCTGAGCAGGCACCACCCTTACTGTAGGGATTGCTGTCCCACCGATGGTCTGACGGACTCCTTGAGCCCATCAGAACGTGTAAGACGGTCCCTAAGCCTGCTGCCTCTGACCGTACACATTGTAATGCGGTGAGCAAAACGTAGCAGCAGATGTCGTAGCAGCAGATGTTGGTTGCAGTCCGACCGACAGCAGAATGAGGGACTTAGTCCATGTGAGTATAGTAAGCAGGCTATCTAGTGAAACCAGTGTGTGCTGTGCCCTGAAAGTTTGCCAATAAATTAATCTAAATATAAAAGGATTCTATTTTTCAAGTCTTATTAAATCGAAAATGGTAGCAGAAAAACAAGTTGAGGTAGAGCTGATATGTTGCATCCTATCTTTATTATAGGCATGG
The DNA here is from genome assembly GCA_963921515.1 of Calotriton arnoldi. Classification (NCBI taxonomy): domain Eukaryota; kingdom Metazoa; phylum Chordata; class Amphibia; order Caudata; family Salamandridae; genus Calotriton; species Calotriton arnoldi. The sequence goes on from CAWUFW010013402.1 coordinate 237,786, forward strand.
AAAATAGCATTTCCATTCATTTATATCCTGTGGTTGCATATTATAATTAAACTAATAATAGCCCTTTATATGATACCCAGTACAAATTAAATCATTTTAGCGTTAGGTAACACTATGCTCCAGCTCAATGGCATTTAGTTTTTCAATGTCTGAGGAATGAACATTTGGGTTAGCCCTGAAGGTATTCAAACTTCTTCCAGGCAGGTCACATCTTGATGTTTACAGCAGTTGTATAACTCACTGAACTGTTTTTCAGGATAAGAGCTTGTTACATGCATTTAAATCAAATATCTCTGCACCTACTGAAAGGCCCCACTGTACTGCCCTGCTAGGATTTGAATCTGTGACCTGCAAAATGCACACAGTGCTTTGCAGAAGAAACATCAACATTGCTACTAAACTATAAGATTCTTCTAACAAACTGCATGTGATAGACTTGGCATCTTTTGGCATGTTTCTCCTGACTTTTTGCTTTCTGACCTCCCTGTTTTGACTCTGTTTTTGCTGGTTTAGTGTCTCTGCGTACTTTCTCGCTGCTGTTCAGTGTTAAAGTGCAAGTGCTGCTGTTGTAAATTGTTATTATGGATTGGTGTTTCCATGCTTGGCATATTTGATTTACTAATCAGTCCCTAGTACAGTGCACCGTGTGTGCCCAGGGGCTGTAAATCAAATGCTCCTAGTGGATTTGCAGCACTGGTTGTGCCACCCACACAAGCAGCCTGTAAATGTAACTCTGGCCTGCCATTGCAGAGCCTGTGTGCAGTCTGGGACTGCCATGTCGACTTGGCAAGTATACCCACTTGCCAGGCCCTAACCTTCCCCTTTCTTACATATCAGTCACCCCTAAGGTAGGCTCAAGGTACCCCTGTGGGCAGGGTGTAGTGTATGTGAAAGGTAGGACATGGCCTGTGTGTGTGGCATGTCCTGGTAGTGAATTACTGCCAATTTCCTTTTTCACTATGGCAAGGCTACCTGTTCCCATAGGACAGAATGGGGAGTTTGTTTATAACATCTTATAAATATAACTACCCCTGGAACAAGGTAGAAAAATAAAGTTTAGTATGCCTGAACTCAGAATCTAAAGATGCATCTTTTATTAAAGGTGCTTTTTACATTCTGTGTTTGAAAATACCACTTTTAGAAAGTAGGTATTTTCTTGCCTAGCCATCCAGTATGCCTCTGCTGGGTTTCTGGAGTGACTGTCTGGTTTTGGGATGACAGGGGCTGGGGAGGAGCAGTGGCTCCAGAGAGTCTAGATGGGTCAGGAATGGGCTGAATAGACCTGGGCTGCATTGAGAGTAGGGGTGGAGATTTCCTTTCACCTGAATGGGCCTGGTCTGCCTCTGACAATGCTGTCTCCACCTCCTGCCAGGAAGCTGCACCAGAGAGGACAGAACTGGTTCTGGCTGGGCACAGACACTCTCTGCCTGAGAGGACAAGGGATTTTGGGCTATAAAAAGTGGGGCCCAAACCCCTAAACTTTAGAACTCTTTTGGAACCTAGAAGAATGGCAAGAAGAAGAGCTGGAGAAGCTGTGAGGAGGGACTACCACTTTGCTGTGTGCTTTGCTGTGTTGACCTGCAGTGGCTGCTTCTTTCTTGGGCAGTGCAAGGACTGGACTGAACTTTCTGCAATTTCTTTTCGTGAGTTACTCCAAGGGCTTGAGGCAGAGCTTGCTCCCTGTTCAGGAAGTCTCAGGAACAGCAAAGACTTCAAGTTCTTCTGCCCTCAGCACTGGGGACTGTGTATTTTGTGCTGCAACAGAAGAAAAAGCAACCCGACGCCGTCTACGACGCCGCTGCCATCTCCGTGTCCGGAAGGCACCACAGAGGGCACCGCCGCAATGCCGGACTGCAATCCTGGTCTCATCGACAACGCCATCTGATGTCGCCACCGAGCCGTTGCTTGCCCCGCGACCTGTGGGCACCGCACTTCACACCGCCTCGCTTCACGACACCACCTTGGTATCCCCGACGACGTCGCTCCACGCCGACATCAATGCCGCTGCTTGCACCATGGTTCGAGGGCACCACTCGTAACTTACATGACACACCGTCCTCATCCCACACTGCAGCCTTGGCCTTCCGACGCCGGCGCCATCGACTCCAGTTCGTCAGCCGACGACAGCGATTCAGCAACGACGACGACGCTGCTTGCACCGTGACCGGCCAGCACCGCGACGAGCATCGCATCACTTCGCACTGCAGCCCTGCTCTCACTGACGCAGCTAGAAGACCGTCACCGAGCCGCTGCCTGCACCGCGACCTGAGGGCACTGCACGCCGCACCGTTGCACTTCGCACCGCAGCAGCCGGCGCCGGCTGACTCGGCGCTCCTGATTTCAACCGCGAGGAGTTCGATCTGCAATGTGTGTGACTTCAAGGGCCCGACAACTCCTGTACCGACCTCCAGACCCAACGCCTGCGGACGCCGTGCCTTCGGAGCTCAACGAGAGGTTGCGGACATCCTGCATTTCTATTAGATTATTTAGATAACTGAAGATTTCTAAGTCTGTATTGTGGATTTTTATCATTTTTGGTCTTGTCTTAAGTATATAAAAATATTGGATATTTTTCTAAAGTGGTGTGGTGTCCTTTTCTAGTGCTTTCACTGTGTTACTGTTGGTTATGTGCAAATGCATTACACACTGCATCTAAGATAGGCCTGACTGCTCGTGCCAAGCTACCAAGGGGGTGAGCAGGGGTTGTTTTAGGAGTGTAACTCCCTTATCCTGACTATGAAGAAGGGTCCCTACTTGGGCAAAGGTGCAAGACCTTGCCAACTAGAGACCCCCATTTCTAACATTGTTTGTCAGCGGTGAGGATAGGACTTGTGTTTGCACTTGACTTACAGTGATTGGTGTGCACTACTACCCTATAGCAGACCACATACTGGTTTTTTTTCTGGTCTATTTTTGTGATCCTATCGTTTTGGAACTTTAACTTCCTACTGCATCATGCCTGACACAGCAGCATCATCACTTGCATCCCTAGAGGTGGCCTTTGAGGAGGAAAGGTTGGAAACCTACAACGTCAAGGAGTTGAAGGCTATTTGTAAAAACCTAAAAGTCCAAGTCAGAGGCCTCACCAGGAAGGAGGAGCTACAAAAGACACTGAGGGCCTGGGTAGCAGCCAGACATCCAGTGGGCAGTCTGGAGATCTTAAGTGAAGAGGCAGAAGAGCCTACTTCTAGGGAAGATGTGCTGCTGGGAGGGGGGTCCCTCCAGGTTAGGTAGCAGTTTTTTGTCCCCAGAGGAGCTGGAGGACAGAAGAGAAGCTAGGAGGCAAGAGATAGAGCTTGAGAGGCTCAAGATGGAGTCACAAAGGATGGTATTAGACCATGAGCATGGGCTCAAGGAGCTGGAATTGAAGAGCAAGTCCAGCACCATGGTGGCAGCAACTCTTCAGTCCAGACAGATAGGATTGTGCACATCCCCAAGAATGTAGGTAAAAAATTCAAGAAGGGGGATGACATACAAAGGTGGTTTCAAAGATACGAGTCATCTATTCACATGAATGGGGTCCCTGAAAGGAATTGGGGGGCAGGGTTATGGCCTCTCTTTCCAGAAGAGGCAAGGGACACTCTGATAGCTTTGGGTAAGGGGCAGAACCTCCCCTATGCTGATATGAAGGACATTCTCCTCACCAAGTATGGACTCACCCCTGACAAGTACAGGGATCAGTTTAGGTCCAGGAGGAAAACTGATGCCAACACTTGGTTGGAATGTGTAGGTTCTTTCTGCAGGTCACTGGATGGCTGGGTGAAGGGCAGTAACGTAACAGATTTTCAGGGGCTCTACAATTTGATTGCATAGGAGCACTTGTCTAGTCTATGTTTTACAGAGCTGCGCCATCACTTGGTTGATAGTAAGCTGACTGGCCCCAGGAAGCTTGCTATGGAGGCGGACCACTGGGTGAGTCCAGGGTCCACAAGAAAGCGTTTGGGGGAGACTCAGACAAAAGTGGGCAGGGTCCCTAGCAGAATAGTGGGGGGGGACAAGGGTAAAGAACAGGAGTTCTCTAAAGGGCCCCAAACTAACACCCAGGGTAAAGGTTCCCATCCCCCAGGAGATAAGAAACAAGGGGTCTCTTCAGGAAATCCTGCTGAGACCGGCCCCCACAAGTCTTTTGCATGTGACCAGGTGGGTCACTTGAAGTGTCCCAAGAGGGCACAGTCACCCACCGGTGGACAGACCAAGGTGTTGGCTAGTGTAGGGCTTGGGGAGGCGCCGTGCCCACAGGAGGGTGGGGATCCCACAGAAATGACCCTCGTTTCACTAGGGGACAGTGAGATGGTCCCAGGAAACCAGGTGCCCCCTAACACAAAGAAATATAGCACCTGGGTGACCATCAATGGGAAAAGGGTAGAGGCTCTCAGAGATACTGGTGCCAGTGTGACCTCAATCCGGTGTCACCTGGTCTCTGAGGAGCAAGTAGTCCCTGGGGCATTCCACCAAGTAGTTGCTGTAGACAACTCAGAGCACCAGTGTATGGTGGCACAGGTTCCCTTTGAATGGGGGTCTCAGGTCCCTTGAGGGAAATTGTGAGCCCTACCATGCCTGTAGATTGTCTGCTAGGTAACAACCTGGAGCAGTCCTTGTGGAAGGATGTTGAGCTCAGGTCTCACTTGGAGATGCTTGGGTTGCCAGAGTGGGCATGCGTGTCCACTCTGTCAATGGCAGCCAGAAAGGGTGATCAGAAGGACCTGGAGCCTGAAACAGTGCCCCAGGTCCCTGCCAAGAGAAAGGGCAGGGGGCGCGGGAAACCAGCCCTGAGGTTCCCACGAACCGGGAGGAGGCTGACCTAGAGGGGGATGCCCCGGTACCTACAGGGGAGGAGGTAGCTGTACTGGGGGACATCTCTGAGCTGACCCATTGGCAGCAAGAAGGTGGTCCCACCAGGGAAGAATTCTGCAGGGAGCAGAAAGAATGCCCTTCTCTGGAGGGTCTGCAGCGGCAGGCTGCAGACCAGGCAGCTTGTGATCAATCTGGATCACATTGGATCTACTGGGAGAATGGTCTCCTGCATAGTGAGCCTAAGGTCGCTGAGCCTGGGTCAGCCCGTGTGCTGGTGGTACCCCAGTGCTTCAGGACCTTCCTACTGGGACTGGCTCATTACGTGCCTTTGGCAGGACATTTAGGGCAGGACAATACCTTTGACAGGATTGTCACCCACTTCTTCTGGCCCCAAATGTGAAGGCAGTCAGATGGACATTGCAGGTCTTGCCAAAGTTGCCAGGCAAGTGGTAAGAGTGGGAGGAAGGTCAAAGCTCCTCTCCAACCTTTTCCATTTGTTGGAACCCCTTTTGAAAGGGTAGGGATGGGCATTGTGGGGCCACTGGAACCCAAGACAGCCATGGGCAACATGTACATCCTGGTCTTGGCGGACCATGCCAACCAGTACCCGGAGGCAATCGCTCTCAGGACAACGATGGTGCCAGTGGGGGGCCGGGCATTAATGGGGATCTTTTCCTGCATGGGTTTTACCAGAGAGGTGGTTTATGCCCAATTTCATATCGAAGAATATGACATCCCTGTGGAAGGAGTGTGGTGTAACCTACAAGTTCACCACTCCTTACAACCCACAAGGTAATGGTTTGGTGGAAAGATTCAACCAAACCTTGAAGGGCATGATTAAGGGTCTAACAGAGCCCATGAGGCATAAGTGGGATGTCCTCTTGCCATGCCTTCTCTTTGCATACAGGGAGGTGCCTCAGAAGTCTCTTGGGTTCAGTTCCTTTGAGCTTCTGTATGGTCACCCTGTGAGAGGACCTCTGAGTTTGGGGAAGGAAGGCTGGGAGGCAGCTCCCAGGACAACTCCCTAGGATGTGTTTAGTTACATGCTGGCCTTCAGAAACCAAACTGCCCACTTCAGGAAACTCGCTCAGGCGAACCTGGAAGCAAGCCAGGAAGAAATGAAAAAGTGGTATGACCAGAATGCCACTCTGGTCGAATTTCAACCTGGGCAAAAAGTGTGGGTCATGGCCCCAGTGGATGTGCCTTGCAGGACAAGTGGACTGGGCCTTTTGAGGTGGTGGAGCGCAAAAGTGATGTCACCTGCCTGGTGAATTTGCGAACTCCCATTAACCCTTTGAGGGCCCTTCATGTGAACTGCCTCAAACCCCACTTCGAGAGGTCCGAAGTGAGATTGCTATTGGCGACAGATGATGGGGTGGAAGAGGAGTGTGGACCTCTCCCTGACCTCCTGTCCACCAAAGAGCACGATGGGTCAGTGGAAGGTGTGATCCTCTCCCCTACACTGACCCCAGAACAGCAGAGTGACTGTCACCAGTTGTTGAGACAGTTTGCCCCCATGTTTTCTCTGCCCCCAGGTGTTACTCACTGGTGAACCCATGATGTGGACACTGGTAACAGCCCTCCTGTAAAACACAAGATTTACAGGTTGACTGACCGGGTCAGGGCCAGCATCAAAGAGGAGGTCTCTAAGATGTTGGCGTTAAGGGTGATCAAGCCCTCCAAAAGTCCTTGGGCCAGCCCAGTGGTCTTGGTCCCAAAGGCTGCAGCACCCAGTGCCACTCCAGAAATACTGTTTTATATGGACTACCGTGGATTACCGTGGGCTCCATGCCATTACCAGGACTAACGCACACCCCATCCCCAGAACTGATGAGCTCATTGATCGGTTGGGAGCCGCCAGGTTTCTCAGGACGTTTGATTTGACGTCTGGGTACTGGCAGATTGCCTTAACCGATGGGGCCAAGGAGAGGTCAGCATTCTCAACCCCAGAAGGACATTACCAGTTCCGGTTGATGCCCTTTGGGTTGAAGAATGCCCCTGCCACGTTTCAGAGGTTGGTCAACCAGGTGTTGGCTGGACTGGAGGATTTCAGTGCTGCATACCTGGATGACATTGCAGTGTTCAGTCCCAGCTGGGAAGAACACTTGCAGCACCTCAGTGAAGTGTTGAGGGCTCTGCAGAGGGCAGGCCCCACGATCAAGGCCAGTAAGTGCCAAATCGGGCAAGGTTCTGTGGTGTACTTGGGACACCAGGTAGGAAGCGGCCAGGTGGCGCCCCTACAGCCCAAGATTGACACCATTCTGGCTTGGGACCCCCCAAGACCCAGATAGAAGTGAGAGCCTTTTTAGGTCTCTCCAGTTACTACAGGAGGTTTGTTAAGGGCTATGGCACCATTGTTGCCCCCTTAACAGAGCTGACTTCCAGGAAGAAGCCCAAGAAGGTGATCTGGATTGAATCTTGCCAGAAAGCTTTTGATGCCCTGAAGGCCGCCGACTTCTCCAAGGAATTAGTTGTGTAGACCGACGCTTCAGAGCATGGTGTGGGAGCGGTGCTCTCACAACTGAACAAAGAGGGCCTAGACCAGCCTGTAGTCTTCCTTAGCAGGAGACTACTTCCCAGGGAACAGAGGTGGAGTGCCATAGAATGAGATGCTTTTGCTGTGATCTGGGCACTGAAGAAGCTGAGTCCCTACCTGTTTGGGACTCACTTCCGAGTTCAGACAGACCACAGGCCCCTCAGATAGTTGATGCAATTGAGGGGTGAGAACCCAAAACTGTTGAGGTCATCCATCTCCCTACAGGGAATGGACTTTACGGTGGAACACCGCCCTGGCACAGAACACGCCAACGCAGATGGTCTGTCCAGGAGGTTGGGTAGTTCTCCCTACTTTCAGCTGGAGGGGACATGTGTTATACTTGGCAACTTTTGGCGTGTTTCCCCTGACTTTTTGCTTTCTGACCTCCAGGTTTTGAATCTGTTTTTGCTGGTTTAGTGTCTCTGAGCACTTTGTTACTGCTGTTCAGTGTTAAAGTGCAAGTACTCCTGTTGTAAATTGTTATTAGGGATTGGTGTTTCCATGGTTGGCATATTTGATTTACTAATCAGTCCCTAGTACAGTGCACCGTGTGTGCACAGGGCCTGTAAATCAAATGATGCTAGTGGGCTTGCAGCACTGGTTGTGCCACCCACACAAACAACCTGTAACTGTAACTCTGGCCTGCCATTGCAGAGCCTGTGTGCAGTCTGGGACTGCCATGTCGACTTGGAAAGTGTACCCACTTGCCAGGCCCTAACCTTCCCCTTTCTTACATATCAGTCACCCCTAAGGTAGGCCCAAGGTACCCCTGTGGGCAGGGTGTAGTGTATGTGAAAGGTAGGACATGCCCTGGTGTGTGTGGCATGTCCTGATAGTGAATTACTGCCAATTTTGTTTTTCACTATTGCAAGGCTACCTGTTCCCACAGGACAGACTGGGGAGTTTGTTTATAACATCTTATAAATATAACTACCCCTGTGAACAAGGTAGAAAAATAAAGTTTAGTATGCCTGAACTCAGAATCTAAAAATGCATCTTTTAGTAAAGGTGATTTTTACATTCAGTGTTTAAAAATACCACGTTTAGAAAGTCGGTATTTTCTTGCCTAGCCATCCACTATGCCTCTGCTGGGTTTCTGGATTGACTGTCTGGTTTTGGGATGACAGGGGCTGGGGAGGAGCAGTGGCTCCAGAGAGTCTAGCTGGGTCAGGAATGGGCTGAATAGACCTGGGCTGCATTTAGAGTAGGGGGAGGAGATTTACTTTCACCTGAATGGGCCTGGTCTACCTCTGACAATGCTGTCTCCACCTACTGCCAGAAAGCTGCACCAGAGAGGACAGAACTGGTTCTGGCTGGGCACAGACACTCTCTTCCTGAGAGGACAAAGGGTCTTGGGCTATAAAAAGTGGGTACCAAACCCCTAAATTTTAGAACTCTTTTGGAACCAAGAAGACTGCCAAGAAGAAGAGCTGGAGAAGCTGTGATGAGGGACTACCACTTTGCTGTGTGCTTTGCTGTGTTGGCCTGCAGTGGCTGCTTCTGTCTTGGGCAGTGAAAGGACTGGACTGAACTTTCTGCAATTTCTTTTTGCGAGTTTCTCCAAGGGCTTGAGGTAGAGCTTGCCCCATGTTCAAGAAGTCTAAGGAACAGCAAAGACTTCAAGTTATTCTGCCCTCAGCACTGAGGACTGTGTGTTTTGTGCTGCCACAGAAGAAAAAGCAACCTGACGCCATCTACGATGCCGCTGCCGACTCCGTGTCCTTAAGACACAGCAGAGGGTACCGCCGCAACTCCGCACCGCAATCCTGGTCTCACCGACGACGCCATCTGATGCCACCACCGAGCCGCTGCTTGCACCGCAACCTGTGGGCACCACACTTAGCACCGCCTCGCGACGCTGCCTTGGTATCCCCGACGACACCGCTCCATGCCGACATCGACGCCGCTGTTTGCACCATGGTTCGAGGGCGCCACTCGTAAGTTACACGATGCACCGTCCTCATCCCACACCCCAACCTTGGCCTACCAACGCAGGGACAATCGACTCCAGTTCGTCAGTCGACGATAGCTCTTCAGCAAAGACGACGACGCTGCTTGCACCGTGACCTGCCAGCACCGCGATTAACATCGCATCACTTCGCAACGCAGCCCTGGTCTCACTGATGCCGCTGGACGACTGTCACCAAGCCACTGCCTACACTGCCACCTGAGGGCACCACATGCCACACGCACCATTGCACTTCGCACCGCAGCACCCGACACCTACCAGCGCCGGCGCTCCTGACTTCAACCGCAAAGAGTTCGATCTGCAATGCGTGTGACTTAAAGGGTCTGATGACTCCTGCACCGACCTCCTGCACCGACTCCTGCGGACGCTGTGCCTTCAGAGCTCAACGAGAGGTCGCCAAAGCCCTGCATTTCTAAAATGTACTGTTTTGCGGGTCTTCCCGACATCGTAGCTGGCCCACGATGCCGCGGTCAGCCAGCACTGTTTGGAATTTGTTGTTCACGACGCCGAGATAGCCCCAGATGGAGCTATCGACTTCAAGGAACTTTATTTCAAGTTTATTTAGATAACTGAAGATTTCCAAGTACTGTATTGTGGATTTGTATAGTTTTTCGTCTTGTCTTAAGTATATAAAAACATTGGATATTTTTCTAAAGTGGTGTGGTGTCCTTTTCTAGTGCTTTCACTGTGTTACTGTTGGTTATGTGCAAATGCATTACACACTGCCTCTAAGATAGGCCTGACTGCTCGTGCCAAGCTACCAAGGGGATGAGCAGGGGTTATTTTAGGAGTGTAACTCCCTAATCCTGACTAGGAATAATGGTCCCTACTTAGACAAAGGTGCAAGCCCTTGCCAGCTAGAGACCCCCATTTCTAACAGCAGGCAAAGAAACAAGGACATGTGTGTGTGCAGTGTTATACAGGGTTCGGTTATATGGCCATGCAGGCACAAGAACATATATCATGGCCTTTTGGTGCTGGCATAGGATCAGAACCCAGGGTCTCAGGGGAATGGGATTGTGGAGCTCAGCGTTTGTGAGGGCTAGTTGATATGAGATGAGGCCCAGCTGCAGGCATGTGAGGATGTCTGAATGAATTTGAGAAGCAGCTAATGGTTTATGAAGGTCAGGAAGGGAAGGCCATCAAACAGATTTTGAAGACTTTTGCTTCTGGAAAATAACATTTTATCTTTTTACTCATGTTAAATGGCAGTAGTGGATGTCATTTAATCAGTAGCGTAGCTAGGCCTTTTGCCGGCCGTGGGGGCCTCTGCATTTAACGCCCGTGTCGGATGAATTTAAGAGCTGGGTGTGCTGGTGATTTTCCCGCAACAGGCGCAGGCAAGAGTGGGGGGGCCGTCACCCCAAAACCTGTGCCACCCAGGCTGGACTGCCCCCTGTCTCCCCTTGCTACACCACTGCATTAAATGGCGATGTGGTATTCTTCCACAACTGTCTACTCTAGATGTAAAGAAAGATGATATTACGCATTGGTACCCAACTGACACTCTTTGAGAGTAAATTAAAGATGATGTTACATTTTCTTTCACAAATGGCAGGGTTTGGGGGTAAAACTCATGTTTTTAATGAAAAATCCATTCTTTGTGGGTAAATAAAAGGCAATGTTACATTTTCCTGTGCAAATGGCAGTCTGTATGATATAAATTAATGGTGACAGCACTGAAGCACAATAGATTTAATTTCACAGACACGAAGAAGACCCTTTTCCAAAAGATTTTTACTTCATATATTCTGTTGATAGAAGGCCACACTGCTAGAGAGCTACTGATCAAAAGCTACTGACCAAACATTGTTGGATGAAAACTCTTTGTTGCTGCAGTATTTGAACACTGAGACAGTATTATTTTTGAAAAATTACAATGCTAGTACTCCATATCACGGACAGGAACTGCTGAAAGGTCCAGGTTGCTGTAGTGCTGTGTGTTATACTGTACAGAGGTCAATCAACAGGAAACAGTTGAAACCCACGCATGTATACTCACAATGCACACACCATAAAATAAGACACCATTGACACGTACTCCATTCAGACAGTTTATTTTGAACATTGACACATTTTCCTAGGATTAGCCTACACCCACTCTAATACATTCCGTCCTGGACGTTACTCATAGACATATGGCACTCAAGGAGAGTCACTCCTGGGCTTAACTTTCATCCGCTTGGCAGGGGGAGACAGAATAGCTACCTCCACTTAGTACTCAGCTGAGTTCAACAGGAAGGAGGCAACAAATCCAAGACTTAGGTTCATTTACCAGATGTGAAAATTACAACTCTGCAACTTCATCAAAGCCACCAGATGTGAACATCACTCAAAGCACCTCAAAGCCAGACATGCAAATTAGGAGTAGTCACCACTGGACCTACATGCCCTCTAGCAACAGAAACTACTGCACCCACATGCTCTCCAGACAATTCACAAATACAGCTAATTGACTTATAAGTGGACAGCACAACCTGCACAAGGACTACTAACTCAAAAGAAATTTCAAATCAAGCAGTGTGTAAACACAATGTCTCTAGCCAAAATAAAGATAAAGATCAGAACCAGAAGGAAATGCATAGCTGGCAGGTTTAAATGCATCTCCAAGACCTTACCCACATAACTCCCCTAGTAGATCAACAATCACAACATGTTCTCCCACAGATTCAGACCCCAGAAATATGCCACCTACACCTTGAACCACCATCACCTGCTATCCCTCAAACCAACCTTAGAACTTCATTCATAGCCTTTTTTTCAGTTTTTTCTATATCATGAACTTGACCCAAAGGTATTGGAGCCCTTTCCATGAGCTACAGTTACATTGCACAAGAAAGCATTCATTTTGTTAGTGTCAGGTTGCGAAAGGGTGCACTAACCTTCAGGAGACAAATCCAGCGGGGGTGATGCCTAGAACCCAAAGCCCCCTCGCTCTGCCCTACAAAGGGACGTGTAATACTCCACCCTGCACTACAGAGCGCAGGGGATAGGGGATAAAGAATAGGGAACAACGGAAGAAGGCACTGCTATCTTCCTTCTCAGCGAAACTCTCGTTCCCGGCCACTCTAGGAAAGTGCGCACAATAGGGTGGTCCCACCGTGTCCTCACAGGGTCTGTAGGAGGGAAACAACCAACAACAGGTGGGTTATAGACGCATTTACCTTACTCCTTCCCACCCTGCTAGTACTCCACCCACTATGTCCCTAACCTAGACTCACCAGGTTTTGCACTACAGGGTCCGGCTCGGAATTCTGGAAAGAATGACTTCCAGGAACATGCAGCACTGAACTCACATGAAGTCAACGGAAGCGCGGAAAACTCTCTCCTTGAGAGTAGCGCTGAGTCCACAGAAAGGTGAGTATCCAGAGTCTGGAAAGAGGGTGTTCGAAGAGCGTGATCCGTCTCACGTCTTTGAGTCCCAAGGGAAGGAGTCCTGTATCCCTCCTAACAAACAATAACAAGGCTATGGAGTCCGATGCAATAGCCTTCACGGGACCACGGGTGTTCGAAAGGGCGAGTTCTCACCCGGTTCCCACCGTGAGGCTCGAAGGTGCTTGTAATACTTCACAAGGTGTTACAAGAGCCGTTGCGGGACCACGGGTGCAGGAGGTGCCAGGACGCACCCGGTTCCAACCGCGAGGCTCGAAGAGGCAATGATCCTATTCAAATGGACACAAGAGCCGTTGCGGGACCACGGGTGCAGGAGGAGCCAGGACGCACCCGGTTCCAACCGCGAGGCTCGAAGAGGCTGGAAGAACTGTGCGGCGCCGCGCACAGCGTAATGGCAGTCAGGGTAGGTCAGAGTAATCCAGAGACCGCGGATAAGAAAGCGGCTTGAAGGGGCTCTCTCGAACAGTCCGTGGTACCACTAGCAGAGCTCGGGTTGGTACTGACTCTGTATAGTAACAAGCACCGGATCCCCCTAGTGGAGGGCTATATATAGACAGCCTATCCACCAGGAAGGACATCCGATGTCTCTTCCAGGTGCATGCTGGGACGTGTAGTCCGGCTACTGGTTTCTGCGGGACGTGATCATGACAGTACCCCTCCGCAACGACCACCGTCCCGGTGGCCCACCTGGCTTCGTAGGGTTACGTGTATGAAAACGACGGAGGAGCAGGGGACAATGCAAGTTGGCCGCTGGTTCCCACGTTCGTTCTTCCGCCCCATAGCCTTTCCAGTGAATGAGGTAGTATATCTTCCCTCTAGTTTTCTTGGAATCTAATATACTTTGTACTTCATATTCCTCCTCTCCCTCTACTTCCATAGGTTTAGGTACTGCTAGCAAACGGGTATGAGACAAGTATGGTCGAAAAAGGGAAACGTGGAAAACGGGGTGTATTTTCCAGGTCTTAGGTAGTTGCAACTTCATCGCTACTGGGTTTATGACTTGCACTATAGGATAGGGACCTACATATTTGGGTTTGAGCCTATTTGATCCCTTCAGCTGCAAGTTGGTGGTGGATAACCATACCTTATCCCCTACCTCATACAGGGGCCCCGGGGATCGTTTTTTGTCTGCGAAGCGTTTGGTGGTTTCTTGGGCCTTCAGCAGCTGGCTTTTAGCCTCAATGAGCACTGCACGAAGATGCGCATGGTGGGCTTGGATCGACGGATGTTTGCACGTCACTGGCCAGGCGAAAGACAACATGTTAGGGTCATAGCCGTACAAGCAATAAAACGGGGAACACCCCAACGTGGTGTGTTTACTGTTGTTGTAGGCGAACTCTGCCGTCCACAACAGGGTACTCCACTCGGTCTCATGATGTAGGGAGAAACACCGCAGGTACTGCTCCAGGGTCTGGTTGAGTCTCTCGGTTTTACCATCTGTTTGCGGATGGTAACTGGTTGATAGCCGGGCGTCGATCTTCATAACGGAGCATAAGGCCTGCCAAAATCTGGACGTGAACTGCGAGCCTCGGTCTGTTATGAGAATTGCAGGGATACCATGTGCTCTCACCACATGCTGCAGGAATATGAGGGATAACTCGGAGGAGGAAGGAATCGTCTTTAAAGGTACGAAATGGCCCATCTTGGTTAAGTGATCCACCAAGACTAGGATGACTGTGTGTCCATTGCTGGGGGCATTTCCACTATAAAGTCCATGGAAACGGTGTGCCATGGAGAGTCCGGGATGGGTATAGGGCGCAGTAACCCCACTGGTTTAGAGTGTTGGGTCTTGCCTTGGCGCACACCGCGCATCCTGTAATATAGTGCCGCACGCGTTCTCGTAATCCCGGCCACCAGAAATGTCGTTCAACGAGGGCTATGGTTTTGTAGATCCCCATATGTCCTCCCAAAGACGAGTCATGAGCCCACTGCATCACCTGGTCTTGTAAGCGGGCAACGGGTACGTACAGAACGTGATGGCGAAAGAAGAAACCCTCCTTCTTGCTTCGATTCTCGGGTTCTTCGTTTACCCATGCTTGTGCATCCACTTCTGCGGACTCCATCCGGAGGTCGTCAAGGAAGTCGTCTTTCGTCACCAAAGCGATCCGTTCTTGAGGGTATGTCGCCTTGCTTAGGATGGAGGGAGGTGTGGTGACTTCCGGGCCGTCCTCCTGGAGAGGATCGGTCGGTCTTGATAACGCATCTGCCTTGCCGTGTTTACTTCCTGGCCGGTACCGTATCACGAAGTCGTAGTCTGCGAAGAAGAGAGACCATCGTAGCTGTCGTGGTGTCAGGGCTCTAGCTGACTTCAGAAATAACAAGTTCCGATGATCCGTGAAGATCTCAATAGTGTGTTGGGCCCCCTGTAGATGATGTCTCCATTCTTCACAGGCCCTCTTGATAGCTAGCAATTCTTTATCAGAAATGCTGTAGTTCACCTCACAGGGGGTAAGCTTCTTTGAGAAGAAGGCCACCGGATGCAGCTGTCCCGTGTCTGGGTGTCTTTGAGAGAGGATGCCCCCAAGGCGTAGTATGAGGCGTCTGTCTCCAGGACAAAGGGCAAGTGCACATCCGGATGCCTTAGTATCGGTGCCTTCGTGAAACAGGATTTTAGTTCTTGAAAGGCGGTTTCGGCCTGTGTGGTCCATGCAAACGCTACTCCCTTCTTCAATAAGGAGGTAAGGGGCTGTAGTATTTGTGAGAAGTTCTTGATAAAACGGCGATAGAAATTACTGAATCCTATGAAGCTCTGTAACGCCTTCTGGTTCGTCGGGGATCTCCAGCCTGTGATGGCCTCCACCTTCCTTGTATCCATACTAATCCCAGTAGCACTGATGATATACCCCAAGAACTCTACTTTGGTGGCATGAAAAAGACACTTTTCTAGTTTGGCATACAACGAGTACTTCCGCAACCGTTCCAATACCTGCGATACGTGTGTGGTGTGCTCCTTGATGGATGACGAATAGATCAGTATGTCGTCAATGTAAACCATGCACATCACGTCCGTGAGCCCACGCAAAACCTCATCCATAAAATACTGGAACGCCGCTGGGGCATTGCACAGCCCGAACGGCATTACACAGTATTCGATCAGCCCATACTTCATACGGAAGGCCGTCTTCCACTCGTCCCCTCTCTTCATCCGCACCAGATGGTAGGCTCCGCGGAGATCCAGCTTCGTGAACACAGTGGCTCCCTTCAGTTGGTCCAACAACACCGGGATCAAGGGGAGGGGGTACCGATTCTTCACTGTGACTCTGTTAAGTGCTCTGAAGTCGATGCATGTCCGCAAATCGCCTTCCTTCTTAGGAATAAAAAAAAGAGGAGAGGAAGCAGGGGAAGTAGAGTGTCTGATGAAGCCGTTGGCGAGGTTCTCATCCAGGTATTCCCTCAAATGTAGATTTTCGGGCTCGGTTAATGCGTATACCCTGCTACAAGGTATTGCAGCACCCGGAACCAGGTCTATTCAGCAGTCATAGTCTCTATGAGGGGGGAGATGGCTTGCTGCTGATCTATCGAACACCGAAGCATATGGTTGATATGCCGGGGGAAGTGTCGTGGTGCACGCCAGGACGTGCATGGTGCCTCCTGCAGCCAGAAACGTTGCTTGGTTTTCCCCCAGGTCCTCTTCCAACGCTTGTTGTCTAGTGCAATGTTCCTTGCAGTACGCAGATTCCATCACCACCGTTCGGCTTGCCCATCCCACCGTAGGGTCATGAAGGGTTAACCATGGCATCCCCAAGATCAATCGGAAATGAGGTGCGTCGATTAGGTCGAACCGAATCGCCTCATAGTGGTCCTGTCCGAATTGCATGAGAAGAGGCCGAGTATGGTATCGAACAGGACCAGACGTGAGTGCCTTGCCATCTACCGCCTTCACTGGTTCAGGGACGGTCTTCTTCTGTAAGGGTAACCCTAAGTCTTCCGCGTACTTCTGATCAATGAAGTTACTGGTGGCCCGGAGTCCACCAAAGCAGGCACGAGTTTGAGTACACCGTCCTCCAACCACAAAGAGACGTTAACGTGGAGGTGCGGTACTGAAGGTTGTAAGGTGTTAGCGATTACTGGAGACACTTTTTCTTCCACATGCCCCAATCCAACGGTCTCATGTTGGCTCGGGGCTATTCGTTTCCCTTCTCCCCTTCAGTGTCCCAAGCCCCGTGGATCACAGCTTGGTTCTTTGTCGGAGGCCTCTTCTCAGGGAGCCGTGTCCGAGCCTTGCATTCTCGTATAAAGTGGCCGGCCTTTCCGCAATACAGACAGAGACGTTGTTTCCGTCTCTTCTCCCGTTCCTCGGTGCTCAAAGGTCCTCGGGTACTGACAATCTGCATGGGTTCGGGGGCTTCCGCCGCTTGGGCTCCTTCCCCAAATGTAGGTCGACCCTTAGGTAGAACGTATCTCAC
The DNA here is from genome assembly GCA_963921515.1 of Calotriton arnoldi. Classification (NCBI taxonomy): domain Eukaryota; kingdom Metazoa; phylum Chordata; class Amphibia; order Caudata; family Salamandridae; genus Calotriton; species Calotriton arnoldi. The sequence continues at coordinate 254,884 of CAWUFW010013402.1, forward strand.
CTCGGGCCTGTTCTTATCTGTCTTCCTTTCTTGCATCCGATGGTCCAATTGCACCGTTAGATCGATTAGCTCCTCACAGGTCTGGGGCAATTGGACGACCTGGGCAAGCACGTCCTTCAGCTTCCCCGAAGCCCCTGATAGAACAACGAGGTCCTCTTGTTTTGGGGCCAATCCGTCTCCACCACCAAACGGTTGAACGTAGTTACATAGGAAAGGAGGTCCTGTGTCCCTTGCTTAAGGGTGAGCAGCTCCCTGTCGGAGGTCAGCAGATGCATCCTTCGATCGAACAACCTACGCATCTCCGTGCAGAACCCAGCGAAATTGTACAACACCGGGTCGTCCCTTTCTATCAAGGGAATGGGCCAGTTTGCAGCGTTCCCCCCCAGATAGGACATAATGAAGGAGGTTTTCGCCTGATCATTGTGAAAGAGGATTGGTTTGCATAAAAAATGCAACCTGCATTGATTGATGAATATCCCAAACTTTTTTGGGTCGCCATAAAAGCGTTCGGGAGCTGCAAGGGGTATCTGCGGGGAGTGGATCACTTGTACCGGGGTGGTTTCGCCTCCTCCCGGGTGACCTACAGTGGATTCCGCAGCCCGAGGCTGCGGAGGGGGAAGTGTCCAGTCCTGGATATACTTCCTCCCAGGCGGGTCAGGGCCTTTTCTACTCAGCCCTGCTACTTCCCGACGCATGGTGCCCATCTCGGTCCGAAGGTTTTGCGTTTCGACTCGAAACGCGTTGACCTCCGTCTGTAGGGTCGCCATGGTCTCGAGTAGTGTGGTCAACGCTGTGTTGACATCCATCACCCAGGCTGGATGGTCGTCTTGGGCTTGTCACTCTGTCAGGTTGCGAAAGGGTGCACTAACCTTCAGGAGACAAATCCAGCGGGGGTGATGCCTAGAACCCAAAGCCCCCTCGCTCTGCCCTACAAAGGGACGTGTAATACTCCACCCTGCACTACAGAGCGCAGGGGATAGGGGATAAAGAATAGGGAACAGCGGAAGAAGGCACTGCTATCTTCCTTCTCAGCGAAACTCTCGTTCCCGGCCACTCTAGGAAAGTGCGCACAATAGGGTGGTCCCACCGTGTCCTCACAGGGTCTGTAGGAGGGGAAACAACCAACAACAGGTGGGTTATAGACGCATTTACCTTACTCCTTCCCACCCTGCTAGTACTCCACCCACTATGTCCCTAACCTAGACTCACCAGGTTTTGCACTACAGGGTCCGGCTCGGAATTCTGGAAAGAATGACTTCCAGGAACATGCAGCACTGAACTCACATGAAGTCAACGGAAGCGCGGAAAACTCTCTCCTTGAGAGTAGCGCTGAGTCCATAGAAAGGTGAGTATCCAGAGTCTGGAAAGAGGGTGTTCGAAGAGCGTGATCCGTCTCACGTCTTTGAGTCCCAAGGGAAGGAGTCCTGTATCCCTCCTAACAAACAATAACAAGGCTATGGAGTCCAATGCAATAGCCTTCACGGGACCACGGGTGTTCGAAAGGGAGAGTTCTCACCCGGTTCCCACCGTGAGGCTCGAAGGTGCTTGTAATACTTCACAAGGTGTTACAAGAGCCGTTGCGGGACCACGGGTGCAGGAGGTGCCAGGACGCACCCGGTTCCAACCGCGAGGCTCGAAGAGGCAATGATCCTATTCAAATGGACACAAGAGCCGTTGCGGGACCACGGGTGCAGGAGGAGCCAGGACGCACCCGGTTCCAACCGCGAGGCTCGAAGAGGCTGGAAGAACTGTGCGGCGCCGCGCACAGCGTAATGGCAGTCAGGGTAGGTCAGAGTAATCCAGAGACCGCGGATAAGAAAGCGGCTTGAAGGGGCTCTCTCGAACAGTCCGTGGTACCACTAGCAGAGCTCGGGTTGGTACTGACTCTGTATAGTGACAAGCACCGGATCCCCCTAGTGGAGGGCTATATATAGACAGCCTATCCACTAGGAAGGACATCCGATGTCTCTTCCAGGTGCATGCTGGGACGTGTAGTCCGGCTACTGGTTTCTGCGGGACGTGATCATGACAGTTAGGCAAGGGAAGATTAAATGATTTGCCCAGAGTCACAGGAAGTTGAGCCAAAGCCGAGACTTGAACCTCGTTCCCCAGTTCCAAAGTTGGCAACTCTGGCCATAGTGCAACATTCTCTCCCTTTGCAGCATATCTTCCTATACCATCTCTGCCCCTCTACCCCCACCCCCATGGCCCCATCCCCATCACAGGCATTCTGCATTGTCCATAAAGTTTCCTAGGGAAAAGGACCACCATGCATACAAACAAAATTCAATCAATAGAAACAAAACAGCACACTACATTCCAGACTCACATCTTGGATCATCGTACTGCAGTTCAAGGGACCAAACCCTGGAATTCCTTTCTAGATAAATTACAATGCATTCATGAACACTTGCAATTCATAACTGAGGTGAAAGCCTGACCAGTCCTGAAGAAATCACCAATCAGCACCAACAGCTGTGGGAACAGTTCCAACTAAACAAAGCATGTCACAACCCAAATGATGAGTGGAAGACTCCAATCTCAGTGCCTCCACACTGATCAAAAGTGGGGGACAATGACTGGTGATCATTTAGAGGTGAGATCAATCACTTCTGGATTCCTACCGCCTTCTGATTAATACCCCTAGACTTGTATCCTGTGGCTAATTGTAAACCAATCTAGGCCACATAATAAATCATTTTTCCACGTTGCTCTCTTATAACAAATATGAACAGATCTGCCCTGAGCTTTGCATATAATCCTGCACCAACATTGGCTCACAGAATTAACCACTCAACCTCACCAGCTGGACATGCATGGAATCCATCGCTCACTGTAGGCCAGCAGAGGACTCTAATATAGTCCACGCTTCCAGGTCCCAGCCAGCCACATACTATTACCACTCTTTCCTTTACCCAATGACATTCACAAAACAGATTACCTAAATGAGGTTGTATGACGAAACAAAGAAATCCCTAACCCCGTATGCCTAACAACGCGGTCTGAATAACAACTGCGTCTTAACCACGCATTGCTTTACCATGCATGCCTTTACCACGAATTTTTGTGGTAAGGGCATGCATGTTAAAGGTGTATGCGTGGCCCAGCCCTGAAAACTAGCCCCACCCCCAGCCCTGAAACCTAGCCCCAATACCCCAGCCCTGAAAACTACCTCCAACCCCCAAACCTGAAGCCTAGCCCCGAAACACCCAGCCCAGAAAACTACCCCCGACCCACCCCCAGCCCAGAAAACTACCCCCGACCCACCCCATCCCATAAAACTACCGACCCCCTCAGCCCACAAAACTACCCCAACCAGCCCCCAGCTCACCAAACTACCCCGACCCACCCCAGCCCTACTTAAAACAGCGCCGACTCACTCTCCAGCCCCACTTAAAACAGCCCTGACCCACCCCCAGCCCCACTTAAAACAACCCCGACCAACCCCAGCCCACAAAACAACCCCTGACCCCCAGCCCACAAAAGTACCCCAACCCACTACCCAGCCCCACTTACATCACCGCGGACCTCTGCCTGCTTCTGTCCATCCGAAGCTAGACTACCCCAACCCACCCCAGCCCACAAAACATTCACGACTCACCCCCAGCCCACAAAACATTCCCGACCCACCCCAGCCCACAAAACAACCCTGACCACCTCCCAGCCAACAAAACAACACCTGAACCCCATCCCACAAAAGTTTCCCGACCCACCCCCAGCCCCACTTACCTCACAGCGTATCTCTCCCTGCCTCCTGCTGCAGTCCGTCTGCAAGCCCTACAGCGCATTGCCTGAAGGCATATGCATGGTTAAGGCATGTTGGTAGGGCCTGTGGAGTCATAACACTTGTGGTTTAGACCGCTGCGTTCCGACTGTTCCCCCCTAAATGAATCTATCCTGGCAGGTTTCTGACTCTCTCCCCTCCAAGCCACACCTACCCATATGACCTCAAATTGGGCAACCCTACACTATAACCATCCAGGAGGACTGTTACATAAAAGAACACAATGCATGGATCGGCAGAACAGATCAATGCTGTCAGCATACTACCAACCATTAAAAGTGTGTCTGTCACTCACACTTCCTCATTCATCACATCTCTAAATGCTGTGACCCAAAACACATAGCCCCACCTCAATGACCATCATGCATGATATGGAAACACTTCCCACAGAGGGTCAGAACAAGGACAAAACACTTCCACCCACACCACATACATAGCATAGCATGCTACCTCTGTGGATAAGCACTTCAGTTCCCCACTATGGGTAGCAAGAACTATATATATGTTACAATACAATGCAATATAATGTACATGGTTGACAAACATTCCCATTGTTCACACAGACGCCATGCACACAGTCACATCTCCTTGGAATATTCCTGCTCAACCCCCAATAGTCGTATTTCTGTATGCAGTTTTTCATCTTAGAATAGTGTTTTTGGAAGAGGCAACAACAGATGACTATGACAAAAATGTAATGAGCAGTGTAAAGGGAAATGGAAATTGAAATACAAGCAGGTTTGCTGGAATGGAAAATTAACATATAGATGTTAAAAACCATTAAAAATGTATTATTAAGATACGGAAATAGTGTATGCATAAACTGCATAAAAACAAACAAACATTGAGAATCATTGGGTAAACAATACTGACAAGTTGGAGCACTACATTTTCTAAGTGGTGTTGTTCTCCTTTGTGGAGGACCATTCAGAACAATGGTTGGGCCCTCTTAGCCCAAGTACCTGAATACATTGTCCAAAGAATTTCTTACAAATTTGCAGAACGAGAAATCCATCTTTGTTGGACTTCACCTTGCCTCTTCCAAAAACACTATACTAAGTCCTGCCTTTTCACCCTGTGCTGACTCTCAGACTTGGTGCATGAGGGACCACACCACTCAAGGCTGTACTGATACTACGGCACATTCCAATTCCTCAGGTTGAATGTTTACCACGCTGAGTGAGACTTGATTGATGGTAATGTGGGTAGGGCATAGTCGGGTGTGCATCACAGCCTGACGTTCTGGAACTCCTTACTCCTCTCCCCAATGGGCAGAGTATCCATTGCAAAAATGCTGGTACTGCCCTGATTGCTTTATCATATTCCAGCCAAGCTGGTCTTCCTCCACCAGCGTTAATTCCAAGATTCAACAGATTCCTCTCTGGTTTGATTTAGGGAGCTGGTAGGAAAAGAGTGGCCTTACACAAGCTGTTTGCCCCACTGGAAAAGGATGGCCTGGGGGCACCTCACAATGAGCTGTATTATGCTGCTGTGCAGTTGCAGTGGCCCATGCGGTGGCTGGCAACAGCCACTACTCAAGAGTGGGCCTGTGTCATCTGGGACATCAAGGGCCAGAGAATCCTGGACTGGCTCGTGAACCCGTGTAGTGGCAACTTGAGGATGGGATGCCTTGCTGGAGTGGCTGTGCGTTGTTGGGACAAATATGTGACCCGTGGCCAAACCCACTGCCACTCTGCCACTGTGTGCGATGTCGGTGTTTCGCGAGGCTGCAGACTGTCATAACACTGCCCCTTGGACGGAGGTGGGCGTTTTCATAGTGGGAGACCAGTATGAGCATAAAGCCCTGATGCTCTTCCTGTACCTCAGGGGGTACTACGTCATTGATGAGGAGCATTGTTTGGCCTACAATACTCTGTTGGCTGTCATTGGGGCTGCGTGGGGGCTGGAGCACACTGAGCCAATCATATGCCCAGTGTCACATGTGTTGTTGGAGCACGGTATTTGTCGGCCTGCAGTAATACTACTATACAGCCGGTTGTTAGAACCTCGCATTCTGACCCTCCATGTTTTGAGGGATAAGTGGGCTCTGTCTCTTCGATAGGATCTTGCGGGCAGACAATGGTCCCGTGCATTAGAGCAGGTGTAGGGTGTTTCTAGGAACTCCCATATGAAATACATTCAGTTCAACATTGTGCATTAGATGTATCTGACCCCTCTGCAACTTCATCACATTTTCCCAGGTGTAATCCCAAAATGCCCCCGATGCCCCTGCCTCGAGGCTGACTTTTATCATATGGTGTGGGCCTGCCTGGAGATTGAACTTTACTGGAGGGGGGTCATCCAGATGCTGTCTGACATCATGGGCAGCCCCTTACAGTTTGATCCCCTCCATTGTGTCTTGGGTCTGACCGCTCGTATGCGCAGAAATGAATATGTTGTTGGGTTCATTGACTTGGCATATGTCCTCCTGAAGTGCCACACTGCCATAGCCTGGAAGGCTGTGGTTGCGCTCTGTCTGTCACTCTGGTTGAATGACCTTCTTAAATTGGTGTCTATTGAGACAACAATGTAGTGTTAGCTCCCCTTGCAATGTGGAGTGGTGCCATCACTGGATGCCTGGGATACCTACCTTGGCAGGTTGTCTGTTCAGACAGAAGAGAGACCCCCTGAGATTGGGTGCTCACTGATCCGCGCTCCCAGGCACACTAGGGATCCCCCGACTGAAGCTTTATTTAAACGGCTGTTAACCCAGTTTTGGCTAATGGGTTTTCCTGCCCTCCCTACTGCTTATCACACGCACTCACTGATGGGGCACTTGGGGCTCTTTCACCCTGGACATCCTTGCTGGGCTGGTCATCGATGCCCCTTCTTCCCCCGATGGCTAGACCGCACAAAGCCATGGAGTTCCCTGCGAGAAGCCAACAGGTGAACCTTAGTCCACAGATGTTATCATTTTTTCCCCACATTGGGAACTTGTCACCGTCGTTTTGCTCCTCTTCCTTTACACTTGACTCCCTATAGGGTATTAACACAGACTTTATATGTTGACGCTTCACCCCAAGTCCTGTTTGGGGGACTGGGAGGGTTCTGGACCATGGGCTATATCACTGGGTATTTTTCTGTATGTGGGACGTGAGTCATGCTTTGTTCCCCTCGAGAGTTGTTACCCTGTGATCCTGTGATATGTTATTTGTATGGATTGTTCACTACTAGTGCCCTTGAATGGCTGCACTGTGTTCACGCTGTTTAAAACTTTAATAAAGAACTATTTTGAAAAGAAGTAATATATTTCACTGCAATTTTTTCCCTGCAGACTTTTTGCAGGTTTCGGGAGGTGCTCCATGCAGAATAGCGCAACAATGTTCTTTGTTCTCTATGTCTCCTTCTTTGCCATGCGACATGGGCCATTTTGTGTGCGAGTTTGTGTGCTTGCCATAGACTGCCATTATTCAGTTGTTTTACATGCCTCATTCTTTGCTGGGTGTTTCCATTTTGTGTAGCTGGTGATTGTGTGTGTGTATGCGTGTGTGTGAGTGTGTGTGTGTGTGTGTGTGTTAGTGATTTTGACTTTTCTCTCTATGCTTCCTTCTTTGCAAGCCATGCAGCGACCACCATTTTGTGGCTCCAGTAAGTGTGTGTTGTAGTCCTTTTATATTTGTTTTCCATGCCTTCTCCTTCACTGGCTATGCATAAAATAGCTACCACCGTTTTGTACAGCCAGTGTGTGTTTCAATGCATTTAGTCCACTTTTAAAAGTTGTATTCTAGGAACATTGATAGAAGAAGCCCATGATATTTTAATTTATTTTTGTTATTTTCTGATATATTTATTTGTGCTTGTGGCTGATTGTAGTACACAGTTGTTGTTGTTTATTAATTTATTACATTTTTGCCTGCCCCATTTGCCTTCCATATTGACCATGGGCCCTGGAGGGGCACTAGCAATTATTTAATTAATTCATTTGATTATTGCCTGCCTTCCCATGCCTCCCATAGGGTTCCTCTGTCCCTGGAAGGGCACCAGCAAAAAATTGATGTATTTGATTATTGCCGGCCCCGGCCTCCTAAAGGGTTTCCTTGGGCCCTGGAGCGGCACCAGCAATTGCCTAATTCATATATTTGAAGTTTGCCTGTCTCCCTGTAGGCCTCTTTCCTGAAAGTTTTTTCTGGATGGGCCAAGGGTGCATTCTGGTGGGCCAATGCAGGCCCACTTTTGTCAATTCTGGAGGTAGCCTACAAGCCCTAGATTTACATTATATCTTCTTCCTAACAGGCATGCAGAGCAAGAAGGGAATTATTTGTGAGTAAGAGCTTATGTCTATACTCGTCGACCCCAACCCTCATAATTTCCAGCTGTCCAGACTTCAACCCAAGGACCTGAATATCAAACATATTGTAAAAGTAGTTCAAGTTTAAGGAGGTCCCTTTTACCACTTACAGGCCTTGATATCTTCGCACAAGGAAGACTGTAAACAGCTGCTCCGTATTTCACTGAATGCGCCGCCCATAGGGCAGGTGCTGATTCCGGGCTGCCCTGAAGGCCAAGCATTAATTGTAATAGGGTGCACTGTCCCTGGTTTGCGCCTGCCGCAACGTGGGGCAAACAGGGACAATGCGCCCTTTCTGTAATATGAGCCCTGTTCTTTGAAAACCCCCTTACAAAGTTGCCCATGTGTAGGTGTGCTGTGAGCTCTTTCTTTGCACTAAAATAGTTGAATTCTGTTTCCACTCATGAATTATTGTGTGTCGACAAGGTGTGAGGATCCACAAAAGTGTTTCAAATCAAGCTGCAATTGCAATCCCTATAACCAGTGCAGATGTGCACCTTCATGAAGGGCTGGGATAGCTTCAGGGTAATCATGCACCAGTTAACAAAGTGTGGCAACATCTGTACCATCTGTGACTTTTTTCAGTAACAATTGTTTTGCCACTGTTCTGCTGTAAGAGTAGCTTTGCTTACAATCTTTCATTCTAGTAGGGGTGTACATCTGCTCACATCAAAGGCTATGAGTGTGCCAAGGTAGAATTGGTTTCAATACTGTCCATGTTCTTCTGGGATAATCTGGTTTCCATTTTAGCTATTGCTCTGCCCAGAATATTCAAGAAGGGTTTTCTGAGCTCTTACTTGTGTGAAAATGAAGTGTTGTTGTCATAAGTAGATTGTCCTCCTGTAGAAAGTATCACAGAAACTGCAAGTTGGCAGTTGAGAGTCCTCCTCCTTTTTGGTACATGGTTAACATGTGTGGCTTCATTTGACACATTATAAACAGAATAGCTAAATTTTGAAGAAAATATTGGGTCTGCACTCATTGTTTTGAGGGCACTAAGGGGCTGATTACAATGGAGGGCGGACTTGATCCGCCCGCCATCGTAGCGGTGTTTGGGACCGTCCGCCATGCATGCAGCGGTCCCGCCTACCCGATTAGGATGGGACTGCCACCGCTGCGGTCAGATTTCGCACCGTTAACATTGAGGCGGTGGCTGCTGACAGCAGCACCACCGCGATGTCGAAAAGAGCATGTTGTGCATTTCACTGCACTACGTGGCAGGCACTACACTGTGCCTGCCACATGGTGCAGTGAAATGCAGGGGGGTACCCATGAGGGGGGTACCATGGGTACCCCCCAGTGCACCCACACCTCCCCCCAACACAAGGGGGGGCCTGCAACGGGCCCCCAAAACCAATCCCCGCCAGCCTTTCAATGGCGGTTCACCCGCCACGGAAAGGCTGGCTTCCGCCTGCATCGTAATTCGGTGGACGGAGCCTGCTTGGCTCCGCCACCATTGTGAGCATGCTGACCGCTCCCCCAGGCAATCGTAACGATTGCCTGTGGTGGCTCCGTGGCGGACGGGCTTTGTCTCCGCCGTGGTCGCGGTCTGGATCCCACCGCCATCGTAATATGGCGGTCGGAGAATCGCGGTCCGCAGGGCCGGCGGATCTCACCGCCGGCCCGGCGGTGGCGATCGTTCCGCCATCGTAATCAGCCCCTAAGTGTGGATTGCACATCTTCACATTCAAAAGACAATTTTTTTTCTTTGTCTGAAACAAAGCATTAGCAGGCTTTAAGGCTAAAAGTATGTCTTGTAAAAAAAAATCCCAATTACATGAACATTTTCCAGTGTAGCTCCTTGACGTGACGTGATATGAATGAGTATCGACGGAGGTTGATAGTGATTCTGGCCACCGAGTTCTGGATGTTCTGCAGACTCCTGATGAGATGCTTGTTTATTTCAGAATAGAGGGTGTTCTTGTAGTGTAGTTTGCTGGTAACAAATGTGTGGGTGACGGTTTTCCAGGTGTTGACTGAGAGCCATTTTAAAATCTTCCCAAAAAATCTTCTGGGTGTGGAAGCATTGGAAGCATTAGGCAGTGACGGCATTGACTTTGGCTGTTATGTCGCATGGGTAGTGTGTGTGCTAGTAGGTCCTAGCTTTATTGGCCCCCAGGTTCAGTCACAAAGAGAGGAGCTCACCCCAAAGATCATGACTTCAGGTTTGTCATGTTCAATTTCAGGCAGTTAGACTCCCTCCATCACTCATCGGTCATTGTGATATATATATATTCTAGGCAGATTCAGCTAAGAGCTTGTGAGGCTTGCAGTTTTCAAGATTCTGTTTGTGAATGGGGAAAGTTTGTGTATCTCTTGTATGTCGGATCTACATATGTATATCTGCAGTTTAAGTGAGAGGGAGTGTATACATGTGTGAGTGCGCGGCTGTGGGATTTTGGCGCATGTGTTTGTGGCCTGGCCATTCTGGTGGGGGTGGTTCGTTGGGCAATGTTTGTTTCAGCCAGGTGTGAGTTTGCTTATGGGCTGTATGTATGGGTATAAACATGATGTTTATAAATGTGATAGGGGGTCTTTATGTGATGTGTTTTGGTTCATTAAACCAAATGGGTGTGCAAAATGATATTGATAAATGGCTCAATAAATTATTTGGGTCACACAGACAACATTTATTTTCTGACTCTATATGTGTTGCAGTTGTGGGTCCTGAAGGTCAATTGACCACCTGCTCTGCAGCTTCTGTGCATGGATCATCAGCTGTGTGACCTCTCATTGTAACAGAGTCCCTCAACAAAGCAAGTCCTATTCAGTGAAATGTAAAAAGTAAAGAAACGCTATTTAGGAAATGTGACCAAATAGGGTAGATTAAATTGTGAGGTAAAATTGTACATATTTGGTTTTAATATAACTATGTTAAGTATGTACTGTGAAGTACAGAGAGACTATCCATTTATCTGAAAAACATATTTTGTTTCTGGCAAAACTTTAGAGATGTCCACTTTAAAATATACCTTTGCATTGAATTAGTTAGCTCTAAGGTAACTTTGAATAATTAGCATTAATGCCACTGTGTGTATATCATGCCACATTACATTACCCATGGTAGCCCTTTATTGAACTGAATTATGATCAGTCCCATTGCGAGTAGATTCAATAAGACAAAGAGTAAGATCACTATAGCCAGGGGCACTGAAATTATACAGCAGGGAGGACCAAATAGGGGTGGGCGGAATTTGCGTAGTCGCGCTACGCAAAGCTCCGCGAAACGGTAAAAAATCTCCGCGAGCACACAAAAGTTCCGCGAACACGCGGAATTGCTTGTTCCGCCCGTTCGCGATGCTTTTTTCCTGTTCGCAAACGCTGTTTGCGTGCTCGGGGAGAAATATCTTGCGAACACGCATTTTGAAAGCGCGAACAAGCAAAAAACTCCGCGAAGCCGCAGATCGCGGAATTTTGGGCAATTTCGCGTTCTCCGCGGAACGCGAAATTACCCAAATTCCGCAAATTCTGCGAGCGGAACGGAATTTACTGCCCAGGCCTACAAATTATGCGGCAGGGTTGAATAAATTGTGCAGCTAAAAAAGGCAAATTACGTGGCGTAATGAGCCACATTTTGTGATAGTATCACTTCATTATTTGTCATTTGTTTACACTTGTTAACACTGTCTGAGCATAGGTTGCATCTCATTAGTACAAGTTTAACACCTAAATACAGCAATAAGCAACAAAAACGTGACCAGTCTACATGTGCAAAGGGTTTTCAAATTTGCAACATGAGTTTCAGCATTTTTAGTACCTTTTGATGCGTTTGAGATATAAACATTTTTTTAATCTACAGATTATGCAGCAGATGATGAATTATGTGACAAATGCAGCAAATCCATAATTATGTGAAAAACACCACAGCTGCAAAATTTATTAATTACAATGTCCCTGACTATAACCTGAGAATGTGCAATGTAGTGTAACAAGGCATCATAATATGAAATGCTCACAATTGTAACCCTGCTGTACTGGTGAGAATAAATTCAACCCAGCACAATATCTTAAATGTGATAATACATTTATTTATTTTACCACAGCATCTGACAGACACACATACTCTAGCAGGCATTGTAATTCCACATTATTCTTAGATAATGGTGAGACATTTATGATTCTCTTGTAGCTGCTCATCCAACTGCCATGCACTGCCACTGTCTGAATAGTATAATGCACACCCCATCCTACACTATATTACTGCATGCATCATACACAGACTAAAATACATAAACACTCTCAGAACCCCCACATAGAAGCAGGCATGAGGTGTAGAAGGATGCCACAGCCCTGGAACCTGGTGCCACTGCACCTGCTGCATCATTGACAAGTAAGATCCTGTCCCCACTCCCCAATACACACTGCCTAACTGCAGCTAGCCTCAGACACAAGCTAAGGTTGCCCACTGGCCATTTTCTTCCAGCATGACCAGTGTTTTAATATCTCAGCCAGTCAAAAATAGGGAAAATCACCTAAAGTCATTATTTTACCCCTTGTCAGTGCATCCTTGAAACAGTGTTTATAAAAACGATAAATTTTAAAATATTTTCTAGAGGTTCCTTAAAGACCACTGACTGATAATTAATGTAAACAGCTGATGCAGTCTGTAGCCAAGACTCTAAAAATGCATAAAAGGATGTGAGGTGCTGTTGGACATGGCACTTCTTATGGGATTTCCCAAAACATTTAGCTTTTTTCCTCCTGGTTTTTGCTGATTCTCTTCTCGTGGCCTTAGGACTCTGCGCACTTTCCCACTGTAATGCAGTGTGAAAGCATGTGCACCCTTCCTACACATGCTAGGTTTAGGTGTTGTACCTGTGAGTGCCCTGCAAAAAGGTACACCACATACCCAGGGCAGGTACTGCACTGGCTAAAAGTGGGACGCAGCACTGATTTTGCCACCAACCAGAATAGCCTGTCAAGCATGTATCAGGGCTGCCATTGCAGGCCTGGGGGTACACAATTGCACTTGTGCTCAGGTTGGCATTTCTCACTTATCAGCCAACCCTGAGCGGGCCCTCTACTAACACTAGAGCACACCTAGGGTAAGCCCTGAGGGACGGAGTAAGTGGTAGGCAAAAGGCAGGGCAGGTACACATGGGTGTTCCATCCCCAGGTAGGGAAGAACCCCCATGTGGGTTTTCCCTACCTAGGAAGTCAGTTCCTCCCATGGGACACCACCGGGGTTTTTCTGTTTCTCTACTTGTGGCCTTAGGGCTCTGGGCACTTTCCCAATGTAAATGCAGTGTGAAAGTGTGCATACTCTTCCTACACACGTTAGGAAGTGGTGCTTACCTGATGTTTTTAAACATGTCTCAAGCCTGCTATTGCAGGCCTGTGTGTGCTCACTTGCACCTATGATGTTTTTAAACATGTGTCAAGCCTGCCATTGCAAGCCTGTGTGTGCTCAATTGCTCTTTTGCTCAAGTTGGCCTTTCTAAACCACTGGCCAATCCTGAAGGGGACCTTTCACTACAACTAGAGCACCCCTGGGGTAAGTTATAAGGGGTGAAGCAAGTGGTAGGTGAAAGGCAGGGCAGGTACACATGTCTGTTCCCTGCCTAGGTAGTGAAGAATACCCATGTGTGTTTTCGCTACCTATGAGGGTTGCTCTTCACATAGGTTACCATTGAAGAACGGTTGAAATTACTTCACGCTACAATAGTGGTTTGCAGTGAAGCTGCCTGTTTCTTATCATTGGATTCACAATGACAAACCCTCTTCTGTGGTAAAGGTGGGCCGTCATTAATAGCTTAGAAATGCCACTTCTAGAAAGTGTGCATTTCCCAGTGACAGCATTAAAACATTGGGCATGCAAATGGAATGACAGACCTGTGCATGGTGCCGTTTGAGATGATTGCACAGTGCATACAGGCACCTGGCACTGAAAATAACTGCGAACGGCATTTATCAAACGCACACGGCTGCTCATGCAGCTCCGCGTAGTGTGGCAGAGTTTTTTTTGCACTTTGCGGAGTTCTGCATAGGCTTAGTTAGCTCAGCTAACTATAATTGCTGAATTTTCCTGGTTTTGTATGAGTGAAACCTAAGCATAACTATAATGTCCTTGTAGCCTTTCGTTTTTTCAGTGAATTTCTAAGGTTTTTTTAAATTCCATTTCCAAACTATAACGTCCCTGTAACCAGTGGCGGCTCGCATAGGGCGTGCTGCGAGGTGGTGGGGCGGGGCAGGGGAGGGGCAGGGTGGGAGGTTAGTAAACTCGGACATACGACGCAACGGAGGAACGTAATAATAACTTTTCTCCGTTCCGTCGTATGTCCGAGTTTACTACCCCCACCCTGCCCTCCCCGCCCGCCCCACCGCCCACAGCACACCCTATGCGAGCCGCCACTGCCTGTAACCTCTGACTTTTTCAGTGATGTCATTTGGGATGTCATCAGTGATGTCATGAGTAATGTCACTGATCATGTCATGAGTGATCTAATATATGAGGTCATAAGCAGTGCATTGTGGGGCATAAATTATATTTAGCTCAGGTAACCATAACTGCTGAATTTCACTGGTTTTGTATGAGTAAAATCTGAGCCTAACTATAACATTCCTGTAACCTTTGAGTTTTTTCTGTGAATTTCTAAGGGTTTTTTAATTATTTTCCTAATTATAACTAGGGCTCCTGGTACTATGGCATTTATTTTTTTAACATTTCCGTCTGTATTTATCCATATTTATTTTTGGGCCATCTTATTGGTATTTATCCATATTTATTTTGCATTTTGAGAGTAAATGGAGCTGTTCTGCCTGCCCTATCAATCAATCAATCAATCACGGCATTTATAGAGCGCGCTACTCACCCGGGAGGGTCTCAAGGCGCTGGGGGAGGGGGTAAGTTACTGCTCGAACAGCCAGGTCTTGAGCTGCTTCCTGAAGGAGAGATGGTCCTGGGTTCGCGGTGAGTGTGGCGGCGTCGTAGGTCCGTCGAGTAGTGTTGCGTTGGTGGGTTCCAGGGGTTCTGGCGCTGGGCGCGGTCCAGTCGCGGACGGGCGCAGACGGGCTTGCCTTAGGCGCGCCTTAGGCGCGCCAGCGGCGCGCCCGCTGCGCACGTCCGCTGCGCTGGCCCGTGCAGCGGCCGCCATTTATGGGGAGGTGGGAGGGAGGAGCAGCTGGGAGGCGGGAGGCAGGGGCAGCGAATGGGCAGTCAGGGGGCGGGGCCGCAGGGAACGCAGCGGCGGGAGTGGCGAGAGGCAGCGGGGGCACAGAAAGGAAAAACAGGGGGAGAGCAGACAAAATCACGGGCACAACAACAGTGGGGCAGCGAGGGTCACAGAAAGGAAAAACAGGGGAGAGCAGACAAAATCACGGGCACAACAACAGTGGGGCAGCGAGGGTCACAGAAAGGAAAAACAGGGGGAGAGCAGACAAAATCACGGGCACAACAACAGTGGGGCAGCGAGGGGCACAGAAAGGAAAAACAGGGGGAGAGCAGACAAAATCACGGGCACAACAACAGTGGGGCAGCGAGGGGCACAGAAAGGAAAAACAGGGGGAGAGCAGACAAAATCACGGGCACAACAACAGTGGGGCAGCGAGGGGCACAGAAAGGAAAAACAGGGGAGAGCAGACAAAATCACGGGCACAACAACAGTGGGGCAGCGAGGGGCACAGAAAGGAAAAACAGGGGAGAGCAGACAAAATCACGGGCACAACAACAGTGGGGCAGCGAGGGGCACAGAAAGGAAAAACAGGGGGAGAGCAGACAAAATCACGGGCACAACAACAGTGGGGCAGCGAGGGGCACAGAAAGGAAAAACAGGGGGAGAGCAGACAAAATCACGGGCACAACAACAGTGGGGCAGCGAGGGGCACAGAAAGGAAAAACAGGGGAGAGCAGACAAAACGGGCACCGGGGCCACAAGCGGAGGGCGATCTTACCTGCAGGAGCAGCGGGCAGACAACACAGGCGGAGCTGTGTGGTGGGGAGCGACCTACCTGGCAAGGTCAAGGGTCGCTCTCCTCACCGTGCAGCGGCCGCCATTTATGGGGAGGTGGGAGGGAGGAGCAGCTGGGAGGCGGGAGGCAGGGGCAGCGAATGGGCAGTCAGGGGGCGGGGCCGCAGGGAACGCAGCGGCGGGAGTGGCGAGAGGCAGCGGGGGCACAGAAAGGAAAAACAGGGGAGAGCAGACAAAATCACGGGCACAACAACAGTGGGGCAGCGAGGGTCACAGAAAGGAAAAACAGGGGGAGAGCAGACAAAATCACGGGCACAACAACAGTGGGGCAGCGAGGGTCACAGAAAGGAAAAACAGGGGAGAGCAGACAAAATCACGGGCACAACAACAGTGGGGCAGCGAGGGGCACAGAAAGGAAAAACAGGGGAGAGCAGACAAAATCACGGGCACAACAACAGTGGGGCAGCGAGGGGCACAGAAAGGAAAAACAGGGGGAGAGCAGACAAAATCACGGGCACAACAACAGTGGGGCAGCGAGGGGCACAGAAAGGAAAAACAGGGGGAGAGCAGACAAAATCACGGGCACAACAACAGTGGGGCAGCGAGGGGCACAGAAAGGAAAAACAGGGGGAGAGCAGACAAAATCACGGGCACAACAACAGTGGGGCAGCGAGGGGCACAGAAAGGAAAAACAGGGGGAGAGCAGACAAAATCACGGGCACAACAACAGTGGGGCAGCGAGGGGCACAGAAAGGAAAAACAGGGGGAGAGCAGACAAAACGGGCACCGGGGCCACAAGCGGAGGGCGATCTTACCTGCAGGAGCAGCGGGCAGACAACACAGGCGGAGCTGTGTGGTGGGGAGCGACCTACCTGGCAAGGTCAAGGGTCGCTCTCCTCACACGTGCAGCGGCCGCCATTTATGGGGAGGTGGGAGGGAGGAGCAGCTGGGAGGCGGGAGGCAGGGGCAGCGAATGGGCAGTCAGGGGGCGGGGCCGCAGGGAACGCAGCGGCGGGAGTGGCGAGAGGCAGCGGGGGCACAGAAAGGAAAAACAGGGGGAGAGCAGACAAAATCACGGGCACAACAACAGTGGGGCAGCGAGGGTCACAGAAAGGAAAAACAGGGGGAGAGCAGACAAAATCACGGGCACAACAACAGTGGGGCAGCGAGGGTCACAGAAAGGAAAAACAGGGGGAGAGCAGACAAAATCACGGGCACAACAACAGTGGGGCAGCGAGGGGCACAGAAAGGAAAAACAGGGGGAGAGCAGACAAAATCACGGGCACAACAACAGTGGGGCAGCGAGGGGCACAGAAAGGAAAAACAGGGGAGAGCAGACAAAATCACGGGCACAACAACAGTGGGGCAGCGAGGGGCACAGAAAGGAAAAACAGGGGGAGAGCAGACAAAATCACGGGCACAACAACAGTGGGGCAGCGAGGGGCACAGAAAGGAAAAACAGGGGGAGAGCAGACAAAATCACGGGCACAACAACAGTGGGGCAGCGAGGGGCATAGAAAGGAAAAACAGGGGAGAGCAGACAAAATCACGGGCACAACAACAGTGGGGCAGCGAGGGGCACAGAAAGGAAAAACAGGGGAGAGCAGACAAAACGGGCACCGGGGCCACAAGCGGAGGGCGATCTTACCTGCAGGAGCAGCGGGCAGACAACACAGGCGGAGCTGTGTGGTGGGGGAGCGACTTACCTGGCAAGGCTATTCCAGCAGCTAAGGCTAGGAGCAATGGGAAGCCGCCAAAGACGCTGGAAAAAATATAATGAATAAAAGCCGGAATTACAACAAATATAGTTTGAAAGGAGGTAACAAGGCCAGAGCCCACAACTTTACAAAAGTGCACAAGACCTTCGGTATTAGAAGCATTGAAAACACGGTGAATCAGTTCACCGAAATGTTGTGGGAGGTTAGTGTTCAAAAGAGCCTGTATCTCACTATGGGTACTAGCCACCTGGAGGACGAAGGTCTCCCGTGCGGAAGTGAGCATAACCTCCTGGTTTAATAATAGCGCCTTTATTCTGCTCAATTTATTGAAATCCGCCTTCAACGTGGGTATGAAAGGCTAAATGGAACTATCTATCATGTCTTGCGGGGGTGGAAAAAGCACATTTTTGCAGCACACTACACGGTGGGAAACCGTTACAATATAAGGGATACCTGCCTGCATTCCACAGCAGTCCTGATTGTTCAGAAGTAGATAGCTACCATTTACAAGCACAGTGAAAGTAGGTGATATAACAGGAGCCAGAATGCCCTTTAACACACAAGCAAGATTCGGTGCAGAAACATTACAAGCCCCGTGCAATTTAATGTTTTTACACTGTCCCTCCATGGTCAGCATGATGCTCCTGCCCTGCTCTCTTGCCCCTGGCCTTCGTTTTCCATGTGCAGACCCCATCCCCTCCCTCCTCCCTTATCTAGTCCTTTGTTGTGCCCCTTCCCCCTCCCTCCTGCCCTCCATGGTCCGTTATGCTACAACTGTCCCTCCTGTCTGTCCGATATGGTCAGCTTGCATCCCTTGCCTCTTTCCCCTCTTTTCTCTGTTGTCAATGTGCATGGCCCTGTCCCCTCCCTATTGCTTTCCATGGTCTGTTGTGCTGTACTGCCATCCTGCTTGCCCTGTGTGGTGTATTGTGCTGCTACAACCCCTGATGCCAGCTCGGTAAGGCCAGTTTGGAGCCCATGCCCATCTTACTTTTGTCCTCTCTTATCTGAGTCCAAGTCCTTACCCCATTCCTCCTGCCCTCCGTGATCCAATGTACCTTATTTGCCAACATTTTAAACTTGGTAAGAGGGAGATTTTGGAAAAGAAACTCCGGGGAATTAATTTTCCCCTTTGACTTATATTGAAAAAAGAGGAGCTTTTAGGCAGAAGACAGATAAAATAAAGCCCTTTTGAGCTTAAAAAACACCAGTAGTCGCCTGCCTGAATAGGGTCTGTTGGCATGTATGTTTGTATTGTCACTGCCTCTTCCTTCAGCCCTCAATGGTCTTTCATGTTGCCACAGCCTCTTTTGCCTGTACTGCATGGTTGGTTCGCTGCTCATGTCCCCCTTTCCTCTACCCTCCATGATCCGTTGTGCTGCCACTTCCCCTCCCGCCTGCCCAGCGTGGTCAACTTATTGCCTCTGCACCCTTCTCCATGAGAGGATCTTATTCCCCGAGAAATTATGGTTAGTGCTCTAAACAACTAAAATGAAGACATATTTTCTCAGTTCTCAAATACTGACAAACCACTTTTAATTAATTTGCTATCTTTATGTTTTTTTATCCAGTTGATCACTTGATTATTTGTTACAATTAAGGGAGAGCATGTGGCGTTACGGCCAGAGCTGCAAACTTTCCAATTAGGGAACCAGGTTTGAGTTTCGGCATCATCTCTACATCCTGTGATTCTGGACAAATCAGTCAATCTCCCCATGCCTAAAAACAAAACAAATTTGTCCTTGAGTAACAATGCTCAGTTAATGTGCTCCAATACCTCCGGGTCATGTCCGCGCTATATAGAACGTAAAAAAAACAACAACAACAAAAAAGTGTTTGCACACTTCTGA
Source organism: Calotriton arnoldi (assembly GCA_963921515.1). Taxonomy (NCBI): domain Eukaryota; kingdom Metazoa; phylum Chordata; class Amphibia; order Caudata; family Salamandridae; genus Calotriton; species Calotriton arnoldi. The sequence continues at coordinate 274,431 of CAWUFW010013402.1, forward strand.
CATTGGGCTATTGTGCTACATTTGGGTGATATTTGGGCTCTTTTTTCTCTGATGGTCATCCTGGGACACTTATTTGTTATGAATCTCCCTTATTTCCTCATTTACTGCAGTATCCTCCGTGGAAAATATTTTCAGTTTTCTACTTACATTCTATCAAGATGGCATTCAGATGTGCCACTCTTTTGGCATAAATTAAGAATATTAGCACTCTAGTTACTCATTAGAACACTGTAGTAAAGCTGCTGATCACCAGGGAGTTAACTGGCAGCCTACTGCTGGAGTTGAGAGTGCATGTTTCAGTCTGCATGTCAGAATGTTTTAATGAAATAGAAGAGGAAGATATTTGAGAGCTCACTTAAAATGTGTCCTAATTTTTCATTATATACCACTAACCAAAATTTCTATGACAAACTGAAACCCTTCAATTTGTTCCTTACTAAATTAAATATTTTAGGTTTTACCAGTTTGATTCAATCAACATGGCTTCAAGAGTGCCATAGTTTTATCATAAGTAACACTGTTAGCGCTCTAGTTGTTCTTTGCAACAATATGGGAGGCTGCAGTAGAACACAACAGAATCAACTGACAGGCTGCTCCTGTTGGAAGTACATGATTTACTGAAATGTCAGACTTCATTTTCATATGGCTGAGAAAGATAGTGTGAATTTACAGAAAATATGATCTGCATTTTAGCTTCTGGAGCACCTTCCATGGGAGAATCATGAGAAAACAGTTTTCTCCCAAACATAATTCATGAAATCTCAGCAGAAGGCTTTTTCAAAATGTAAAATCACCCAAGAACACACCACTATTCTTAAAATTAGTATTGTACCATTAACAAATGATATATTGTGTAACTAAAAACTGTTATCACCATTTATACATTCTCCTTTTTGTAACCCTCAAAACGTACCATTCACTACATGCATTTCAATGGGGTGCTATCATTTATATTGGTCCCAAGATGGCTGCTAGCACTTCCTGGTTGAATTGTTGGCAGCCAATCAAATTTCAGTAGCATTTCAGTGGGTTTTTGGGCTACCAGATATCTATATTTTTTAACCTTAAATATCTCTGAAACTACTGAATGGATTTACACCAAATCACAAAACGTACACTTTCCAGACCAACATCTAGCTTTCTGCCAAATTTGGTGCAATTCCATTCCAGGAGACGTCCATTACAATGCAGGCATTACTTCGTACTTTACAACACAACTTTTACAACGCAGGTGACATTACATCGCATGCCATTACAATGCATGTGCCATTACAACGCATGCCATTACAACGCATGCCATTACAATGCATTGTAAGGTAAGTAATGGTTGCAATTGAGATAAGTTGTTATTTTTGATAGTTTTTTTTAGGAAAGTAATAGATAATAGTAATAGTATTATTTAAAAAAAAAATTATTTGTTTAAAAAATATTTTTAAATAGTTTTAAAAATATATATCATATAATGTATTTAAATTGGATAGGTTTGGTTGGGTAGTGTATAAATACTTTTTGTATTGTATTTTAACTGCATTTATATAGCGCTTACTACCCCTGACGAGGCGTTGAAGCACTTTTTCGGCGAGTAGCATGCTACTCCGGGACCCATAGAGGATTAGTGTTGAATTAGTATAGTGAAACATGCAAGTAAATTTTAAGTGGTGGATAGGTTAGTCTGTTATTTGGATTTGGAAGGATAGCAGAAGAAGAGAAGAGGAAAAAAAAAAAAGGTTTGTATTTATATAGCGCTTGTTACCCCTGATGGGGTGTTGAAGCACGATACTCCGGAAACCCATAAAGGATTAGTGCTGAATTAGTATGGTGAAATATGAAAGTAATTTGAGTGGTGGATATTAGTCAGTTATTTGGAGTGAGAAGGATAGCCGAGGGATAAAAGGGGAAGAAAGGTTTGCATTCATGTAGCACCTGTTACCCCTGATGGGTGTTGAAGCGCTTTTCTGGCGAGTAGGACGCTACTCCGGAACCCATAAAGGATTAGTGTTGAAAATTAGTATAGTGAAATATGAAGTAATTTGAGTGGTGGATATGTTATTCAGTTCTTTGGATAGAGAAGGGTAGGTTGCGGGATAGAAGAGGGAAAGAGGTTTGTATTTATATAGCGCTTGCTACCCCTTGATGGGGTTTTGAAGTGCTTTATTGGCGAATAGCACGCTACTCTGGAACCCATAAGGATTAGTGTTGAATTAGTATGGTGAAACATGAAAGTAATTTGTGTGGTGGATATGTTAGTCAGTTATTTGGATTGAGAAGGGTTGGGGAGGGGTAGAAAAGGGAAAAAGGTTTGCATTTATGTAGTGCTGGTAACCCTGATGGGGTGTTGAAACGCTTTATTGGCGAGTAGCACGCTACTCTGGAACCCATAAAGGATTAGTGGTGAATTAGTATAGTAGAATATGGAATTTGAGAAGTGAACATGTTAGTCTGTTATTTTGATTGAAAAGGATAGTGGAGGGTCAGAGGAGTGAAAGATTTTCTTTTTTTTTTTTGAGGTGATAGCAGTAGGAGGAGGCTTTTGGATGAGTAAAAAGGGGTTTTTGAGGGGAAGAGTCAGAGGGAAGAGTTTAGAAAGGTTTGTTTTGGGGATCGGTATAGTAAAAGAGGTGTCAGATGATGCAAGGAGGGGTAGAGTAGGAGAGAGTCTGGAAGGGTTATTTTGGGGATCATAGTAGTGGTATGGGGTTTGGGATAAATGAGAGAGTGGATATAGAGGATATATTGATAGATGTATAGGGTGAGAGATAGGGTAGTGCATTGGAAAGAGAAGTAGAAAGAACTTTGAGATGAGTCAGAAGGTTGGGCTAGGAGATATATTGAGAGAAGTATAGGCTGAGAAATAGGGTAGTGCATTTGAAATGCTAAATTAGAAGAAAGTGATAAATATATAGATCCATAAGTACATTGAAAGTAAATAGATGCATAAAAGAGGTAAGTATATGTAGATTAAAGATATTGATAGAGGTACAGGATGAGAAATAGGGTAGTGCATTGGATATGCTTTTTCAGGAGAAAATTAACAGACACTCAGATCCAAGTACATGGAAGGTACATAGATGCACAATGGAAGTAAGTACATGTAGACCAAAGATGATTTTTATTTATTTATTTATTTATTTATTTTCAACATAATTATTCTACATGTTTATACAAAGCAATACACAAAGATAGGTACATATCTATAGTGAAAATAAATGCTTATATACAGAGGGATATGCTGTAAATTTCTATTTGCGTATGGTGCTTATGTGGGGAAGAGCCAATTCTTGAGTAGTTTTCTGAAGATAAGGTGGTTGTCGGTGGATCTTATGTTGGGGGGTAAAGAGTTCCATAGTTTGGCTGCTTGAACAGAGAAGGATGTGCCACCCATGGTTTTCTTCTTATATCTTGGGATTTTGAGGTGAGATGCCCCTTTAGAGTGTAGGTTCCTTTGTTGAATGTGTTTGGTGATTTTATTCCTGATGAAGAGCGGTTCCATTCCATGTATTGCTTTGTCGGTGATACAAAGTAGCTTGAACGTGGATCTTCTGGCAACCGGTAACTAATGCAGGGCTTTCAAGGCAGGTGAGATTTGATCTTGCGGTTTGATATGCAAGAGTAGTCTGGCAGCTAAGTTCTGAATCCGTTGTAGTCTTTTCATGGTCGTTAAAGGTGATCCGTGGTAGAGGCTATTGGGGTAATCGAGTTTGGACAGAACAAGGGAGATGGTAGCTTGGACCTTGTGTGGAAATCCCAAATAAGGGAAAATTTGTTGCAGCGTTTTTATAGTGACAAAGCTTGATCTTGCTAGTTTGTCCACTTGGGCATTCATCAACAGCTTGGAGTCCATGGTCATTCCGAGGTTTCTTACTTCCTTCAATACTTTAGGCAGGGATCCCAGTTCATCAGGCCAGGCAGCAAGCGGGTCGTAATGTTTCCAATCGCCACACGTGAGTATTTCCGTTTTTGAAGCATTCAATTTGAGATGGCTCCAAGTCATCCACTGATCCACGGCTCTGAGACAACTGAAAATTGGGGATTTTCCAATGTCTTTGGGGCATTCCAGTTGAAGGAGTATTTGCGTGTCATCTGCAAAGTTATAGCACGTGAGGTGAAATTGATTGATCAGTACCGGTAATGACTTCATATAGATGTTGAAAAGCATGGGCGAGATGATAGAATCTTGAGGGACCCCTGCTTCTGTGGAGTATGGTTTGGATGAGAAAGGTGGGATATGGATGACATTAGTTCTGTTTCAAAGGTAGGACGCGATCCAGTCTAGAGCAGTTCCCTCTATGCCGGCTTCATAGAGTCTTTGGGCTTGATTCTGATGCGGTTAGGAAAGCATTCCCACCTAGGGCCTGATTCTGATGCAGTTAGGAAGGCCTCCTAATGGCATTTGCTCCTTCCAAATCGGATGGAGAACGTGTCTTCCCGACCCAGGGCCCAATTCTGATGAGGTTAGGAGCATATGCTCCCATTGAAGTCAATGGGAGTCCAACCAAATCGTATCTGGAAGCATCCGGATGCATCGTACTCCGTCGGTCGGACTCTCCCGATCCGAGTGGGTCGGAAACCATTTCCAAACCGATTCGGTCGGGGAGCTTTCCAACCCGCATCAGAATCAGGCCCTCTGTTTCAGAGTGTCATGGTCAACCATGTCAAAGGCAGCCGAGAGGTCCAAGAGGAGTAGCGCAGCAACCCCGTTGCGGTCAACTGTATTCTTCAGGTCATCCCAGGTGGCAAGGAGGGCAGATTCAGTGCCACTTCCCGGACGGAATCCTGTTTGGAAGGTGTTTTTAAAAAAATATTTGAGTTTTATTAAAGAATTATGGGGCTCATTACGATGGCGGGCGGAAGCACCACCGCCGTGCTGGCGGATGCAAAAAGCACCAGTTACCGCCGGCACGCAGCAGTCCACACGCCCGTCCAATTACGATGCGAAAAGTAGGCCAAACACCGCCGGCAAGCCAGCAACACCGTCCGCCATCAAAGTGCGCCCGTACACGTAGCGGCGCAGCCCAACTGACACACACCGTCCGACGAAACACGTCCCGCCCGGCGCATAAATTACGATGCCGCAAACAAACGGCTCCCACGGCCAAGAGATACCGTACGACAAACCGAAGCGGCAACACGGATGCCGAGCACGGACAACGAAGAAGCGGCTCCCCGAGCATGAATCCAGCACTGCAGGCCCTCCCCATGCTCCTGCTGATGCACCACCAAGGACGCAACGTACCGCGGAGACGCAGGTAGGCACACACACAACAAGTGCATGCAAACAGCGCACACAGTGCAAGGGTGGAAAAAGCGGACAACCCCCACCAGCGCGTGTACACAACACATCCACCATTGCATCCACATATGACACACAGGCCAAATCGTAACATCGCGGAACACATGTGTACACACCACCTGGGACTAGGAACCAACCACCCCGTCACGGCCCCAAAGCGCCGATGACGCCGCCACACATGCGCACAACGCAGAGGCCAACCGCAGCGCCATGCATGCGTCGCACACAGACACAGGGACACAACCAAGCAGCACACACATCAGCCCCACCCCGAACGCACATGACACGTGACAGGCCGGCCACAGACATGTCCCCAACGCCCAATTCACGGACAACACCCAACGCCACACAACCGACGCACACATGTCAGTGAAGACACGCAACAGCAGGACACACCCCAGTGTAACAAACATGGCGAAGCACACAGCGGCGTCAACACCAACTAGGAGAAGCAGGGCCCCTTCGGGAAGAGGAACGCCAGTACCACACTGAAACACCCATACCACCCTGCACATATGAACAAGACATATAAAACGGAACACCAAAGAGCCCGGGGACCGACAACAGGTGGCCCAAGAATAACATTCACACACAAGGCCCAACGCAGAGCGGAAAGGCAGCCTGCCGCCCACACAAGGGAGAGCAGACAGCACTGAATGACCTTCCATTCCAACTCCGAAACCACAGCCCTACGACAGAAGCCGGTGAATACAGCCATTGTCCAAGAATAGACCAACACAGGCATGCCGAGGAGACCGACCACAGGGCAGATAGCGCATATCACAGAAGCACACAACGGACGGGGAAGAAAGAAGAAAACACTCTCCCATGTCGGCCACATGCAAGTTAATTGGAAGGAGTCACACATCACTGACCTTGAACTGTCTGAGAAGCATGTGGGAAGAGGGCCCGTGTCCTCCAAACAAGCCAACAGAACACAAGTCCTGTCTCCCTACGACTACACAGAGCTCACAGCAACCTCGGAGCGTGCACATTGCAGACTGCACACACAGCCGGAGCACGCCACCACAACGCACCGCTGGGAAATGGCAACCGCAACACACCTACCCAACTACGCCCGAACAGCTCAAGCTGTACAAAACCAACCTGTTCCATACATTGGGATGCGATCTCCTGTCCCTGCTGAACGTAAGTTACCGACTGACTTACCGCATCACATTGTTCAGCTGCGTCATGCCCGTCTTCTACTGTCGGAGGTGTCCATACCAGCATCCCGTCGAGATATGCCTCTCCAACCCGGCATGTCTGAAGGCGGACCTGCTACTACTACTCCTCCCTCTGGACACACACGACAGGGCCTGCTCTGCCTATGGGGGTATGGCGTATGTGGCCAACATCGCACCCGCACTGAAATGGGACCACTGTGCCTCCACACGACGGATCATCGAGAACAGCTACATCGAATGTCACCCAGCATGCCCCATCATGGTCCTCCAAGGGACAACTTACGAACAATACCTTGACAGCCACCATCCGCTACATTGGCTGGCAAACATGTACACCACCAATGACATGGAAGCCCTGCTGGACGGCATCGCATACCTGACAACCTGTCAATTCGTCGGACCACAACGCAGGTTCCCCGAGTGACCTATGATGTCCAACCCCGCACCCATGCTTAGCTTCCGCACGGACTGGCCAGTCACCACCACAACAGCCATACCAAACGACCGGCAACTGTAACCACACCATCAACGACATCGCCATGACATTGGATATGACCGGGACATGCACACTGTTCCCCATCACATCCAGGAACACCGCATGCATCGTGGGAGGCAGTGGCATGGGCTCTGTGTATCGCACCCACATGGACGGAACTGCACGAACAACCAGGACACGACATGGATCCAGCGCCCATGGACACACACACCGCTCAGTGGACATGAATAGGTCGCCTGGAGTCTGTGGGTGCTGCACCCCTCCCACCCCCGCCCGGGAATCCCATACCAGGACCTTTGCATGGACGACAAGTGCATACAACAACAACACGACCCCAGTGACTGTGACATGTCCAGTAACCACCACAGTGCAACAACAAGTGGCACGCCGCTGCATGCACGCAAGCACATGCCCTGATGTCATCTCACATGCACGCGTGCATGAGGAACAACCGCAGCAAACCTGTCACATGGAACTGAGATGGACTGTGCCCATGATGCCAAGCGGTCTGGTAGGCTACATGTATACCGTCTGTGTCAAAGTCCGCAGCTCCGCAGCAATACGTAAATGTACATTAGCACAGCCTTGGCCAAGCAGATGTCACTCTGAAGCCCACATCCCACATGACACAGCCAATCACATGTAACCCCACACCCTATCCCATTTGCAATCATGCTCAGTATATCCTCAACATGTATTCCGCTGCCAGTAGTGTCCACTATACTGCATCACAGAGGACAGAAGACTCAATATAATGTTTGAAACCAAAACTGTCTCCGCTGACTCATTTCACAAGTACGAATGAGAGAGGATGAGAGTATGTGAAGTACACGGCAGTCGTGACATGACCATGTAGTCCACTGGTATTGGATGTCAACGCAAATGAGTAGCACTACTGTGGAAGACACACATGTGTCGTGTGAAGTCGTATGGACGCAGTGCTCAGGTGGGTGGGTGCGACGGGTAGATGCGCACATGCCAAGTTGGAGCACGCCGTGTTGGGAGGGGTCATGAACAGTACACCACCGCTTCCCTGGGCATTGTGAGAGGACACCTGTCGGGGGGTGAGTGAACACGTGTGTGCACAGCAGCCGGGCACACGTACAAAGCGGTACCAGGCGCACCTCAGCCCACCCTCTGTGGACAAGCTGGATCCTGTTGTGCGCCCGCCATGCCCCTTGACAAGGCACACACAGCCCCAGTCGACCAGGTGTAACCCCAACATAGTCAATCCGCACAGGCGATACAGGGCACGGGATGGCAGTGGAGCATGGTGTGTGAGAGGTCTCCTCGCGCTCCTCCTGTTCATATCACGCAGGCAATAGAATCTCAACGTCTAGCATGGCACAAGTCAGATGGAAGTGTAGGGGGGACGCACCACAGCACGAGCAGCACTGACGTCACGGGAGGTGGCTCGCACCATCCCATCCATTGCCCATCATACCAACCACGCCACATGCCATTGCGACTAAGTGCAAGCGCGTGCGCCACCACCCCGAGCCCTCCCCAGAGAGGCCAAAGAGTGAATGTGTGGGCCATCAGCCACAGACGGACGCGGCCTGGCCGCAAGGGCAGCCACAGCCACTGGGTGTCGCAGGTGGCGGATCCGGAAGGCGAAGACTGTGATGCATAGTCCATGCAGGCCGGGTCTCCATTTGGGGCACCACGCAGGTGGACGGCGTCCCGCAACACATCATACCCTGAGACAGCCCACTCGTGCAACTGGACCCACACATACACTCCTTGCCCTCTCTGGTGCGAGCTTGGGGCTGCCTGTGCAAGCGCTAGCCTCGCAGGTGAGCATGCATATTGGGGGAGCGAGGGGAGGACATGAGGGCTGGGGCGAAGATGACTGTATCACTGTCAGTGAGTACAAGGGATGACCCAGATGTGGAAAGGAAGAGACGTGTCCCGTGTGTACTGCAACTAGTCGCCAATCCAACTACCCCCATGTCCGGAATGTAAGCCCGCACCTAGGCCCGCCCATCCGCCACATCGAATATACCACCAGCACGACAACCTTCCCATTCGAAACACTGACTGGGGGTGGCGACCAGTGAACAATCATGTGTAGCCTACCCACGCGTACATGTGGGCCCTCCATGATCCATGTCACCTGCGGCAAAGTCATGACATGCGCAATGAGGGAAGTGAGGAGAGCTGTCCGCCCCACGCGCAGAAGGTGCATCAGCTCCACAGACCCAGCAGCGAGTCCAGCAGGGGTCACATGTGCAGGGGCAGCTGTGACTGGTGTGAAGGCACATGCATATAGACAGCACATCGACCAATGTGTAGTCTGCCCACATCTACAGTCCATCATCATGCGGACATAGGAATTGAACACAGGGCAACACATCTTAGTTGGTGCACCCACCGTGACCAACAATGCGCAATCATCGACGTACCCGCCCTGTGCATGGCCCCCACCCAACGGAGGCACATCCAGTGCCACCATCCCACACACACAAGCCTTCCACGGAACATGCTGTGTCCAATGGTCAGTACAGAGTCAGCGCCCATCTGGTGGATCCTGAACAGGAGACACATGCACACACATGCCAGCTCCCACTATGTACGTCTGCCACCTGGCACGTGCAATGTAACCTCTCACCTGTGACGTGTGACTGCAAGCACACAGCCGTCTTGGCATGGGGCTGTCAATGTGGACACCTGTCAATGTTTCGGGAGGTGTGATCCGTACAGTGCTGTACATAGGGTGCAGTGCTGACACCTACTACTGTCTCATATCCCCTCGTGCCACAGGTCCCACTTGTTTTGGCCGCTCAGCCTGTGCCCACATCGTCGTCGTCGTGTGCCATACTCATCCAGCCGCGGAAGCAGTTCCATGCTCAGCAGACATTCATGTTGCCGTGGTGTTGCCGCTTGACGGATATGCAGTCAGTCCCCATCAGCACGCCCCGCAAGTCATTGGGGCCTAGATCCCCATGTGCATGCACATGGCAGTGGTTTGTATCACTAGCCATTGCCATTGTTGGGAGACCTGTGTAAGTGTATTGTGGCCGTGCCGTCCCAGCTTGACAGCTGGGCTGTGGCTCATGTGCTTGCTCAGTCATGTCAGTGATGTGTATGCGAAATTGCTATGTGTCGTGTTGCTTTGACATGTGTCCTCTGCCATTGTCCCTAGGCGGAGACCGAACATTGACCGCCCATACCAATTGCTGGCGGACATGGACGATACAGAGGTTATTAGGAAGTTTCGGCTGGACAGGCCAACCCTGCATCGACTGTGTGCCATGTTAGAACCCCATCTCCGTCCCCGCAGGGTGTATCCGACTGCTGTCACCCCCACGGCTAAGGTGATGGCCGCCATGCATTTCTTCACCACTGGGTCATTCCAGCACACAGTGGGCATTGGAGGAGGGATGTCCCAGCCCATGTTCAGCAAGGTGCTGAGGGATGTACTGGCAGCCATGATGCTGTACCGAAACAGGTACATCCGCTTCCCCAGGGCTCGTGAATTGGCGGCAGTGAAGGGTGCATTCTATGCCCTTGGCAGAATCCCACACGTCGTTGGAGCCATTGACTGCACACATGTCGGCCTTGTTCCACCACAGGCCACTGAGCACCTGTACCGCAACAGGAAGCACACGCACTCCCTGAATGTGCAAGTGGTGTGCCTTGCGGACATGGTGATCACCCACGTGTGTGCAAAGTTCCCAGGCTCGGCCCATGACGCACACATAATGCGCAACAGCATCTTGCCACGACTGATGTCCAATATGCAACAGGATCGTGCCTGTATTGTCGGTGAGTATGTGGAGTGGTGTAGCGTGCTGGTTGTGCGATGCTGTCCCCTGTCCAGTTGGAATAGCAACGGTTCTCTGTGTCCCTCACACCCAGGTGACTCTGCGTACCCGAATGGGGCATGGCTGCTCAGTCCATTGAGGAATCCTCGCACCCCAGCAGACGATCGCTACAATGAGGCACATGGGAGGACCAGACGTGTGGTCGAGTGTACCTTTGGCCTCCTCAAGTCCAGGTTCAGGTGCCTGGACCGCACCGAGGGTGCGCTGGCGTACTCCCCACAGAAGGTGTGCCAGATAGTGGTGGCGTGCTGCATGCTGCACAATCTGGCCATTCGGAAGCAGATCCCCCTCATCGTGGATGACGGAGATCAACCAGGGCCCCAGCCCGCAGACCAGGACAGCTCGAGTGAGGAGGACAGCGGAGAGGAGGAAGCTGGTAATGTGCGTCAGCAGCTCATCGCCCGCTACTTCACTTGACGGTGAGTGTCCATGTACGACGGCTGATGTGGCTGTATCTGTGCAGGTGTGTGTGTGCTGTGTCAGGGTGGCCGTTTGTTCACTGCGTGCTGTGTGTCAACGCTCCATGGCCAGGGTAGTATGCCACTGTTGGTGGCTGTGGCATTGTGCCCTATTGCTCTGTGCGATGTGTGTACATTGCTTGTAGTTGTTGACATGTACTGTGTGATGGGTGTGTGACACACTCATTGAATGTGCTCCTGTTCTGTCTCCCACCCCTAGGTCCCTACAGGCCCTCCGGATTCAATTGCCATGCCACGCATCAGGTGCCTTTCCGCCCAAGGTGGCCGTTGTATTCCGTACAAATAAAACACAGGGCACAAACAGCAGTTAGTGAAAAAGGTGCATTTATTACAAACTGTGACATGTGATTGTGTGTAAGGTGATGACAAAAGTGGTGCGTGCAGTGACAATGAGCTGTCGGTCATGGCTGCGTGATGATCAGGGTGTACCCACTGGTTCTATGTCCATAGTCCAACACACACATGCCATCCAGATGGCTGTGTGGAGTGGGATCGTAGTCCAAGTCAATGCAGTGGCTGGTCAAGGAAGGCTGGCGGAAGGCTGGCTGGCTGCCTCACTTGCGTTTGGAGCGTGCGAAGTCCTCCCGGGAGATCTGTTTCCACTTCGGACGGCCCCTTCCACGTTTGCGAGGGGGTGCCTGCTTGCGACATGCTGGTGGTTGAGGTGTGCTCACTGGCTGTGGACGCAGGGGAACTGGACACTGCTGCTCCACCCTGCGCCCCGGCAGGTTGTGGCGGAGGGGAGCTGCTGTCCCTGGCAGTGACCTCACCGCCACCACCAGCTGTCCCATGAGGTCCACGAGTTGGCCCATACGGGCGTCCATGGACCTCAGCACCCCCAGCACCTCACGCGTGTCTGAAGCAGACCGGACCCATTGTCCTTGGGCCTCTTCATAGGCCCCAAGGACTCTGGCCCATTTGAGGCAGGGCATGGCTCCCAGGGAGGCTGGCGTTTCCCTGGCCCTGCTCCTCCTACCAGTCCTGCTGCCACCGGCCTGCCCACTAGCCACATTGCTCACCACGGTCCTCGCTGTGGCTCCCAGGGTGGATCCAGTCGGCCGAGCCACCACCTGCGCTGGGGCTGGTGCCAGCGAAGACGTGGTGGTGGTGGCGGCGGTGGTGGTCGGTGCGGCGATGGTGGCGGTTGCGGCAGTGGTAGTGGCCACAATGACCGTGGGTGTGGCCGCAACGACAGTGGCAGCAGGGGGCTGGGAATGTTCAGCAGCCCTGGATGATGGGTTGGTGGGTAGGAGGGGTCCTGGGGAGCGGCTGGGCCCTGCCACACCAGATGGGCCTGCTTGGTGGTCCGTGTCCGAAGAGGAGGACAGATCCTCCAGATCAGTGTGTCCTCGTTGGGGGCTTGTAGGCTGGCTGTGCTGGCTGCTGGCTCCATCCCCAGCATCCAGCAGTTCGTCACCTGTGGAGAGAATGAGATTTGTTATTGTGTTGCACCTGGCGAAGTATGTAGTTGTCGTCTGACATTAACAGTTCGTGCAATCTTGTACATGGGTTTCCCGGAGGCGTGTGTGTGGCTGTAGCATTTGTAGTTGTGTGTGCTTGGCAATGGGACTGTGTGCTGTGCACATGTGGCATGGGACGGATTGGCCATGCCGATGGGTGTGTTGCTGTGCCCCTACTTATTGTGACTCTGGTGTATGCGGGCTCCTGGCCCATCCTGGGTCTGGTTTGTACTTTGCTTTTGGGGTTCAAATGGAACGCTTAGGAACGCATATGGCAACATGGGGGCCATGCCCCAGATTCGCATTTGGGAGGGGATATGCTTTTGGGGTTCAAATGGAACGCTTAGGAACGCATATGGCAACATGGGGGCCATGCCCCAGATTCGCATTTGGGAGGGGATATGCTTTTGGGGTTCAAATGGAACGCTTAGGAACGCATATGGCAACATGGGGGCCATGCCCCAGATTCGCATTTGGGAGGGATATGCTTTTGGGGTTCAAATGGAACGCTTAGGAACGCATATGGCAACATGGGGGCCATGCCCCAGATTCGCATTTGGGTGGGAATATGCTTTTGGGGTTCAAATGGAACGCTTAGGAACGCATATGGCAACATGGGGGCCATGCCCCAGATTCGCATTTGGGAGGGGATATGCTTTTGGGGTTCAAATGGAACGCTTAGGAACGCATATGGCAACATGGGGGCCATGCCCCAGATTCGCATTTGGGTGGGAATATGCTTTTGGGGTTCAAATGGAACGCTTAGGAACGCATATGGCAACATGGGGGCCATGCCCCAGATTCGCATTTGGGAGGGGATATGCTTTTGGGGTTCAAATGGAACGCTTAGGAACGCATATGGCAACATGGGGGCCATGCCCCAGATTCGCATTTGGGTGGGAATATGCTTTTGGGGTTCAAATGGAACGCTTAGGAACGCATATGGCAACATGGGGGCCATGCCCCAGATTCGCATTTGGGAGGGGATATGCTTTTGGGGTACATGCTGTGAGCCATGGGTGCCGAACGTGACATGTGTTGTGGCAGCATGACAGTGCATGGTCTGAGGTGTGTGCATGCTTGACATGGCCTGCATATTTGCTGTCTGTTGTGATTACTGGACATGGCATTGGACTCATCGTTATGAGTGAGTGATGGTTGTGTGCCAGCCAACGTATTGCAGTTGTCCCATCTCCTTGGTGTGCGTGCTGCCCTGTGCCATGTGCATCACTGCAGTGCTCGGGGGTGTGGCCCATGTTGTGTGTTGTTGCTCACAGTGTGTCGTGCGCTTCATTGACTTCTGGCACATGGTTGGTTATGGGCATGTATCTTAGCGTGACTGCTGTATGTGTGGCAGCTGTGCGGATGACATGCCTTTCATGAGACTGGGGCTGACGGATGGATGGTATGTTGTATGTGCATGGTGTGTCTGTGTGTTTGATGGGTTCAGTGGTGTTCGTGTGCATATATGTTGTTCCGCTCTGTTGCGTCTAGTGTTGTTTGTCTTACATGGGCGTAGTTGTGGGGTGTGTGGTTGACAGGCAGTAGGGGCTACATGGACAGGACTTCAATGGTGTTTTGGTTGTGTGTGATGAGTTGCACAGTGGCTGCCGTGTGGTACTATATTCAGTGTGGCTTGTGCATGCAGACGTGGCTCCTTGGGTGTTGCTATGTATGTGATGGGTCATGTGGGGTGTGAGTCTGTTGTTCATGTCCATGTGCACATTGTTCACTTGTTCGTGATGGTGGGCGGTGCTGCGTGTTCGTCTGCTACGTGACATGTCCCATGTGTTGGTCGTGTTATGGTCCTCATGCCTCCAGTAATCCAGCCCTGTCCAGTTTCCCACCTGCAAGTTGTTCGTGCGTGCACTGTACTGGATGCCACATGGCTCTAAGCGGGGGTGCTCCATGTTGCAGGTCTGTGGGGGTGGGGGGTGTTGTGGGTCGTGGGGGTGGCTGGACACCCACTGACACCGATTGCTGTGGACCGTGATGTCTGCCTTTCGGCTGTCGTTGTGCACTGCGGTGGCTGACACGTGGCTGTGGGGTGTGGGGGATGCTCCTCCTTGCTGTGCTGTGGGACTGGGGCCTGGTGTGTGTTGTACTTGGGCTGTCCACCCTCCCACCCACTGCACTTTGTGTTCCTGCCACTTACCTGTTACTTGTCGGTTAGTGCAGCTGTGGCGGACACATGGGTGTGGTGGGTGCTCGTTGTGGCGCTTCTGGCATATTTGGGGACCTGTTGGTGGTTACGTGGCTGGCTGAGTGTACACATGTCCCCACGTATGTTACAGTTGTTCGGTTTGGGCTGTGTGTGGTGGTGTCTGTTGCATGTGTGTGTGATGTGTTGTGTATTGTGTGCTGGACATGGGGGTGTTTGTCCCTGGGAGCTGTGGCATGGTGGTTGCGCATGTGAGTACATAGCGGTGTGCTGGTATACATTAGTTTGTACTTACCAGCCTCCACTCCCCCTGCTAATCCGGCGAGGATCTCCGGATGTATTACGACTCGCACCTTCTCCTCCCACGCTTTGAAGGTCTTAAAGAGCGCGGGATTCCCTCCGCCAGTGACGGCAGCCAGCTCTCTGTTTTTGCCCTCCTTCTTCTTGACCAGGCTCTTTACGTCATTCCAACGTTTGTTTATTTCACCTCTGTTCCTGGGCAGGGTCCCGACTGCATTGACCTGGTCTACGATCCGGTTCCACATTCTGTTTCTGGTGGCTAGTGGTGTGTGCTGGACCATGTTCCCATAGATTTGTGGGTACACCTTGATGATCTCGTCGACCATGACCGCCAGCTCAATGGGCGTGTACTTGGGCATTCTTTGTGGTGCCATGGTGTTTGTGGTGCTGGTGCGGTGTGTGTTGTGTAATGTGCAGGGGGTTTGTGGTGCCGGTGTTTGGTGGTGGTGGTGGTGGTGGTGGTGGTTGTGATGTGTGCGTTTCTGTGGTGTGCTGCTGTCCTTGCTGTGTCACTGTGTCCTCTCCTCTCCTCTCTGGTTTGCAATGTAGCAAGGGGTTGTGGTCTGTGGGAGTGCTGCTTTTGTACTCACCTATGTGGGTGTGTCCTCATGGTCTGTTGTTTTCAGGTGTGTTGTGTCTGGGGTTCTGGCCTTTGTATTTTTTGTTTGTCCGGGGGGTGTTTTCGGGATGTGTACTGTGCTTGTGTATTTGTGCGTGCCTTGCTGTGTGGACTTGTTGGCCATGTTGTGTGCTATTGGTTTAGTGTGCGGATGGTTTCTGTGCAGGTACGTGGGCGCCATAGCTTCTGCCGTGTCGATTCTAATCGGCGTTGTTTGCGCTGGCGGGCGGTATATTTGTGGTTTTCCGCGCTCATGTCGGTGCGATCGTAATTTCACGTGCGGTGTGTCGGCCGTGAGGGCGGGCGGTTTTGTGTTGTCGTGCGTGTTTCCGTCCGTGGCGGGCGGTTTGACTCCGACTCCGGACGTTGGCGGGCGGTATTTTGTGTGATTTTCCGCCGATGGCGGTTTTCGGTTTGTGTAATCGTAATGGCGTGGTCGGTGTTCAGGCGGTGTGTGCGGGCGGATTTTTGCCGCTTCCATGCCTGGCGGATTTTTTTACGCCGGGTATCGTAATGGGCCCCTATATGAGGTGTTAATTTATTTGACTAAATAATAAAAATCTATAATTTATTTCAATAAATTAGAATATATTAAATGTGCTTTGCATTTTTTCCCTGGGAAGGCATGTATGGGAAATAGGGGTTTTGGGTGGGGAGTGTTTTAATACTCCGGTAATATTTTTTTAATTTATATTAAATAAATTTCAATTTATATTGATAGAAATATTTTATATTATTTTAATTTATATAATTGTAAACTGTTTAGGCTTCTATAATTTGGGGATAGATGTATGTGAAAAATGGGGTTTGGGTGGTCGGAGAATTTATTAATACTCAGGTATTAATATTAATAATTGAGAATTAATAGAAATTTAGTTTTACTGCTAGATCATTTTAAAAGTAATTTAAAAGTAATTTAATGAAAAAGTATTTTGCATCAAAAATCTGGGAAATAGTTTTTTTGGATGGGGAGTGTTTTAATACTCAGGTAATTTTGAAAAATTCTAGAGTATTAATTGATATTTAGATTTACTGATAGTTAATTATAAAAATTTTTTAAGTAATACTATTTAAAAAGGCATTTGCACCTATCCTCTGGGACAGGATGCAAGGGAAACATGGGTATTGGGTGTGGGAGTGTATTAATATCAGGTGTTAATTTTAATACTTGAGTATTATTTATTACTTAATTTATAAGTTTTTTAATTGTTAAACTTTTCAATTAATTATAAAAAAAAGTAATGTGCAGATAAATTCAGGGACATTTTGGTTAGGGGGTGATGATGTAAAGGGAAAAATATGTTTTATAATTTAAAGATTCTTTAATAATTTTAACTTGAATTTTTACAAATAAAAATCTTTTAAAAGTTAATTAGGATAATTATAAAAGTTAATAGAGCATAAATGTACAACATAAGTATGCATACATAGACATATAAAATCTGTAGAAGTAAAAATGTAATTAAAAAAAAATATTTAATACAACAATCATTAGACACATTAATAGTGTTGAAAATATTTTTATCGTATTTATCAGAAATATAAAACAGAATTAATAAATATGCAAAAACAGTTGTAAAAATATTTTATTAGTAGTATTATTTTTTTTAAATAAACATAGATTTTTGTATGTATTGTAACATATATTTTTTTATTTTTTTGCAGGTTTTCCCACTGTTTCCCATTGAAGTCAATGGGTGAAATTGTCCTTTTTCCCTTTTTACGGAAAGAGATGATGTTGCCGCGTGTACGTAACTATTGTCATTGCGAGGTTCGTCGCGAGCCAGATCAGAAGCAAGGGAGAGCTGCGTCCAGGTAAGGCAAATGTAAACTATTAAAAATAGACTAAGGGTGGTAAAGTTTATTGTAAGGAGAGAGGAGGGAGTTAGTAAGAACTAGGAAAATTGTATTTTGATGTTATTGTGTGTTTTAACTTAAAAATCTTATCCAAAACAGGTAGCAGTTGTAGGCCCACGTCGGGTTGATTGCTTTCGTAACACTTTTTGTGTAATAGGATTACTTTACCAAGATTTATTATTTTTTGTTGCTACTGGTTTTTAGTAATTTTGTTATTGCATCGTAGCGGTTTTCCGGATAGGACGAAGGAACAATGAGAAAGCCTTGGATTGGGAAAAAACGTTTTGGGCCATTTTTAAACCATTGCTATATGGATTTTGGGACTTCTGCTGGACTTTGGCCGAGAGAGGATTTCAACGAGGGATTTTTGGGTTGTGATTTTTTTCGAAACTTTATTACTTTTTCATTTTTTTTTACTTGAATTTGAGCGAGAGAGGATTGCATCAATGAAATCTTGTTGAGTTTTTTGCCAAACAAGAATTCTTTTTGGGGATTTTGTTTTAGGGGTGTTTTGTGTAGGTGTGCACAGTATAGTTTACAGCTCAAAATTATCTAGGTGGTCTGAAGCCACCATCAACGAAAATTGTTGAATTGCACCCAATAGTCTCTCAGACATTTCTTTTGTTCTATTAGAGATTCGTGGGTTCAGACTACCAGTTAATGATTGCGCAATTCTCATTTCTTGGAAACTTTGCTCCTCCTTCAAAATTGACAAGAAATGATAGAAGTTAGGATGTGGTTTACCGATAGATGTCTTGAAGGAGTTGTGCCATCCCTCTATGGCATTATTTGTTTTTGCTCCTCCCTCTAAGCAGGTTGAGTAGCAGTTCCATCACTTCACATGGAAACGTGGTTTCCTCCTGCGGCCTGACCTGCTTAGATGGCTAATCCATGTGTCTTCAAAGTAATTTCGAAGGGGTGCCAATTTGTCCTTGTTTACAGTAAAGTAGTCAGATTCAGTAATAGATGTGTAGTATTCATCTACACGGTCAGGAGGAACAAAGCAAATGCAGTTAGTTTTTTTAAATTCAAATTGTAGTTTGCTGTCTGTTATAGAATCCTCAACTAAGGATGTTTTTTTAATTTTTCGCCAATATGCCTCTGAAAAGTGAATAAAACATCCTTGAATTTGGGTATCCGTGTACATTTTGGTAATTGTGTTAAACATATGTAATTTGAAGTCAATTAACACTTTTCTAGGACTTTTGTTCATGGTTTTAGCTTTTTTCACTGATAAAAATTCAGTGTATGTTGATGATTGTTTATCAGGGAGTAAACTATACACTAAGGGCACTACTGTTTGATTAATGTAGGTATGAATAGTTTATATTTGGGTGAATGGATGGGGTGTGGATTTAAACATCCCATCCATCATCCAAATATCACTACTCTCCAACTTAACAAGATTATGGGGTGTGCTAAAGATTAGTATTCTTTTAAGAGGGGTTTTGTTGTCATGCAAAAGAAAGGGTTCATTAGTAACGGTTACAGAAAGTTCAGGTGGAATGTTAATGTCAGAAAAGGTTTTGGGGGTTCCATGTAGGGGGTTACTTGCCTGTTTTTTACACTGAATAATTCTGCGTAGGTTGGGGATTGTGGGCATACAACTTGCTAAATGTGTTGGAATGTTTTGAGACACTTCCCTCAAAACTGAGCCACAGGGTTCATTGGAGGTGGATGCAGGGCTTTAATTTCATTTATATTCTCTCTTACTTCTATCTCCATTGCAGAGGCAGAGTGGTTATGCTCGGTGGTCCTTTCAACAGTGTCACCAAGAATAACCGTGCTGCCTGTGCACTGGAATGAGTTTAATGCACACACCTCCAATGACACCTGGGCTCAGTTAATCTCTCCTTACAATAAACGTAGCCACTGTGACTTAACAGTCTATTCCCACAGCTTGATTTTATATATTTGGCTTCTTTTCTTGCCGCCATTTAGTGATTTTAAGTGTGGTTGTTTCCAAAACTATTTTGCCTGTAAGTGAAAAGTTAGTACACATTGTTTAATTTACAGCTTTAATTTTTTGCAAAATTGTACCAGGGTTCAATTGCATTGCTTTGATAATGTTTTGTTGGAATTGTTTCCTGATTTTGTTCCTTGGATGAAAAAAAGGTTAAGTTTGGTTAGATTTTACAGAATGGTAAAGGTTACCTTTTTAAGGTTTTTCTGTTGTCTTGTTGAAAAGGCTGGTTCATTTTGGATTTTTGTTGCAGTTCTTCACTATGTTTTGTTTGGTGGTTTGGATTATTTGGTTCTGTAAAAAGTGGAGAAATGTTTATAGTTTGTTATTTGGCTTTTTTTTTGTTTAGCAATTAGCCTGCAAAGGAATTGATTAGTGCTTTTGACGTTGAAAAAAGTCATTTTGCTGTTGTTTATCAGGCTGACATTTTTACTGCAAAGATAATTTTTAAAATAAATTGATTCTTTACTTGAAACCTGCAAAGAAAAAGCGTAATGTTGTTTTTGAATATTTTTACCTTGTATACTTTGGCTTCTCCAGTGGTGATGGGCTTTTGAATTTACTTTGATTGAGGAATGTGTTCCTCTATTCTTGCTGGTTTTTATGGTTTAATCTGGTGAGAAGTTAAAATAAAATAAAAATGTTTAACTGTATGCTTGACAAATAACTGAAACTAAAATAGGAAAGTTACTGTTAAAAATGTAATTTTTTTACATTAAGTTGGATCAATTTTCTCCCAACACCATCAAGCACTTTCCCTGAGGCAAGCACAGGTCAGAGTAGGAATAGTACATTTGACCCACCACCATCCAGCACTTTCCTTGAGGCCAGCACAGGCCGGAGTAGGAATAGTAAATTTTCCCCCACCATCATCCAGCACTTTCCCTGAGACAAGCACCTGTCGGAGTAGGAATAGTAAATTTGCCCCCACCACCATCTAGCACTTTCCCTGAGGCCAGGACAGGTCGGAGTAGGAATAGCAAATTTGCCCCCACCAACATCCAGCACTTTCCCTGAGGCAAGCAACTGTCGGAGTAGGAATAGTAAATTTGTCCCCACCACCATCCAGCACTTTCCCTGAGGCCAATACAGGTCGGAGTAGGAATAGTAAATTTCCCCCCACCACCATCCAACACATTCCCTAGGGCCAGCACAGGTCAGAGCAGAAATAGTAAATTTACCCCCACCACCATCCAACACTTTCCATGAGGCCAGCACAGGTCGGAGTAGGAATAGTAAATTTGCCCCCACCACGATCCAACACTTTTCCTGAGGCCATCACAGGTCAGAGTAGGAATAGTAAATTTGCCCCACCACCATCCAACACTTTACCTGAAGCAAGCACAGGTCGGAGTAGGAATAGTAAATTTTACCCCACCACCATCCAACACTTTCCCTGAGGCAAGCATCTGTTGGAGTAGGTAGAGTAAATTTGCCCCATCACCATCCAACACTTTCCCCGAGGCAAGCACCTGTCGGAGTAGGAATAGTAAATTTGCCCCCACCACCATCCAGCACTTTCCCTGAGGCAAGCACAGGTCGGATTAGGAATAGTAAATTTGCCCCACCAGTATCCAACTCTTTTCCTCAGCCTGTCTCCTGAGTTAAAAACATGAGTAGTTAAATTAGTAATATTTTAAATATAATTCTGATCTTTGTCTGCTAATGTTTTATTTCTGGGATCAGTAAAGTTTTTTTTTTTTTCCTTCAGATTATTGTTAACAGTTTACTTACATTTGATTCTGTAAAGGTTTGTTCCTTTCTGCTTGGTATTTGGTGTTGATTTATGTTCAAAATCTGTTAATTTCAAAAGTAAAATGTAATTTAATTTTTTATCTACATTATGGGCATTTTAAATTTACGTACGTTTTTTTCATTTAATCACTTAGGGGCCCATTACGATACCCGGCGTAAAAAAATCCGCCAGGCATGGAAGCGGCAAAAATCCGCCCGCACACACCGCCTGAACACCGACCACGCCATTACGATTACACAAACCGAAAACCGCCATCGGCGGAAAAATCACACAAAATACCGCCCGCCAACGTCCGAGTCGGAGTCAAACCGCCCGCCACGGACGGAAACACGCACGACAACACAAAACCGCCCGCCCTCACGGCCGACACACCGCACGTGAAATTACGATCGCACCGACATGAGCGCGGAAAACCACAAATATACCGCCCGCCAGCGCAAACAACGCCGATGAGAATCGACACGGCAGAAGCCATGGCGCCCACGTACCTGCACAGAAACCATCCGCACACTAAACCAATAGCACACAACATGGCCAACAAGTCCACACAGCAAGGCACGCACAAATACACAAGCACAGTACACATCCCGAAAACACCCCCGGACAAAAGAAAAATACAAAGGCCAGAACCCCAGACACAACACACCTGAAAACAACAGACCATGAGGACACACCCACATAGGTGAGTACAAAAGCAGCACTCCCACAGACCACAACCCCTTGCTACATTGCAAACCAGAGAGGAGAGGAGAGGACACAGTGACACAGCAAGGACAGCAGCACACCACAGAAACGCACACATCACAACCACCACCACCACCACCACCACCACCAAACACCGGCACCACAAACCCCCTGCACATTACACAACACACACCGCACCAGCACCACAAACACCATGGCACCACAAAGAATGCCCAAGTACACGCCCATTGAGCTGACGGTCATGGTCGACGAGATCATCAAGGTGTACCCACAAATCTATGGGAACATGGTCCAGCACACACCACTAGCCACCAGAAACAGAATGTGGAACCGGATCGTAGACCAGGTCAATGCAGTCGGGACCCTGCCCAGGAACAGAGGTGAAATAAACAAACGTTGGAATGACGTAAAGAGCCTGGTCAAGAAGAAGGAGGGCAAAAACAGAGAGCTGGCTGCCGTCACTGGCGGAGGGAATCCCGCGCTCTTTAAGACCTTCAAAGCGTGGGAGGAGAAGGTGCGAGTCGTAATACATCTGGAGATCCTCGCCAGATTAGCAGGGGGAGTGGAGGCTGGTAAGTACAAACTAATGTATACCAGCACACCGCTATGTACTCACATGCGCAACCACCATGCCACAGCTCCCAGGGACAAACACCCCCATGTCCAGCACACAATACACAACACATCACACACACATGCAACAGACACCACCACACACAGCCCAAACCGAACAACTGTAACATACGTGGGGACATGTGTACACTCAGCCAGCCACGTAACCACCAACAGGTCCCCAAATATGCCAGAAGCGCCACAACGAGCACCCACCACACCCATGTATCCGCCACAGCTGC
This sequence comes from Calotriton arnoldi, assembly GCA_963921515.1. Classification (NCBI taxonomy): domain Eukaryota; kingdom Metazoa; phylum Chordata; class Amphibia; order Caudata; family Salamandridae; genus Calotriton; species Calotriton arnoldi. The sequence goes on from CAWUFW010013402.1 coordinate 297,385, forward strand.
ACTAACCGACAAGTAACAGGTAAGTGGCAGGAACACAAAGTGCAGTGGGTGGGAGGGTGGACAGCCCAAGTACAACACACACCAGGCCCCAGTCCCACAGCACAGCAAGGAGGAGCATCCCCCACACCCCACAGCCACGTGTCAGCCACCGCAGTGCACAACGACAGCCGAAAGGCAGACATCACGGTCCACAGCAATCGGTGTCAGTGGGTGTCCAGCCACCCCCACGACCCACAACACCCCCCCACCCCCACAGACCTGCAACATGGAGCACCCCCGCTTAGAGCCATGTGGCATCCAGTACAGTGCACGCACGAACAACTTGCAGGTGGGAAACTGGACAGGGCTGGATTACTGGAGGCATGAGGACCATAACACGACCAACACATGGGACATGTCACGTAGCAGACGAACACGCAGCACCGCCCACCGTCACGAACAAGTGAACAATGTGCACACGGACATGAACAACAGACTCACACCCCACATGACCCATCACATACATAGCAACACCCAAGGAGCCACGTCTGCATGCACAAGCCACACTGAATATAGTACCACACGGCAGCCACTGTGCAACTCATCACACACAACCGAAACACCATTGAAGTCCTGTCCATGTAGCCCCTACTGCCTGTCAACCACACACCCCACAACTACGCCCATGTAAGACAAACAACACTAGACGCAACAGAGCGGAACAACATATATGCACACGAACACCACTGAACCCATAAAACACACAGACACACCATGCACATACAACATACCATCCATCCGTCAGCCCCAGTCTCATGAAAGGCATGTCATCCGCACAGCTGCCACACATACAGCAGTCACGCTAAGATACATGCCCATAACCAACCATGTGCCAGAAGTCAATGAAGCGCACGACACACTGTGAGCAACAACACACAACATGGGCCACACCCCCGAGCACTGCAGTGATGCACATGGCACAGGGCAGCACGCACACCAAGGAGATGGGACAACTGCAATACGTTGGCTGGCACACAACCATCACTCACTCATAACGATGCGTCCAATGCCATGTCCAGTAATCACAACAGACAGCAAATATGCAGGCCATGTCAAGCATGCACACACCTCAGACCATGCACTGTCATGCTGCCACAACACATGTCACGTTCGGCACCCATGGCTCACAGCATGTACCCCAAAAGCATATCCCCTCCCAAATGCGAATCTGGGGCATGGCCCCCATGTTGCCATATGCGTTCCTAAGCGTTCCATTTGAACCCCAAAAGCATATTCCCACCCAAATGCGAATCTGGGGCATGGCCCCCATGTTGCCATATGCGTTCCTAAGCGTTCCATTTGAACCCCAAAAGCATATCCCCTCCCAAATGCGAATCTGGGGCATGGCCCCCATGTTGCCATATGCGTTCCTAAGCGTTCCATTTGAACCCCAAAAGCATATCCCCTCCCAAATGCGAATCTGGGGCATGGCCCCCATGTTGCCATATGCGTTCCTAAGCGTTCCATTTGAACCCCAAAAGCATATCCCCTCCCAAATGCGAATCTGGGGCATGGCCCCCATGTTGCCATATGCGTTCCTAAGCGTTCCATTTGAACCCCAAAAGCATATTCCCACCCAAATGCGAATCTGGGGCGTGGCCCCCATGTTGCCATATGCGTTCCTAAGCGTTCCATTTGAACCCCAAAAGCATATCCCCTCCCAAATGCGAATCTGGGGCATGGCCCCCATGTTGCCATATGCGTTCCTAAGCGTTCCATTTGAACCCCAAAAGCATATCCCCTCCCAAATGCGAATCTGGGGCATGGCCCCCATGTTGCCATATGCGTTCCTAAGCGTTCCATTTGAACCCCAAAAGCATATCCCCTCCCAAATGCGAATCTGGGGCATGGCCCCCATGTTGCCATATGCGTTCCTAAGCGTTCCATTTGAACCCCAAAAGCAAAGTACAAACCAGACCCAGGATGGGCCAGGAGCCCGCATACACCAGAGTCACAATAAGTAGGGGCACAGCAACACACCCATCGGCATGGCCAATCCGTCCCATGCCACATGTGCACAGCACACAGTCCCATTGCCAAGCACACACAACTACAAATGCTAAAGCCACACACACGCCTCCGGGAAACCCATGTACGAGATTGCACGAACTGTTAATGTCAGACGACAACTACATACTTCGCCAGGTGCAACACAATAACAAATCTCATTCTCTCCACAGGTGACGAACTGCTGGATGCTGGGGATGGAGCCAGCAGCCAGCACAGCCAGCCTACAAGCCCCCAACGAGGACACACGGATCTGGAGGATCTGTCCTCCTCTTCGGACACGGACCACCAAGCAGGCCCATCTGGTGTGGCAGGGCCCAGCCGCTCCCCAGGACCCCTCCTACCCACCAACCCATCATCCAGGGCTGCTGAACATTCCCAGCCCCCTGCTGCCACTGTCGTTGCGGCCACACCCACGGTCATTGTGGCCACTACCACTGCCGCAACCGCCACCATCGCCGCACCGACCACCACCGCCGCCACCACCACCACGTCTTCGCTGGCACCAGCCCCAGCGCAGGTGGTGGCCCGGCCGACTGGATCCACCCTGGGAGCCACAGCGAGGACCGTGGTGAGCAATGTGGCTAGTGGGCAGGCCGGTGGCAGCAGGACTGGTAGGAGGAGCAGGGCCAGGGAAACGCCAGCCTCCCCTGGGAGCCATGCCCTGCCTCAAATGGCCAGAGTCCTTGGGGCCTATGAAGAGGCCCAAGGACAATGGGTCCGGTCTGCTTCAGACACGCGTGAGGTGCTGGGGGTGCTGAGGTCCATGGACGCCCGTATGGGCCAACTCGTGGACCTCATGGGCCAGCTGGTGGTGGCGGTGAGGTCACTGCCAGGGACAGCAGCTCCCCTCCGCCACAACCTGCCGGGGCGCAGGGTGGAGCAGCAGTGTCCAGTTCCCCTGCGTCCACAGCCAGTGAGCACACCTCAACCACCAGCATGTCGCAAGCAGGCACCCCCTCGCAAACGTGGAAGGGGCCGTCCGAAGTGGAAACAGATCTCCCGGGAGGACTTCGCACGCTCCAAACGCAAGTGAGGCAGCCAGCCAGCCTTCCGCCAGCCTTCCTTGACCAGCCACTGCATTGACTTGGACTACGATCCCACTCCACACAGCCATCTGGATGGCATGTGTGTGTTGGACTATGGACATAGAACCAGTGGGTACACCCTGATCATCACGCAGCCATGACTGACAGCTCATTGTCACTGCACGCACCACTTTTGTCATCACCTTACACACAATCACATGTCACAGTTTGTAATAAATGCACCTTTTTCACTAACTGCTGTTTGTGCCCTGTGTTTTATTTGTACGGAATACAACGGCCACCTTGGGCGGAAAGGCACCTGATGCGTGGCATGGCAATTGAATCCGGAGGGCCTGTAGGGACCTAGGGGTGGGAGACAGAACAGGAGCACATTCAATGAGTGTGTCACACACCCATCACACAGTACATGTCAACAACTACAAGCAATGTACACACATCGCACAGAGCAATAGGGCACAATGCCACAGCCACCAACAGTGGCATACTACCCTGGCCATGGAGCGTTGACACACAGCACGCAGTGAACAAACGGCCACCCTGACACAGCACACACACACCTGCACAGATACAGCCACATCAGCCGTCGTACATGGACACTCACCGTCAAGTGAAGTAGCGGGCGATGAGCTGCTGACGCACATTACCAGCTTCCTCCTCTCCGCTGTCCTCCTCACTCGAGCTGTCCTGGTCTGCGGGCTGGGGCCCTGGTTGATCTCCGTCATCCACGATGAGGGGGATCTGCTTCCGAATGGCCAGATTGTGCAGCATGCAGCACGCCACCACTATCTGGCACACCTTCTGTGGGAGTACGCCAGCGCACCCTCGGTGCGGTCCAGGCACCTGAACCTGGACTTGAGGAGGCCAAAGGTACGCTCGACCACACGTCTGGTCCTCCCATGTGCCTCATTGTAGCGATCGTCTGCTGGGGTGCGAGGATTCCTCAATGGACTGAGCAGCCATGCCCCATTCGGGTACGCAGAGTCACCTGGGTGTGAGGGACACAGAGAACCGTTGCTATTCCAACTGGACAGGGGACAGCATCGCACAACCAGCACGCTACACCACTCCACATACTCACCGACAATACAGGCACGATCCTGTTGCATATTGGACATCAGTCGTGGCAAGATGCTGTTGCGCATTATGTGTGCGTCATGGGCCGAGCCTGGGAACTTTGCACACACGTGGGTGATCACCATGTCCGCAAGGCACACCACTTGCACATTCAGGAGTGCGTGTGCTTCCTGTTGCGGTACAGGTGCTCAGTGGCCTGTGGTGGAACAAGGCCGACATGTGTGCAGTCAATGGCTCCAACGACGTGTGGGATTCTGCCAAGGGCATAGAATGCACCCTTCACTGCCGCCAATTCACGAGCCCTGGGGAAGCGGATGTACCTGTTTCGGTACAGCATCATGGCTGCCAGTACATCCCTCAGCACCTTGCTGAACATGGGCTGGGACATCCCTCCTCCAATGCCCACTGTGTGCTGGAATGACCCAGTGGCGAAGAAATGCATGGCGGCCATCACCTTAGCCGTGGGGGTGACAGCAGTCGGATACACCCTGCGGGGACGGAGATGGGGTTCTAACATGGCACACAGTCGATGCAGGGTTGGCCTGTCCAGCCGAAACTTCCTAATAACCTCTGTATCGTCCATGTCCGCCAGCAATTGGTATGGGCGGTCAATGTTCGGTCTCCGCCTAGGGACAATGGCAGAGGACACATGTCAAAGCAACACGACACATAGCAATTTCGCATACACATCACTGACATGACTGAGCAAGCACATGAGCCACAGCCCAGCTGTCAAGCTGGGACGGCACGGCCACAATACACTTACACAGGTCTCCCAACAATGGCAATGGCTAGTGATACAAACCACTGCCATGTGCATGCACATGGGGATCTAGGCCCCAATGACTTGCGGGGCGTGCTGATGGGGACTGACTGCATATCCGTCAAGCGGCAACGCCACGGCAACATGAATGTCTGCTGAGCATGGAACTGCTTCCGCGGCTGGATGAGTATGGCACACGACGACGACGATGTGGGCACAGGCTGAGCGGCCAAAACAAGTGGGACCTGTGGCACGAGGGGATATGAGACAGTAGTAGGTGTCAGCACTGCACCCTATGTACAGCACTGTACGGATCACACCTCCCGAAACATTGACAGGTGTCCACATTGACAGCCCCATGCCAAGACGGCTGTGTGCTTGCAGTCACACGTCACAGGTGAGAGGTTACATTGCACGTGCCAGGTGGCAGACGTACATAGTGGGAGCTGGCATGTGTGTGCATGTGTCTCCTGTTCAGGATCCACCAGATGGGCGCTGACTCTGTACTGACCATTGGACACAGCATGTTCCGTGGAAGGCTTGTGTGTGTGGGATGGTGGCACTGGATGTGCCTCCGTTGGGTGGGGGGCCATGCACAGGGCGGGTACGTCGATGATTGCGCATTGTTGGTCACGGTGGGTGCACCAACTAAGATGTGTTGCCCTGTGTTCAATTCCTATGTCCGCATGATGATGGACTGTAGATGTGGGCAGACTACACATTGGTCGATGTGCTGTCTATATGCATGTGCCTTCACACCAGTCACAGCTGCCCCTGCACATGTGACCCCTGCTGGACTCGCTGCTGGGTCTGTGGAGCTGATGCACCTTCTGCGCGTGGGGCGGACAGCTCTCCTCACTTCCTCATTGCGCATGTCATGACTTTGCTGCAGGTGACATGGATCATGGAGGGCCCACATGTACGCGTGGGTAGGCTACACATGATTGTTCACTGGTCGCCACCCCCAGTCAGTGTTTCGAATGGGAAGGTTGTCGTGCTGGTGGTATATTCGATGTGGCGGATGGGCGGGCCTAGGTGCGGGCTTACATTCCGGACATGGGGGGTAGTTGGATTGGCGACTAGTTGCAGTACACACGGGACACGTCTCTTCCTTTCCACATCTGGGTCATCCCTTGTACTCACTGACAGTGATACAGTCATCTTCGCCCCAGCCCTCATGTCCTCCCCTCGCTCCCCCAATATGCATGCTCACCTGCGAGGCTAGCGCTTGCACAGGCAGCCCCAAGCTCGCACCAGAGAGGGCAAGGAGTGTATGTGTGGGTCCAGTTGCACGAGTGGGCTGTCTCAGGGTATGATGTGTTGCGGGACGCCGTCCACCTGCGTGGTGCCCCAAATGGAGACCCGGCCTGCATGGACTATGCATCACAGTCTTCGCCTTCCGGATCCGCCACCTGCGACACCCAGTGGCTGTGGCTGCCCTTGCGGCCAGGCCGCGTCCGTCTGTGGCTGATGGCCCACACATTCACTCTTTGGCCTCTCTGGGGAGGGCTCGGGGGTGGTGGCGCACGCGCTTGCACTTAGTCGCAATGGCATGTGGCGTGGTTGGTATGATGGGCAATGGATGGGATGGTGCGAGCCACCTCCCGTGACGTCAGTGCTGCTCGTGCTGTGGTGCGTCCCCCTACACTTCCATCTGACTTGTGCCATGCTAGACGTTGAGGTTCTATTGCCTGCGTGATATGAACAGGAGGAGCGCGAGGAGACCTCTCACACACCATGCTCCACTGCCATCCCGTGCCCTGTATCGCCTGTGCGGATTGACTATGTTGGGGTTACACCTGGTCGACTGGGGCTGTGTGTGCCTTGTCAAGGGGCATGGCGGGCGCACAACAGGATCCAGCTTGTCCACAGAGGGTGGGCTGAGGTGCGCCTGGTACCGCTTTGTACGTGTGCCCGGCTGCTGTGCACACACGTGTTCACTCCCCCGACAGGTGTCCTCTCACAATGCCCAGGGAAGCGGTGGTGTACTGTTCATGACCCCTCCCAACACGGCGTGCTCCAACTTGGCATGTGCGCATCTACCCGTCGCACCCACCCACCTGAGCACTGCGTCCATACGACTTCACACGACACATGTGTGTCTTCCACAGTAGTGCTACTCATTTGCGTTGACATCCAATACCAGTGGACTACATGGTCATGTCACGACTGCCGTGTACTTCACATACTCTCATCCTCTCTCATTCGTACTTGTGAAATGAGTCAGCAGAGACAGTTTTGGTTTCAAACATTATATTGAGTCTTCTGTCCTCTGTGATGCAGTATAGTGGACACTACTGGCAGCGGAATACATGTTGAGGATATACTGAGCATGATTGCAAATGGGATAGGGTGTGGGGTTACATGTGATTGGCTGTTGCATGTGGGATGTGGGCTTCAGAGTGACATCTGCTTGGCCAAGGCTGTGCTAATGTACATTTACGTATTGCTGCGGAGCTGCGGACTTTGACACAGACGGTATACATGTAGCCTACCAGACCGCTTGGCATCATGGGCACAGTCCATCTCAGTTCCATGTGACAGGTTTGCTGCGGTTGTTCCTCATTCACGCGTGCATGTGAGATGACATCAGGGCATGTGCTTGCGTGCATGCAGCGGCGTGCCACTTGTTGTTGCACTGTGGTGGTTACTGGACATGTCACAGTCACTGGGGTCGTGTTGTTGTTGTATGCACTTGTCGTCCATGCAAAGGTCCTGGTATGGGATTCCCGGGCGGGGGTGGGAGGGGTGCAGCATCCACAGACTCCAGGCGACCTATTCATGTCCACTGAGCGGTGTGTGTGTCCATGGGCGCTGGATCCATGTCGTGTCCTGGTTGTTCGTGCAGTTCCGTCCATGTGGGTGCGATACACAGAGCCCATGCCACTGCCTCCCACGATGCATGCGGTGTTCCTGGATGTGATGGGGAACAGTGTGCATGTCCCGGTCATATCCGATGTCATGGCGATGTCGTTGATGGTGTGGTTACAGTTGCCGGTCGTTTGGTATGGCTGTTGTGGTGGTGACTGGCCAGTCCGTGCGGAAGCTAAGCATGGGTGCGGGGTTGGACATCATAGGTCACTCGGGGAACCTGCGTTGTGGTCCGACGAATTGACAGGTTGTCAGGTATGTGATGCCGTCCAGCAGGGCTTCCATGTCATTGGTGGTGTACATGTTTGCCAGCCAATGTAGCGGATGGTGGCTGTCAAGGTGTTGTTCGTAAGTTGTCCCTTGGAGGACCATGATGGGGCATGCTGGGTGACATTCGATGTAGCTGTTCTCGATGATCCGTCGTGTGGAGGCACAGTGGTCCCATTTCAGTGCGGGTGCGATGTTGGCCACATACGCCATGCCCCCATAGGCAGAGCAGGCCCTGTCGTGTGCGTCCAGAGGCAGGAGTAGTGGTAGCAGGTCCGCCTTCAGACATGCCGGGTTGGAGAGGCATATCTCGACGGGATGCTGGTATGGACACCTCCGACAGTAGAAGACGGGCATGACGCAGCTGAACAATGTGATGCGGTAAATCAGTCGGTAACTTACGTTCAGCAGGGACAGGAGATCGCATCCCAATGTATGGAACAGGTTGGTTTTGTACAGCTTGAGCTGTTCGGCGTAGTTGGGTAGGTGTGTTGCGGTTGCCATTTCCCAGCGGTGCGTTGTGGTGGCGTGCTCCGGCTGTGTGTGCAGTCTGCAATGTGCACGCTCCGATGTTGCTGTGAGCTCTGTGTAGTCGTAGCGAGACAGGACTTGTGTTCTGTTGGCTTGTTTGGAGGACACGGGCCCTCTTCCCACATGCTTCTCAGACAGTTCAAGGTCAGTGATGTGTGACTCCTTCCAATTAACTTGCATGTGGCCGACATGGGGGAGTGTTTTCTTCTTTCTTCCCCGTCCGTTGTGTGCTTCTGTGATATGCGCTATCTGCCCTGTGGTCGGTCTCCTCGGCATGCCTGTGTTGGTCTATTCTTGGACAATGGCTGTATTCACCGGCTTCTGTCGTAGGGCTGTGGTTTCGGAGTTGGAATGGAAGGTCATTCAGTGCTGTCTGCTCTCCCTTGTGTGGGCGGCAGGCTGCCTTTCCGCTCTGCGTTGGGCCTTGTGTGTGAATGTTATTCTTGGGCCACCTGTTGTCGGTCCCCGGGCTCTTTGGTGTTCCGTTTTATATGTCTTGTTCATATGTGCAGGGTGGTATGGGTGTTTCAGTGTGGTACTGGCGTTCCTCTTCCCGAAGGGGCCCTGCTTCTCCTAGTTGGTGTTGACGCCGCTGTGTGCTTCGCCATGTTTGTTACACTGGGGTGTGTCCTGCTGTTGCGTGTCTTCACTGACATGTGTGCGTCGGTTGTGTGGCGTTGGGTGTTGTCCGTGAATTGGGCGTTGGGGACATGTCTGTGGCCGGCCTGTCACGTGTCATGTGCGTTCGGGGTGGGGCTGATGTGTGTGCTGCTTGGTTGTGTCCCTGTGTCTGTGTGCGACGCATGCATGGCGCTGCGGTTGGCCTCTGCGTTGTGCGCATGTGTGGCGGCGTCATCGGCGCTTTGGGGCCGTGACGGGGTGGTTGGTTCCTAGTCCCAGGTGGTGTGTACACATGTGTTCCGCGATGTTACGATTTGGCCTGTGTGTCATATGTGGATGCAATGGTGGATGTGTTGTGTACACGCGCTGGTGGGGGGTTGTCCGCTTTTTCCGCCCTTGCACTGTGTGCGCTGTTTGCATGCACTTGTTGTGTGTGTGCCTACCTGCGTCTCCGCGGTACGTTGCGTCCTTGGTGGTGCATCAGCAGGAGCATGGGGAGAGTCTGCAGTGCTGGATTCATGCTCGGGGAGCCGCTTCTTCGTTGTCCGTGCTCGGCATCCGTGTTGCCGCTTCGGTTTGTCGTACGGTATCTCTTGGCCATGGGAGCCGTTTGTTTGCGGCATCGTAATTTATGCGCCGGGCGGGACGTGTTTCGTCGGACGGTGTGTGTCAGTTGGGCTGCGCCGCTACGTGTACGGGCGCACTTTGATGGCGGACGGTGTTGCTGGCTTGCCGGCGGTGTTTGGCCTACTTTTCGCATCGTAATTGGACGGGCGTGTGGACTGCTGCGTGCCTGCGGTAACTGGTGCTTTTTGCATCCGCCAGCACGGCGGTGGTGCTTCCGCCCGCCATCGTAATGAGCCCCTTACTTTTTAATGTTAAGATAATTTGTTGAATATCTGCTTTAGATTGCTGGCTGCTTTTCAAAATGTGTAAATCCTGTAAATTAATGTAAAATTATATTGTGAGTATTTGTGATTTATGTGTTAATATTTTGGTGCTGTTTTATTGTAAACGTACACTTACTTCGGTCTGTAGATGGCAGTGTTCAATTTGACAATCAGTAATATTCTCCTGCTACTCCTGCTGTGTGTGGTCACCTCGGAAGTCAGTTTATCACTGAGCACAAAATGGTGGTCGGCTTCTTTTATATGTTTTTTTAGGGTAAACAACAATTTAAAATAAATTATGTTTTGGAAACAGTATTTTCGTGTAATTCACAACCTGACAGAATGTATATTTATTTTGTCATGTGTAAAAATGTTCGTTTATACGTTCCTTCTCGGAATGTCAGCCATTTTGTGTAATTGCTGGCACAGGGAGTGTAATAAAAATAGTTGAAGGACTTACGTTTTATGTTCTTCGAAGAAGATTGTATGTGTAATCTCTTTTTGACTCTGAGAGTAGTGGTTTTTTTTGTAAAATGTTTAAAATTTATGCTTCTTTTTCCCCATCTTTTTGAATATTTTTTTAGATATTTTTATTAATACTCAGGTATTTTGATGGAAAGGTACTTTAAAAAGTACACGAGTATTAAATTTAATGCCTGGTTATTAATAATCTCCCCCACCCAAAACCCCTATTTCCCTTGCATCCCATCCCAGGGGATGGTTAGAGGCTTTTAAACAGTGGCATCATTATCTTGTAGGCCCCCAACATACTGTAATCATTGTGACAGATCACAGAAACCTAAAATGTTTTTAATTGACCTAAGTTTCCACTAGGCAACTTCGATGGGCACAATTCTTTAGTGATTATGACTTTGTGGTCATGTTTCAGCCAAGAAAAAAATGGTAAAGTAGATGCCCTGTCCAGTTATGGTTAGGTTGCACTCCAATTGAATATTGCACTGACTCCCCTCCAATCATCATATCAGAAAAGTTTGTAGGGACAAGAACTGTTGCAGAGTTCATAGCCCAGTTTATGAAAAATCAAGTGGCTATTGAGTTAGAAAAGTTTAGTTGTCGGACTTGGCCCTTTTTGCCTGGTCATCCCAGAACTTTTTGCCTTCCTCCTGTATTTCTTATGACATGTTGTTGGTGGTTTTAGGACGCTGGGCACTTTATCACTGCTGATCAGTGCTAAAGTGCATGTTCTCTCTATTGTAAACTTGGTAAGATTGGTCTACACCTGTTTCGCCTATTTAATTTACCTATCAGTCCCTTGTACAGTGGTATCCCATATACCCAGGGCAAGTAAGTTAAATGCTACTCGTGGGCTTGCAAGGCTGCTTGCGCCACCCACCAAAGTAGCCTTTCAAACCTGTCTCAGGCCTCTGCCACTGCAGGGCCTGCGCGAGCAGTTTACTGCCATTGTGACATGGCACTTAAAGTGGTTGCCACGTCTGTTACTCCCCTTTTACTACATATCAGTCATCCCTAAGGTAGGCCCTATCTAGCCCTATGGGCAGGGTGCAGTGTAGGTAAAAGGTAGGACATGTGCCTTAACTGAGTGGCATGTCCTGGTAGTGACAAACAGTCTATTTGGTTTCTCACTACTGTGAGGCTGCCCTCTCATAGGAATGCATTGGGGATTCCCTGATAGGTGCTTCAGTGGTAATTCCTGATCTGAGATGGGTAGCGGGATCAAGTTTGGTATGTTTGGAATAGTAGTGATAAATCCTGCTCATTGGTAAAAGCGGATTATATTATTACTATTTTAGAAATGCCACTTTTAGAAGTAGGCATTTCTGTGTGCTATATGTCTTTGGTCCTCTGCTAGGATGTGTATTGACTGTCTGGCTTTAGAGTGACGGGGGCTGGGGAGGTGCAGTGGCTCCAGAGAGTTTGATGAGTCAGCGCTAGGCTGAATAGGCCTGGTCTGCATTTGGAGTGGTGGGAGGAGTAGCACCTGCACCTGAATAGGGCTGTGCCTGCCTTCCACAAAGATGGCTCCACCCCCCTGTGGTGTGCCTGGATCCAGGGCTCACATTAACAATGGAGGTTGTTGTGCACTTGTAAAGTGCCACCCCAGAACTGGTTTGGATTGGGCTCAGAGCCTGTGCCGGGGGAGAACAAAGACATATGGTACTATAAGTATTGGGGCTGTGACCCCAGGTCTGTTGAACTTTGGGAACTGGATCTGAGGAACACTCTGCCAGGATGATCGGCCGTGGGACTCAGCTACTACCTGCTGGGAGGCCCTGCATGCTGGCCTGCCTGTGTCTAGCCCTGTCCTTGTGGATTCCTGGAGTAGAGCGCTGCCTGCTCCCTGGTTGTGTCTTGAAGTAGAAGACCGGCTGAGCGCTTCATATATTATTCTCATTGTCCTGGAAACCAGTACCAGTCCAGGACCGCTGTGCCCGGTTCTCTAGTCTTCCTCAAGAGGAACCGTAGCGCTGAGTGAGAGCCAGAGGGGAGAGCTGAAGGAAGCAGACCGCTCTCCCCCGTGTTAGTGCATCGGTGCTGATTGCTGCAGCCGGGGCTCTGCCGAGTGGCCCCGGGCTGCCACACCATGCGGAAGAAGGAAAGGAGCCAAGTCGACAGAGGCTTCGCTCTGTACACTAGCGGCCCTCTAGAGGCCAGAAGTCAGGCAGGGAATGCCTGGTCATAGGCGAGGCTCCTGTGAGGAAGGGACGAGCCCCGCATGCTGCTTGAGCCTATTTGTTGGCAGGGCTGGCGGCGAGATCGAGCCAGAGCCTCGCGGGCTCATGTGAAGTCAAGGGAGGGTCAGCTCACCAGCAAGAGACCGAGGAGACCCCGGTGAGGAGCCCTGTTGCATTTCCCGCATTACCGACGTCGGTGGTGGCTGCCTACCATGTGTGTATAAGCGGGGTGGCCGAGGGAGGTCGCCCACCAAAGTGGACAGTGTGTCCCCCCCCACCCTCAGGGGCATTTTTGTGCCACATTTGTTGTTGGCAATCACACTGCATGCTTGCGGGACTGCCGGGGGCATTTCTTTTGAAAAGGGGCCAGGTGAGGTCCCCTCATCCTCAGGGGCATTTGCGTGAAGAGAATACAGCATTGCTTGGGTAGGGGCACGGCCGGCCCCATTGGCCTTATCCCTCACTTTTGAAAAGGGCAGTGCGGGGCGACCCCAGGACAGGGCCCCGAGTGCATTACTGCATTTCCCTAAGGGGGGAGCGGAGACTTCTGTACTCCACGCTGAGTGGAGAATTACTGCCTCATAAGGTAATGTGGCCTACTGGCAAGTTATAGGCGCTATGCCCTGAGGTGATTATGTTTTAGGTGATACATTGCCAGGGTCCTGGCACCCCATGTACAGTGTCATGATTGTATTGCCCTGATGTAAAGGTATAGGGGGTGTTCTTTTACCAGTGGTGATATTGAAAGGTATACCTAAGATGTGCACACTGTAAGTGTTTCCTATGGTGCACTGCTAATTATGTTTGCATAATGTATGGTGCTAAGTGCACTCCTACCAGTAGTTACTGGTCAGCCTAATGTGATATGTTATGACAGTGGCCCGTTTGGGCTAATGATTTATGTAATCCCTGTAAAGTCATGACAAGAGCCTGGTGGCACAGTGTATATATGTGATTATGTTCTAATGTGTTTTTATGGATAATACAAAGGCTATTTTTAAATAACCTTGTGTGGAGTTTCTTTTGTGGTGTGCCTAGTGTGTCGCTGTGGTGTGAGTGTGTTGCGCAAACGCTTTACACATTGCCTCTGGGATAAGACTGACTGCTCTGCAAAGCTACCAAGGGGGTGAGCAGGGGTTATCTTGGGTGTGTAACTCCCTTGACCTGACTAGAGTGGTGGGTTCTGCCTGACTTCGGTGTATACCCTAGCAAACCAGAAACCCCATTTCTAACATAAGTCAACATGCAGATGTTAAGTACAACAATCTATACAGTATCAAAAATGCCTTGTACCTACTTACTAGTACCTTGCAAGAAAAAGCACTGCATTGGTGTCATTCACGTTGAATTGGGGACACAGGGGTAGGAAGAAAACCTTAGATCTGTTAAGATGTTAAGATGTCATTTCTGGTGGCCTTCGTGTGTAGAGATGCTAAAATGTTTGTTCAGACCTATGTCATTTGTACCTGAGGTAAAGCTTCTTATCTAGCTCAAGCTGGGTTGCTTCAACCTGTTCCAGTACCACTAAAGCCATGGTATACTGTACTGCTAAATTGTATAGTGGAACTACCTCACTCTATGATGGGTTACAGTACAATTCAAGTTACCATGGATCACTTGTCTAAAATGGCACACTTTATTTCTTTGAAAGGGCTACCCACAGCTGAGAAACTGGCTTAAATGTTTTTCCAGTCACTAGACCACTTACATGAGATCCGTCTGTATTAATTTCAGAAAGGGGCTTGCAATTTATCTCCCATTCTGTAAAGCTCTTTTTGATTTGATGGGAATAGAAGTCAGATTAACTTGCAGTCACCACCCTCAAAACGACAGCCAACAGAAAGGGTCAATCAATCCCTTGAACAATTCTTACATTGTAAAACCTTAACAAATTGGTCCATTTGGGGACACTCCCCCTGAACTTGCGTATACCAATTCAACTAATGAGACACTAGGGTACTCCCCTCCTTTAGCACCTATGAGTTGCATCCTAAAATGATGGACACTGATATTCATATACCTGATTTAGTCTTGGCAGCACTTGACTTCCATGAGCACTTAATATAAATTCAATAGCAGCCCAATCTAATCTGACAAAAGTGAAACAAAAATATAAAACTTACACAACAGACGCAGACAAACCAAACACATTTTCAACACTGGAGACCAAGTGTGGTTATCCACAAATATTTATGCCTAAAAGGTTATAATAAATGTCAGCCCAAATTTGTCTGACCTTTTAAGATCCATAAAATAATAAGTCCAGTCGTGAGTAAGCTTGAATTACCATCTACCTTATCTGTGCACCCAGTTCACCATGAATCCCTGGTGAAGCCAGTGAATGGAGGAACCTGTATGTCCTCTCCACCTCCACAAGGCCAAGGAGGTGATCATGCAGAGTATGAGGTAAGGACCATCCCAGTCTCTAAAAAGGGTGAGGGTCTGCCTCTCTTACCTCATCGATTGGAAGGAGTATGGTCCTGAAAATAGGTTTTGGGAACCAGTAGGTCATATACATGACTCACATCTACAAAAGATTTTGATCTAAAAACACCCAACCGAACCAAAACCAGTGGAGAGGGTCTTGTGTGGGGTGCACTGTTGGGTGTGTACAACTAGCACGCACAAGAAGGCAGGAATGCCACTTCAAAGCACAAAAGATAAGGAAGAGGAGTACTAGAACTAGAGTATTAAAGCACCACACAACCATTACACACAGACATTAAATAGGATTCTAGGAAACACTAAGGGGCTCATTACGATGCCGGACGGAAGCCCATCCGTAGTGTTGGCGGTGGCGGAAAACGTCTTTTTCTCCGCCCCTGATGCGGATATTGGGACCACCATATTACAATGGGTCAACAGAGGCCATTGTCCGTCCGACACGGTTTTTCTGGCTCCGCACGTTTTCTCGGTACGCAAGGGTGGCAGATGGAGCCTATAGAGGAAGACCGGCCTGTGGAATCACGTTCCGTCCACCAACCAGATTACGATTTAACAAACAGCCCTTCCCACCGCGGCGTAAAAACCACCACATCGTGGATGGCGGAGGCACAACTCCAGAAAGGAAAAGCCGACCCAGAACACATCCAGACCAGCTGAGCCACCATGGATCCTGCGCTTCAGCCCTTTCTGCTGCTCTACCTGGTGCACCTCCGGCAGATAAGACGCTGCCGCGCTCTACAGCAGAGGTACGTCCAAAACACCTCCACGCATGCAACCCCTGTACAACTACAACTCCCAGCAAGCGTGCAGGCCTGGCCGGCCCCACGATGTATGTGACAACCTGCCAACTGCAATGTGCGAGGCCCACCCAATTTATATGAGTGACACCCTCAGGGATTCTGAAGGCAAGTGGGGCCAATGCCGTGCCCCGCAGATGCAGAGCGCGCACCCCACGACATTCAAAAATGTAATCCGCTGGCGGCTCCCATTGGCAGATGGCGCATTCGCATAGGTGGTGCCACACCGCATCGGCCAGGAAGCGCCATCCGCAATCCTGGATCACTCAATTGGGGCCATTGCATGTTTTCGATGTGGACGTCCGCTACCGCGCCTGTAAAAACATCATGTATTTGCATTTGCATTGTCGCCATGCGAATTGCATCACACACCCCAAAACATCAGCCGAAAGTGATTTGTGCACCCAGTGAAGGTATCATAGAGGGAGACCTTTGATTCAAGTCTGCACACACATGGCTTGTCCAAGAAAAGGAGAGTGAAATTACATTCTTTGTCATGCCTTGTGGCCAGCATGGCCTTAAATGAGTCAAGGAGTCAAAAAGACCAAAGGCCCCTCGCACTGTACCAATGTTGTGTAATGAAACTTCCAACCTGTTAACACTGCCTGTATATCTCTTGCTATGTGCTTAGCGAATCCTTGGCCATGGGCCGTCCTCTGAAGGGCCAGTGATGTAGGCTGACAATTCGAGGTGTACATTCTCTGCAACTCAGACACACTAGTAATCCCTAGCACTTCCAACACACGTACTGGTGTGGCATGCAGTGTGCCTAGCTGCCATTGCCTGTAAATGTCTCACACACGTCATAGGAGTGCACATGTGTAACAAAAGGTCATCTCCTGGATGACATCATCTGTCATTCACAGCCATATGTGCATGTATACACAATCCATGTGTTTATGTACCTCATGAAGGTGAACATGGCAATGTCTGTCACGCAAAATTACCACACAGTCACGATGTACTGACCCCATAATGTCACCATTTGTCTGCCCACCGTGCTGAATATACATGTCTCATTGTCCAGCAGACACTCACTGCCCTCATGCCGTAATGTAGTCGTGTATTGTGGGACTGAAGTGCAATGACAGCAGCTACATGCAAATCTGCATAGATGCTGCGAAACAGAAGTGCTGTGACATCTAAACACAGGGCAGCTCAACCTTGATGTAGCAGTATACTATATGCCATACACATCGAGCTACTATGGATGTTGAAGTAGTGAGTATGTCGAGTGAGTGAAGAAAAGCAACGTCTGTATGCATGTCACTTGTGCATGTAACGTGTCCAAGAGTCAAGGCAATGTTGTGCTTGTGTGAGTCTTCGCTTAAGCTGTGTACCACATCTCTCATCTTTGACTCATCTTATGCATGTGTACCCTGACAGGATACGTAGGAGGAGACCACCTATCTATCGACCTGTCCCACAACTGGCGACGATAGAGGACATCAACATCATCAGGAAATTTCGTTTGGATCGCCTCACACTGCGAGAGCTATGTGCTCATTTGGAGCCACATTTGAAGCCAAACTGAACATATCCTGCTGCATTGTCTGCTACAGTGAAAGTGATGGCTGCACGGCATTTCTCCACCACTGGGTCTTTCCAGTACAGTGTGTCCAGCGCCGGTGGGATGTCACAGCCCATGTTCAGCATGGTGTTGCGTGATGTCCTGTCAGCATTGATGCTGTACAAGGACAGCTATGTCCACTTTCTGAGGCGGGATGAATTGCCAGCTGTGAAGGGGGATTTCTTTGATCTGGGAGGCATCCCAAATGTGGTGGGAGCTATTGACGGAACCCACATTGGCCTCGTTCCACCACAGGCACGTGACCACATTTATCGCAACCGAAAACACCACCACTCCATTAATGTGCAAGTGGAATGCCAGGCGGATAAGATAATCTCACACGTCTGTGCAAAGTTTCCTGGTTCTGCACATGACTCCTACATCTGTCATAACAGCAGCATACCACAATTGATGGCTAATCTGCACCCCGATTGGGCCTGGCTTGTTGGTGAGTGGGCTGTGTCAATGACTGTGATATATGTGTGACATGCTGCTCTCCTCACATATTCTGATTGCAATGTTTGACTGTGTTCCACACAACTAGGTGACTCAGGGTATCCCAATCGTCCGTGGTTGATGACCCCACTGAGGAATCCAACCACGCCCGGGGAAGTCCACTACAATGATGCCCATGGGAGGACACATCGTGTGGTGGAGCGCACTTTTGGACTACTCAAGTCTAGATTTAGGTGTCTAAACAAGAGTGGTGGTGCACTACTCTACTCCCCACAGAAGGTGTGCCAGATTGTAGGCGCCTGCTGCATGCTACACAACCTGGCCTTGCGCAAGAAGATCCCCCTAATTCTGGACGATGATGAGCAGCAGCAGCCCCCTGCTCCAAACCCACACATGCCCAGTGACGATGACAGTGGTGAGGAAGAAGGCCTTGACGTGTGTCAACATCTCATCGCCAACTACTTCCGTTGACTGTAAGTTAACAATGAGCGACTATGGCTGTGTGCTATGCTGTTGTCTCCCAAACTTTGACGATTGTTGCAGGGATTCTGTCCATACACAGAACTATGCACAGGATTACAGGACTTGTGCAAGCCGGAACCGAGTCATCCTACCACCTGAGCACCCTGAAGCACTGGACCTAATAGCCATAGTGCCTCACTAGCTCTCCTACTCATTGTCAGTGATACAAGCGCACAGACACCCCAGGACACAACACTCTCAGGGGCATATTCTCAAGCACGTGTGATAACCACAGCAAGTTTAGCTTAACGCAACTTTGCATATTGCAGTCTATCGCGGGAAAACAACGCTGTGTTAACGTAGTATTCCCAGCCTGGCGGCACCATGCGATAGTCCCACGATAACGCATCAAATGACTGCGTTAAAATACACGCGACGCCGCAAAAATGCGAATCACGAACGCAAATAAAGTTGCGATGAGGCCAAACCCGATACAAAAATCAGCGATAACCAGCGACAGACCTGCAATCCCCACGCGTCATGCGGGAAAATGCACTATAAAAGCTGAACAAAAAAAACACACCATAAACAAAATAAACTGCGTAGCAACATGGATGCACCCGGAACGAGTGCCCAGGTCAACACGAACCCCACAAGCCCCACAGACCACCAGCAAGGAACCTCAGGGTCTGGGAAGGCCAAGGAGAAGAGGAAGACGGGGTACAGTCCGCATGACAACCTGATCGTCGTCATGGAGGTGACAGAGCACTAACAACAACTGTCCGTCACCTCCACTGTGGCATTGGCAACACAGACGGAAAAATGGCATTCCATCGTGAATGCCGCCGGAGTGTCCAGGAGGCCAAGATGCGCTGGCACAATGTGAAAAGCCAAACCAAGCAGAAACCCGCTGCCAACAGGAAGGCAGCAACCGCGAATGGAGGTGGGAGTCCGGCGCCACAGGAGGAGCTGGAGCAAATGGTGGCCACAGTCATCAGTGTGGAGACGGTGCAAGGAGTCGGGAGTCCGGACACTGCTCAACATGACCTGACACAACATCAACAGGGTGAGTAACGAACAGGGACTGTGGGGCCGGAGGGGGACGGGCACAATGGCAAACATGCACAATGACATGTAGCACACCGCACACCCACAATGACCCTGGGTCATGTCCCTGGTCCCCATGGCACACAGCAGCAAACATACAAACATCAAGTAGGCCCCCATCCACCATGTGCCCAAAGGGCCCCACCCCACACATCACCAATTCCACAACACACACATGCACCCGTGTGAAACACAGTAAAGATGCGTATGTGAGAGCCACACTGACAATGCAAGTGACACCACATGACGAGCAGCATGGCTGGAGAACAATCACCATGACATTGTGCACGCCACAAGACTGAGGTGGCTGAGTGTGGACCACATCCGGAAAGGAGCAGGTCACATCCTGACACATCCACGTGCACAAACAACCACTGATGTCAACAATACATCTGCAGACAAACAATGCACAAGAGTACAAAAACCGACCAAGAGCACAAATGACCCAAGTCGCCAACATCACAGCACCCTGAAAGCACAAAAGCCAAAGGCACACCGCCTCCAAGGGATAAGGGGCAGCAAAATCACAGCAGCAGGTGCGACTCCCACACAATGCAGCACACACACATAGCAATGACAGCACATCCACATGGACGACAATGTGGTACACAGTGCAACACTTACACTGCAGAACAGAGGACACAACTGGGTCCGCCTGTGCGTAGAAAATGGCCAATCACATCTGACATAGCAGGAAACTGTGAGATGCAAATGTACGTGTACAACCTCACCTACGTCATGTAGTTCAAATGTTCACTGTCCCGCATCAAATAGTCCGCCCCTCCCAAACAGTCACAATGTACATTGTCATGCAGTCTGTATGTAAACTTGAACAATGCGTCAACATACATGCCAACACAATGTCAACAAGCATCTCCCCTTCACATTGCAGAGGGACAAACAACACCTCCAGCAGAGCAGACCAGACAACTCTACAGTGATGCTGAAGAGGACCTCCACACTTCCGACACCGACGCCCAACAACAGTCCATGGACATCTTAGGAAATCGACCTCCAGGAGCAGGGCAGCACCGCTGCATCGAGGATACCCCACCCCCTGCACAGACAACACAGCTGGCGCACCCACCACCCCGGCTGGATCCCAGCAGCCCCCCCAAGCACACATCGCATTCCAAGGCCAGGTGTCAGACTGCCAGAAGGGGGTGGCCGAACATGTGCGGGTGGGGTACTACCTCATGGAAGCAGAACTAGATCACATACGTGGGTGTCTAAGTCCCATCAGGGACCACCTACACTCCCCAATGGAGACCCCCACTGCGACAGAGACACATGCCTTTGCACATTTCCAGTACTGAACCACACCCAGAGCCACGGGATAATCATCCACACCCCCACGCCGGACTGGCGTACGCTGGCCCAGTTCACTCATCTTACGTATTGAGTGGGGGACGACAAAGCTACATGTGCAATGTCTCACCCGCTGCCTGCAGTGACAAGGCTGTGTCCTCTGTACACAGCACAATGTAATGTTGTAGGGCCCGGGGCCCTAATGCATACATCATGAGCACACGGACACACTCAGATAGTTCGTTGAACTGGCTACGGGCACGTGCGCCCAACACCTTTATTGGCATGGTCACATGTACAGTGACGCATGTCCTGGATGTGTGTGGGGTGAGTGTAAGCCAGCCCTCATGGAGTCGTTGGTGCTGGCAACAACTCGAACAGTGATCACAATTAAAGCGGAAACAGAAAACACCAGCATAACAGAAACAACTGTGAAGCACCATGGTGGTAGCCGGAGAAAGTACAGTGTTCACCCAACATGCAAGCAGAATGTTCCATGATTTGTGGTGCACTGAGTTAGTGGCACCTGAAGAGCTGAGCAGGGTATCAATCTGATGATGGCACCCACGACAGGTGTGAGCAACTCTGATAGTATGGCAGTAAGACAATTCCGACTCTGGCACCTGTTGTTTGGAGTTGGTCCTGGCGGTGGTGGCGTGTGCATCCTGCGGTGATGCGACGTCTGGGCCGGTCAGGACTAGATTTGATGTGTGAGCCCAGGTGGACCGCAGTTGAGGCCGTAGGCAGCAGACAGCGCAGGGCCACAGACACATGGCGTTGATGACCCCCAGTCCATCGACCCAGAGGCCATCCAATATGCTATCAGACAGGGGCCATGACTTGAGCTGCACAGAGTTAGTGGCCCCGGATGCACTGCGGCCGGCACAGGCACACCGCCACGGGACGGTGACTTGCGGTGCAGTGAGATAGGGCCATGCGAGGTGAGCGGGTCCTCGTCGATGTCGAAGGTGAATGTAGTGGAGGTTTGCGGGGGACAGTGGAAGGTGTCATCCAGGGCATGATGCAGAGGGCAGAAGCCGGCCGGAAGCGGCAAATGGAGGAGTGGAATGCTACAGCCTAGTTTTTGCCACAAAGTCAGTATCACCGACATGATGAAGAAGACAACCCCCAGTCCTTAGACTCAGTCGCCACCAAAGTTCAACCAGAAAGTGTCCGTGGATGTCGGGGATCAGACTTAGTGGCACCGGAGCTGAAAGGGGATGCAGTCTGCGATGAGGCCAGTACAATGATAGCAAGTCTGCCATAAATGAATCATGACTGAATTCCCAATGTGTGACCTACTCGACCGCAGTGTAGGGCGAAGGCGTAGTCATCAAGGGCCCACAGGCACGTGTGGTTGGGATGCCATGCGCATACTTTGTGTCACCACATCTAAGGGAGTGTAGTGATTTAAACTCTGCATTGACATGTGGACTTGGCCATTGAGTAATCAAGACTCAGTTCCAAATGTGTGACCTACCTGACCGCAGTGTAGGCCCGAGGCAGCCGTCAGCAGGGGCCCACAGCCACGTGTCGTTGGCCCGCGATGCACAGAGTTAGTGACACCAGAGCAGTTGTCGGCAGTATTCGATCACCTCCGTAACGATGATCCTTTTCTCCTCCGGACTGAACCACGTCTTCCTCTTACTCGTCTCCTTGCGTACAATGATATGAACTCCGCCATGCAGAAATCAAGACTCAGTTCCACATGTTTGACCTACTTGACCATAGTGTAGGCCGGAGGCAGCGGTGGAGTACGTCAACGAAAAAGGAGTAAAGCGGGCCTGTGTCGCGGAGGCCGTGATGGTCTGAGGAGGCTGCCAAGGTCACGGGCTTCGGGCTTGGAGCTTGCGCAGGCATGTGGTGGGCCCTCTTGGACACACGCCGGTGTCGGCAGGTGAGCAGTGAGGCCTGGCTACGCAGGGGCGGGCATGACGGGTTCGGGGACCAGCGGCCCGGGGTGCAGCAGGCGCACAGGATTGCAGGCCACACCGCTCACGGCGATGGTGTCGGCCTTGTGGCGGGGTGGGAGGCGCCACCCTGGCAGACACGTTGGGCATTCCGGAAGAGAACCACGCCCAGAGCTACGTGCTTTTTATTCACACCCCTACGCTGGCCTGGTGTACGCCAGGCCAGCCCACTCCGTACACGCTTACAGGGGGGTACTTCACAAGCTACATTTCCGCGATCTTCCCCACTGGCTGGGGTGACATGGTTGCGTCCACTGTCCACTACACTCCAAACACCAGCAGTGCATGTAGAGAGGGATATGTCTGTGGTATGCATACCGCAGTCTGTCCAGCACATCTCCATCACACTTGGCATTGTGTAAATTCTCATTCATGGGTCACTTGCCTCCTTCGCACATGCCTGCTTCCCACCTCTCCCCACATTCCGCTATTGTGTGGCTGAGGTGCCATGCCGTTGATGGCTCATGTACATGGCTAACCAAGGTTGCCACAGTAAGTTGTGCTGTCGTGTCTGGTGGGTGGGCATGTTGTTTGGCATGTTGTATGTGATTTTCTGACGTATGCAGTGCCAGAGTTGTGAGTTGCATGATTGTGGAGTTGAGGTGGGTGGGGTGTTCATTTGGTACTTGCCAACGAGCAGTGCATTCCCATAGGTGCCATCATGGAAGCACTGGTTGATGTTGGACTGATGGAAGATGGAGGGATCATGCACACTGCCTGGGTAGTTGGCTTCGACATTGGTGTAGAGTCCCCTGTGGTCCACTATTGCCTGCACGTTGACGGAATGCGTGTGCTTTCTGTTGCGGTAATTGTGTGCAGTGTCGGCAGGGGTCACAAGTAGGATATGTGTGCAGTTGATTGCCCCCAACACGTGTGGGAATCCAGCTATGGCGTATAGTCCTTGCTTGGTCTCCAGCTGTTCCTGCGCATTGTGGGGGACGTATAGGTACTGGGGTACCTAGCTGATTGTGGCATCCAGGACAGGTGTGAGGAACTTGGATAGGGCTGGCTGTGAGGCTCCTCCGACTCTGGCGGTTGTTGGTTGGGAGGTACCAGAGGCCAACAGGTGCAGCACAGCCAGCAGCTTTGTCTGTGGAGGGATGTTGGTTGTCTGCTGTGTTGGTACTGTCAGCCTGTGGGCAATGATGTTCAGGATGCAGAGAATGATTGTCCTTTTGAGCCTGTAGTGGGCATTGACATTGTCTGGTGTTAGGCCTGTGAGGCTGTTGCATTTCCTGAAGGTCCGCTGTCTTTGTCTGCGCTGCCTCTGTGGTGGTCTGGGGGGCGGAGGGGGTCCGGGGGGGTGGCGGTCCTGGGTGTGGTGGAGGTGGGTGTTGTTGCCCTCTCGGGGCTCCGGGATGCATGGTGGGTGGCTCCATGGCATCTGTTGTTCTTCATGTGTGGCTCTGGGCTGGGCTCCCTTTGATGGTGCAGGTTGTCGTCCGACTTTACACCAGGTCAGAGCAGGTGTTAATTTCCTGCTGCAAACGCGCCTTTTCGCCTGTTTTGTGGTCTTATTGCCGATGTGGCTGGTTGTTGAGAATGTTGAGGTGTGGTGTTGACGCGGATTTTCACTCGGGAACGCCTACTCTGCATCTCAATAGCGATAGTTGCCAGGTCATCTGTGGCGATGTTTTATGCGGATGCTTTCGCAAGTAAACTGGTGGTATCGGCTGTTAGCACCAGCTTGTGAATGGGGCGATACATTTATTGTGACTTTGGCTGCGATAAGGTGCCGATAACTTGGCGATAGCTCCTTGAGAATATGCCCCTCAGATCTCTAAGGAATAGCGTTAACAAGACACACCCTGTCGCCCTGGCTCTCATACATGTCCACAATGGGTTCATTTGAAGACAAGAAACGGTTCAGAAGTTTAATTTTTTTTTTTATTAATATATTTTATTATTTTCCAAAAACAAACAATAAATCAAGAAAGTAAAACAAATTAAAAACATACAGCAAGAAGACTCAGTTGCAGCAGGGCATTATACATTGCACATATAGGCGACCCATGACTGACATCATTAGACACCGACATCGCCCAAGGGAGGAGCAATTGATGGAATCTGTTGTGCATGACACTCCCACATGCCCACTCATGAACCGTAGGTGGTAACAAATGTGCGACAACATGGTAGCTACCCAGGGGTTCTCAGGCATTGCATGGTCTCTAACTGTGCGCTTGTGTGGGGAGATCGCTGGCTCCGCTGTTATTTGTGTGTAAATAAGTACTATATAATTCCCCAAAAATTTTAGGGCGGCTGCGTGGGGGGAGTAATTCGCTGAAGACCTCTGTTTGTGTGCTACAGTATGTCATATCAGATTTCCATTGCGCAAGCTTTGGGAGTGGACCTCTGAAACCAATTTATAGTAACCCTGCGCTTGGCTATCAACATTCCCATGTCGGTCAGCCGCCTGACTCCTCTTGGGATACGCTTGGAATAACCTAGTAGCGCTAACGTCGGTTCAGGTTCTAGGACCAGCTTCGTGATCTGACTCACCTCCTTAAACACTAGGACCCAGAAGGCCGCTATTCCCGGGCATAACCATGCTAGATGATTGAAATCTGCCAACCTCTCTTTGCATCGTTCACAATCGGCAGTTTCCCGTAAGCCATACCGGTGCAGCCTCTCAGGGGTGTAATAGACCCTGTTAAGGAACTTAAAATGCACCAATCGGTGTCGGCCATTGAGTGAAATTCGCTTAGTGCTAGTGCAACAATAGAGCCACATATCATCTGCAATTTCCATATCTAAGTCCCTTTGCCATTCCAAGCACGGCTTAGTATAATAATTAGCACAGTGTGACATAGATGAGCCGTAAATTATCGCGACCATGTGTTTCGGGGATTTCGCGCGTATAGTGCGCGTCAAGGCATCTAGTTCCGGCGGTTCCTGGTATTCATCTCCCAATAGCCCTTTCAGCTCATGTCTCATTCTGTGAAATTGGAACTTCGTGAGGAGAGTAAGCTCCGGCCTATCAGCAGCGAGGTCCTCCCATCCCTTAGCTACTCCGTCCGCAAATAGTTCCCCTATCTCGTTAACACCCAGCGCTTGCATTGCTTGTGTGACCCCTTTCTCCTGGCATGGCGGCAACCAAGTGCACCAGTCTAACCGGGCTGCTGGGGAATACAATATTGCTCCCGCTTGCAGTTGCAGTAGGTGGTGCCAAGCATGTGTTGTAGCATTTATGGAGTCCAATAAGCAGGTCCGACGGTCTGCCACCTTAAACAACAGTGCGGGAAGTGGGAGTGGAGCAGCCACTTCCGATTCTATACGCAGATACGGTATGTCTGGAGAACCATGTATCCAATTACATGCATGCGAGCATTGTGCAGCTCTGTAGTATAAATTAAAATCCGGAGCCCCTAGTCCTCCCATAGAGTAGGGGCGTACCAGTATCTGCCACTTCACGCGCGGCTGCTTACCTGCCCACGCCAGACGAACCATCAATGAGGTGAGTCGATCAAAAAAAACTTGGGGCAGAACCATGGGGATGTTAAGAAATAAAAATAGCAGGCGTGGTAGCACCACCATCTTCATGATGGAAATTCTTCCCAGGAGGGACAACGGGAGCTTTATCCATCTTTCCACCTCGTCCTCTAGCTTACTAAAAATCTTCCCATAATTTTCTCTGAACACCGTGTCTGCATCTGTATGCAGTTTAATCCCCAAATATGTGATCACCTCAGTGGACCACGACAGAGGGTAGTCTGGTTCGGGGCGAGATGTATTGGGCGTAAGAGGGAAAATGATAGATTTTTGCCAATTTGCATGCAATCCCGAAAGCCCTCCAAATCGCACCACCTCCCTAAGAGCAGCAGAGAGGTTTGTTTCTGGATGCCTGAGGTACAATAGTGTATCATCTGCATACATAGGTACTATAATTTTTTAGCGCGGGAAGCTTATACCCCGATGTTGATGGTATTCCCTTAGAGCACAAGCCAAAGGTTCCGCCACCAGCGCATAAAGTAAGGGAGACAACGGGCATCCTTGTCTCGTCCCTCTGGTTATGCGAATGGCATCCGTCACTATGTTACCTACTTTAATACGGGCAGTGGGATTACTATAGAGAGTACCTATAAGTTGCAGGAAAACTGGACCAAGTCCCATCTTAGTTAAAACCTGCCGCAAAAATGGCCACTCCACAGAGTCAAACGCCTTCTCTATATCCAGGAAGACAGCCACTGCGGGTGTCTCCAGTTTAATATGTTGCATGGTGCCAAAGATCGTGCGCAGGTTGTAAGTTAAATTTCTCCCTGGCACAAATCCCGCCTGTTCAGGTGCCACTAATAATGGAACTAATGGGACCAGTCGGTTAGCAAGTATCTTAGCGAATACCTTCGCATCAACATTCAGCAGGGAGAGAGGGCGATAAGAGGAACACTCCTCCGCCACTTTGCCGGGTTTGAGGAGGGCGACTATAACTGCCTCTGACATAGATGGAGGCATGCGACCCGTGACGCACATATCATCGAACAGCACAGTTAACTGCGGGAGCCACAAATCCGTAAAGGCCCTGTAAAATGGGACCGTAAGACCGTCTGACCCCGGAGCACTACCCGCTCTCATGCTAGTTAGAGCAAGGAGTATTTTGTCTTTCTCTATGGGCCGCATGAGAAATTCCCTGTGCGTATCAGTGAGCCATGGGAGACGTATGTGCGACAGATAATCTATAATCTCCGCATCTGATGCCGCGTTACGAGACGCATAAAGCTCAGAGTAAAGTTGCCGGAACCTGCCCGCCACGCTGACGTCCTCGGTCAGGTGCTCGCCCTCAGTAGACTTCACCTGCACAGTGCGCAGAGCGTCTCTATGTTTCCTAATAAGTTGCGCTAAAACCGACCCCGGGCGTTCACTCTCACCGTAGGCCCTGGCAGTGGCATATTTACCAAGGTGTTTGATTTCGTCATCGGCCGCAGCGTTATATTCTCCTAAAAGTTCTGCTAATTCTCCCCCGTCTGGGTTGTTATTGTCAGCCAGCAATCGCTGCTCAACAGTCTTGATCCTCCCTTCTAGATCGGAAAGACGTTTTCGTATCGACCGAAGGACCCCCGCATGCTTTGAAATAGTGATCCCCCGGATATACACCTTGAAAGCCTCCCACACCACTTGAAAATCATCTACGTAGCCCACGTTTTGGTCAAAAAAGGTTTCAATGGCTTCGGCCAACTCTTCCTTAAAAACTGTATCCAGTAAGGAATAGGGGAGAAACCGCCATGTAAATGGAGGTATGCGTCCAGTAGGAGCATCTAATACCAACAGAATCAGTGAGTGATCAGAAAGTGTACGAGGTAGCACCTGGCAGTGACGGATCCGATCACAAAGTACTCTAGATGCAAACCAGTAATCAATGCGCGTATGTAGATTGTGGTACGCTGAATAGTGTGTGTAGCCCCCTTCGTGTGGGTGTTTCCAGCACCAAACGTCAATCAAATCGTGCCGGTCAGGACAGACTCAAGCTCTCTAGCAGCCGCTGATATGTTCCTCTCTGGCCCCCCTGACCTATCCAAAGCTGGGCTCCTAACTAAATTGCAGTCCCCCCCCACAGATATCGCCCCTCGCCATAACTGTCCACTGTGTCTGCAATCTTTGCAAAAAAATCTGGGGAGTCAAAATTTGGTCCATAGATATTAAGAACAAGTAATTCCATGCCCTTCCCTCTGCACCTGGTAATTGCACATCTACCGTCAGTATCTGTAAATAAAGGGTGGATAGTAAGCCCTGATCCAGGATTGACCCACGTAATGACCCCGCGCGCGTGTGTGGTGAAGCCCGCAGCGTGTATGTTACCTAGTAAGCCTCTGTACCGCAGCATTGGGGAACCAATTGGCAAATGGGTTTCCTGCAGAAGTGCCACATCCACTTTGTGCCTCTGCAGGTAGGAGAGGACCTTACGGACCTTTCTGTGGTCGTTCAAACCCCGGACATTCCATGTAAGAGCTCTAAGTGTGGGCACTGTAGTTCCACCATCCCCCCTTACAGATTGTGGAATAGAGTCAGTCATATTTGCCATGTATCAGTGATGTGTGGTATCCCAGTGTAACGCAGCCGATGTGTCTGTCGGCACTGGTGTGAACTGCAACATCTGAGTCTCAACCATTCCCCACCCCCCACCCACATCGAGATCCCCCCAACTAGGACCTGAGAGAACATTACCCAAAACCTCATTGCAAACAAAACATACAATGCAATTTTATAATCAAAGCACATAAATGCCATGTCCCTCCAGCAAAAGGGTGTAGGAACTTAACCCCAAGTGTGTGATACACATGTAGGCGGAGGTTGCCGGCCCTCCCTCTTCGTACAACTAGGCAACAACTAACTGGCCCCCGCACATCAATTGCTTATTTGAGCATCAGACCAAGGTGTCTGGCATCCCGACTCTGTGACTAACATATAACACATCCCGCAGCCACTCCGTGCCCCGCAATACACCTCAGCCCCCCTCGGATCCGCAGCCACACGGCTCAACAACTGCTCGTCAGGACCCCCCAGTGAATTAATTCTTAACTGCACATTATCCAACGAGTTCAGTCCTGATCATCCAAGGATCCTCCAACCGCTCCATTCAGGGATTCTTTGTCTGGGCTACGTCGTTTCTCTTTAGTCCAGTCTTTAATGGTCTTTTGCAGCATCTTGGGGTCGGTGAAGATATGCGACCTGCCCTGTCGGTTGACACGCAGACGAGCTGAGTACAACATAGCATAATCGATGTTCTGTTCCCTCAACTGTTTCTTGAGGGGCACAAACTGACGTCTGGCTTCCTGCACCCTCATCGTAAAGTCCGGGAATAGTGCAATCGTGGAGCCCTCAAAGTGCAAGGTCCGTTTCTTCCTCGCAACTCGTAGTGCCGCATCCCGATCTCGATAATTGAGCAATTTGTCTATTATTGGCCTCGGTGGAGCACCCGGGGCAGGGCGAGGTCCCAGGGAGCGGTGCACGCGCTCAACCACGAACATATTTGAAAAGGTGTCAGGGCCTAGTAGCGTTGTCAGTAGTTTCTCAACAAACTGCTCCATGTTTCCCGTGTGTGTAGTTTCAGGCAGCCCAATGATACGCAGGTTAGATCTGCGAGACCGCGCCTCCAAATCCTCCGTCTTATCCAGCAGTCCCTGAAGCGCCCGGTCCAGACGCTTGTAGCTTGAGTCCATGACTGTCTGCGCCTCCTCAACCTCTGTAATGCGTCTCTCGGCCATGTCCATGCGCTCTGCCTGCTTGTCCATCCTTTCGGACATTTGGTCCATGCGGTAGGACAGGGAGTCAATCTTCATCCCCAATACAGTTAGCAAATTCTGCAACCCTTTTTCCATTGAGACTAGCATGGATTGGAGCGTGTCCACATGAGTGTCCTTCCCTCGCTCCGCCGCCGGATCTTCGTCTTCGGGCAGTCTCTGATCATCTCTGGGCTTGCGTTGATCGAAGGAAAGCTTCTGCTGCGTTTTGTCCGTCCGGCCCATGGCAGCTCCCCCTCACAAGACCATTCCGATCAAGAAGGAACCAGTGTCCAAGTATCCAGGAAAGCAGGCAAAGCGTCTGGTGAAGAACAAGCAATTAGCGCCAACAGGTGGACACCGGCGTCGCAGCACACCCCCGGAGTACAGTTCTGTGTGTCCAACTAAGCTTAGGACTAGTGCAGGCCAACTCCAGTTACGTACCGCCACAGGTCTCAGCCATCAGATTGCACCAGGCCCCATTCAGTGCAGCACCACAACAGGGAGGCAAAGGGCACTGACTGCCACCCCAGGCTGCAGGCGACGGTCACTGATGATAGGCGCTGTGCTCCTCCACCCCTGGGAGAGGCGACAGCCCCACCGTGGCGCTCTGATGTGCCCCAGGGGAGAGGGAACAGCCAGGAGAAAAAAGACTCTTGTGTGTCCTCGAGGGTGAGGGCGGCTCGGGTTCTCAATCCTGGCACTCCGCTTCAGCCGGCCTCCCCACCAGCAGCGGGGAGGGGCTGAGTAGGTCCGGGCAGCTGCACCGCTCATCAGGGGGTGATGTACCTTACCCCAAGTTGCCACTCACCGCGGGTGCCCCAGGCAGCTGTCCGGCGCCTCCCGCCGAGTTCCACTGTTGTTTGCGCACCGCCGCCCGATCACAGCAGCGTGTGCGCGTCACCGAGCTTCCAGCTCCAATCGTTCCATTTCAGCGCCCACCACACGCGTCAGCCAGCACCCCCCGCCTGCTGCAGGGGAGGGGGAAGACCGTCCCACAAGGTCGCGGGGACCGACCGGGAGACACAGGCACGGGCGACCGACCAGGCAGCGCCTCCTGCCCGCCGGCTGCAAACTTGAGTCCGGGGATTATCAGGCCCAGTACGGCCACCGTACCAGCTCGGCTAACTGACCAGTGTCACTGTCCCGTAGCAGCTCCAGGAACCATCAATCAGGAGCAGACCTTCACGGTCTCAAGTTGCCTTGGCTGTTCGGAGCGCGGCCCTCGTCTGACGCAGGATTCATGCTGGATAGTTCACCGATGTGCGGAGCTCCTCACTTAAGCGGCCATCTTCTACGCCAGCAAGCTCCACCCCCTCAGAAGTTTAATTTTAACTACCGTGTAAGAACATGCAGTATACGGCACAAAAGTATTTGCGAAATGCATTTTGCACAAAAAAAACATTTAGCAGAGTAACATGTCCACATATCATTAAGTAAGATGGCATATCAATAAGCACTCTGGATGAAGACCCACAAACCCATCCCCCCTCCCCCTTCTGGAAGAACCTGTATTAAATGTCCCTAAACAATGGGCTGTGTCAGCAGAACCCACTCCTCAGCCCATATATGGTGAAATGTACATCACATGTGCTGTGTCGCTCTTCTCTCTGGATAGTCCCCTCCCCAAGTGTGGTGCACCTAACCCGCTGCACCATAACATCTAAGAGGCACCCATGGTCTCTCACAGCTGCGAGACTCTGTTGAGTCATGGTGATAGGGCCTGACCAGAACAGAATGACAAGGGACATTGTTCCTCGACCACGGACAGAATGTGCAGACAGTACTCCAGGAGCGCAGAGAGATTAAGCTCTGTGGACAGTTCCCATGTGACAGACATAAACAAAGCTACTTGCTAAACTCCAAAGTCAGGGATTTACGTGTGCATCAGCTGCATGATGGAAGCCGGGCTCATACTATGCGACAATTACCCCGACGGACATATGACAGCCTCCCCTTCCTCAGTTCTGTGGTACCAAGCGAAACAGACCGCAGAGGTCAGCAAAGTCAAAGCTAATGCAGACAGGGCCAGAGTCAAAGATGACTTACAATCTTTGTCAGAAGGAGGTGAGAAATGTTAAGACAATATTGAATTAGTTGCCAACAGTTCCAGATGCTGGTAAGTAGTTACGGATCCAAGAAGGCACATGCAGCTTCGAAGGCAACCAGTTCCAAAAGACGATATAAATCGGCTTCAGCAAAAAGGAACGCCATCCAATCCGGTAGCATGAAGGAACAGATGTGCTCCTCGCACCACGAGGATGAAAGGAGCATTTCATGGCAAACTGGAAGTGGCTCGATGTAGGCATGGCACAGGAGCCGTTGCGCAAAAGCACAAATGCAGCTGGCAGCCTGTCTGACACGTTGAAAGGCATCACATAAACGGCTATCCCCGAAACAGTCCTGGTCGCGGGCCAACAAAGGACTCACCCGCAGGTCATAATCCAGATCAGCAAGTGATGTGTTTGAAAGGCAGACATCCATGGCCCATTGAAAGGGGCATCGGCGACAGTAGAACACAGGTTGCACGCAGGTTAAATAGGCATAGCGGAAGGTCAGCCTATAACTGATGCGGAGCACAGCCAATGGTATACATCCAAAGACGAGCTGAATACATTCACGGTACAGTTGCAACTGCCCGGGGTTGGCCTGGACCACAGGACGGGCTGCCATTGCGTTAGAGGAGTTGGAAAACCAGCAATCTGCAGTACTGGCAAAGGGTTTATTTTATTTATTTATTTATTTTATTTATAAAGTTTTATATAGCGCGAACAAGATCCAGAGGGATAACAGAGCGCTTTACAATAGGATGGAAGAGAGGACATGAATGCAATAACGAGCATCAATTGGAAAAAAGAAAATAATACAATAAACAGGTGTAAGCGAACAACAAAGGGGGGTAATAATATGCAATAATGCAATATCGTTGATGTGAAACCGCGAAATGCAGTCGCTAAATAGGCGGAGTGACACCCGGTAGGGCTCCAATAATAGTGTGCAACAAAGTGACAAGGCCAGAGCCTACAAGTAGAAAAAATGTGCAAGGTCTTCAGTATCAGACGCTATTGATATTTGGTGTGTCAGTAGCCCAAAAACAAGTGGGAGAGTCGTGTCTCGCAGACACTGAATCGTGCGGGATGGTCAAGGCACCTGGGATCCGAAGGTCTCACAGGCTGATGTGCGAGCCACTACTTGTTGAAACAAAAGCCCATTGAGCCTGCATCACTAATTGAAGTCTGCTTTCCTTGTGGGAATGTGAGGCCACAACTAACTATCTACAAGCACATATGGGGGAGTAAAGAGAACATTGCTACAGCAAGGAACACGTAGTGCAAGTGTTCCTATTTATGGGACGCCTGCCCATAAACCGCAGCAGTTGTGGGCATTCAGGATAAGATAACTTCCGTTGAGAAGGAGATTTGGCATGGGTATGTCGTCAGGGACTGTTTTTCATGTAGGAATAAATGCAAAAAGACTGGACATGACCCATGAAAAGCCCCGCGTAACTGTACTTGAGTTTGTGAATGCGACAATGTCACCTTTGGCCACATGACAGGATGTGTTTTGATGCTGGCTCTTTTAGGATTCATTGATCAGCGCTGTGTGTTTTGTAACAACTTATGTCATATCCATAGTGGTGTTAGTAGGGGGATGGGAGCACACTACTTCACCTCCCAGCACAGTTCACACCTTAGCATTCTGGTAAATGCAGTTCTGTCAAAATGCTTACTTGCAATGTAGCTTTTAGTGTTTCACCTGAGTTGGGCAGTGAGAGGTACAGAGACATTAGTGTATTGTGGCAGCTTTCTCAGCAGACACCGATCTCAATCTATCTTACCGCTACTGATGAGGTATAATTTCGTGCAACACATGTGTCTAGGGATTGACAGCACTAACCTGCATCCAGCCGTGGTGACTCACTCCCACGGAAAAACAAGTAAGTATTTCAACTGCAGTGCATTCACCAGGATGCTGAGGGGTAAACTGTGCTGGGAGGTGAAGTTGTGTGCTCCCATCCTCTTTCTGTCCATGTTGATGTTGTTGGCCTGTGTTAACTGGTATACATCTTGTACAGTGTTGCCTAGTGCAGTGCTTTTTCTGTACTGCCATCATATGTCAAATCACTGACTTTTTCTTGTGTCGTTCCAGATTTCTCTAATCTCTCAATGGATTGTCTCGTTCACGTCTCATGATACATTGCAATGTGAGTTAACATGCTACTTACTATGATAAAAATTCCTCTTGACACAAAGGCATACGGGTGTGATTTGTGTTTATTTGTAAATGAGTGACAGGTGAGGGTTGAAGCTGAAAGTGACGGTACATGGATAGTTCGGGTAGAACACACAATGGTGGGATTCCACAGTCCAACAGTACACTCCCATCCTTGTGGCAATGTGGATCGTATTTACAACAAAGTCAATGTTCGGTGTGACACTGGTGACATCAACGGTGACTCTGAGAACTGGTACGGCACGGTGCTTTGCCACGTGATCCTCCCTGTGACTTTTTTGGACGCCCTCTCTGCCGTTTGGCCTGGGGGGAACCTGCTGCATGCTCAGAGGTGTCTGAGGATTCGCTATGATGTGACTCGGCCCTCCCTGTGGCCGCTGCTGAGGTGTTGTGACTATCATCCGGCTGGACACGTGGGGAGTGGGCAGCTATTTGTGCTGCATGTATGTCCCTCAGAACACCCGGAAGCTGGCCCATGTACTCTGCAATTTGTCCCAAATGAGTGTCCATGGACCTCTGCAGCAGGCGGAGTACACGCAGTTCGTCAAGGACCTGGGCCATCTGTCCCTGGTTCTGCTGGTATGCCCCAAGGACAGTTTGCACGGTAGCCTGGGCCTCAGTCTCATTGTCCTCCTGTGACTGTCCCCCAGTTGGCCTCCCACATGCCCTGCTGCCACGGACCTGTGGCGGTGCCTGGCGCTGCCGACGCACACTGTCCCCAGCATCCCGAGGCTGCCTAGTGGTATTGGCTACAACTGGCACAGGGACAGTGTTGGAGGCAGCGGTTGTGATGGTGGAGGTGGCTGCCACACAGGTCGGTGCTGCAGGGTTCAGCGATGTTGTTGCAGCTGTTGTGGGAGTGGTGGTGGTGGTGGTGGGGGGGGACAGTGAGGGCCGCAGGCTGAGCTTGCCTGGGCACGCCGGAGGGGCCAGGTCGGCCCGCCTCATCCGTAAAAACCAGGGAGTCTGCAACCGAGGGTTCAGCTTCTTGGGTGGGAGACTGGCTGGGCTCGTCCATGGCACGGGCGCCTGCTGTTGCTGGCGAGTCACCTGTTGAACAGAGGTTGGATTGTCAGCATGTTCAGTACACGGCACAACTTTGATGTTCATGGTTGGCACATTTCGATTGAGACGACATGACTTTTCAGCTTGGCATTACTTGTCATTCACAACAGTTTGTCAGTAGTGGGACATGATGTGGAGGTAAATACATTGCTCATTAGCGATGTGACATGGCTGTAGCAACGATTTCATATGTACAGATATTGTATTTCCAAGTACATGTCCTCTGGTACCAACTTGTTGCTCATCCCCTTCTGTTCATGCTAGGATATTTGTGACTTTTCTATGACTGTTTGTCTACTATGCTGCAACATCCTGATTTCTGTTGTGCTTTTTGTACTGTCCTCATGTGGTGTGTGATGTTTGACTGAGTCTACATGCATGTGTGGTGTTGATGTGAGCCTTTATGCTTTGGGATAATGGTACTTGCACATTGGATTTTGGCCACTGCATTCTTGGGTTTTGCTTTGCAGTTACATGTGACTTCATCAATGGCACTGTGATTCATGTGAACTCTCAATAGTATTATCTGTGTGTGCACTGGCTGCAACTGAGTTGGCTCACAAGTGCGGGATGTGGTGTCAAGATAGCTCCCTGCTGTTTGGGAGGGAAGACCAAGGCCTTGTGGGAGTAGTGGTCTTGCTGTCAGGTCCCAACAACCCCCTCCCCAGTAAGATGGCTACTTACCTGTTAAGTGAAGCAGAGGAGGGTGATGGCTGCCACATGGCTGTGGGGTGGGGAGGGTGCTCCATGCTTTTTGGGAGGGAAGACAGAGGGCCTTGTGGGAGTAGTGGTCTTGCTGCCAGGTCCCAACAATCCCCTCCCCAGTAAGATGGCTACCTACCTGTTAAGTGAAGCAGAGGAGGGTGATGGCTGCCACATGGCTGTGGGATGGGGGGGTGCTCCATGCTGTTTGGGAGGGAAGACAGAGGGCCTTGTGGGAGTTGTGGTCCTGCAGTCAGGTCTTGACAACCCCCTCCCCAGTGAGATGGCTAACTACCTGTTAGGAGGCACTGTCGATAATGATGGCTTCCACATGGCTGTGGGGTGGGGAGGGTGCTCCATGCTGTTTGGGAGGGAGGCCAGGGTGCATGAGCTGACTACCTACCTGTTAGGTGAGTCAGTGTGAGGAAATGCTAGCCTTGTGAGACATTCATATTGAAAGCGTGCATTCGACAAGAGTTTGATTTTGTCTGGAAATTGAGGCTCACTTGTTGTGCACAATAGTACATTACAGTGGGATGTGATCATTTTGTTTGTACTCACCAGCCTCCACTCCCCCTCGATTCCTAAGAGACTCTCAGGATGCAGTATGGCAAGCACCTTCTCCTCCCATTCAGTGAAGATTAGTGGTGGAATGGGAGGGCCGCCAACAGTTCTTTGGGCCGCCTCGTGGTTCCTCTGGGCCCGATGCTTGACCCGGGCCTTGAGGTCGACCCACCACCTTTTGATGTCATGCAGTGTGCGTAGGGTGGTACTTACAGCATTGACTTTGTTGTAGATCCTTGTCCACATCTGGTTTTTGCGCACAAGTGGGGTGTGTTGGACCAGGCTCCCATACAAATGTGGTTCTACCCTTATTATCTCCTCTACCATCACTTTCAACTCTGTGTCGGTGAATTTGGGCATTTTATGTTTGGCCATGGTGCAAAGGTAAGAAAAGTGCAGGGTGCAGGGGGTGGTGGAGTTATGTGAAGTGTGTCAGGTGTATGGGTGGGAAGTGGAGTTGGGTGTAAGTGATGTTGTGCTGTATGCATAAATGGTGTCCTGTCTCTCTGTGTCAGCTTCTGGTGTGCAAAGGATGCTGGTCCAGGAAGGGGTTGGTTTTATGCTATGGTATTTGGGTGTGTCCACATGATTGATGTCCTCCAGGTGTTTTTCCCATGCTGGGCATGGCTTACATTGCCAATGGACATTTGGGGTGTATCATTGTGGCGTGTGTGATGTGATTGAGGGCAGCATGGAGTGCAGGCACACTTTGTGCATCGCTGTTCAGTTTGTTACTACCGCCATTCATTTGGCCTATGCGCGGGCAAGGGAATCGGAACGCAATGATCCGTCCGCCAGCTCCGCAGTTTCATCGTAATTGACCGTGCGGTCATTCCGCGGCAGGAGCGGTCTTTTCAGTCCCTTGAACTGCTTTCCCCGTGCGCCGCGGTCGGATTTGCAACTTTTCCGAGCATGGCGGACGGTCATTTGTGAGTTCCGTCCACCGTGGTAGGTTTTTCCGTGCATTGCATCGTAATTTGACCGACGGAGATGCCGAGGGTCATGCGGGTGGATTTTTGCTACGAGCACGGCGGACGGGAGCCATTTCCATCCGGCATCGTAATCAGGCCCTAAATGTTAAGAGCAGAGTTTGGAGGAGGCTTCTGCATCTGACCACGCCAAGAATGTTCTGGAAATCCTAAAGGGACAGAGTACTCACAAGATGTCTAATACTTGTGAAAACGGTGACCATTTTGGGAGCAGCCCACTAGACAAGCCATGCCAGATGTGGTACTCATGCTTGTTATGCTTACCTTTTCCCTGGAGAAGCATCCTGCAGGCTCAGGTCTTTGTGCTGGAGTTCCTATAAATCCATTGGTCTTCAGAGCATCTCTAAATGATGTATGGGTCCACTTCAGCAGCTCCAAATTTCAGAACCTGAAAAATGAAGAACAAAAAGAAAACTTTACGGACGGATGACTGTTCCACTAAGAAAAAGTAACACATTTGCACACTGCACAGATTAGAATAGTTACACTTACAGTTCATACTCTGTTCTCCACAGGGTTTTGGTCTTTGTTTAATGTCTTTGTTAATTTTGCAGATAGAAAGAAAAGAAACAAAGTTAGAATTCAAGAGAAGGCTTAAATATTAGATTACATAATGGACTCTGCACTTCCAGAGGCAAGTTTGTTTACAAATTTGAATACAAACTCAAGGGTATTTTCTGCAAATTGTGACAGGATTGTTTTGAAAGAAGAGTCCCAAGGAATGTCAAACATTCCTGGAAGAGAATACAAGGTGAATGCACATAGCTAATTAAGTCGGGTACCCATAGTGGGGGTGTTGAGGAAAATCTAGCAATGTTAAGGACAGTAGAGTGCACTGTGCTGTTTCTCTTTAGAACCCTTTAGGAGACAGAGATAAGAATACCCAGAGTAAAAACACCATCATTCTTTGAAAATGCAGAAAACAGGGAAATAAAAGGTTAGTTAGAGACAATTCCAGAAGGTCACAGGGAGCTGCAGAACAGGTGTAGAGGATGCCCACAAGACTACTAACTTGTTCTTATCCTTCCAGCAAGGGACATATGAATTAAACATACCAACAATCATCACTGAGAACAAACTAGAATACCACACAAGAGACATCACCACCTTAGACTGACCCAATTAGTCAGACGTGTAAGAACTGAAAGCATGCCCTATCTCTCACTATAAATCCAATTCCTCTTTCCACTGTGGGGCTGGCTCAGTCCCAAGTCCTGAGAAGTCTCTGGGGAGGAGACAGTCTTGAGTGGAGTTTGGAGACAGCTGCTGGGAATTTGCCTCATTCCTATAGGATCGCAAGCCTGACCAGGTTAGTGCCCTATACCTGACATAGCTCATGTGAACACCATTAGAGGCAGGGATTCACAGGCAATGTGTGGGGGTACTTGCTTAATTTATTTATTCATTTTTCCTTACACCCCATGCCTCCCATAGGGCCCAATGTCCTTTAAAGGACACAGCAATTAATGAATTAATTTATTAATGTTTCCCCTGCCTCCCATTAGGGCCCCATGGCCCTAGATGGACACCAACAATTAATTAATTAATTTGTTCAATTTTTTCCCTGCACCGCCTGCTCCCACAGTGGTCAAATGGACCCGGATGGACACCAACAATTCATTCTTTAATGTATTCAATTTTTCCCTACACCTCCTGCCTCCCATATTGGTCCAAGAGACCTGGATGGACACCAGCAATACTTTAATTCATGTATTCATTTTTTTACCAGCATCCACTGATTCCCATTGGGTTCCTGTTGCCCTGGAAGGACACCAACATTAATTAAATAATTAATACATTTCTCCCTGGCCCCCTTGCCTCTCATAGGGGTCCGTTGGCCCTGCAGGGACACCAGAATTGAAATAATCCATTTGATCATATTTTCCTTGCACCCCTGTCTCCTATAGGGGTCACGTGGCCCTGGAGGGACATCAGCAATTACTTAATGTATTTATTTATTCCCTGCACTCCCTGCCTCCCATAGGGTCCCATGTCCCAGAATGATCACCAGAAATTTATGAATGTATCTACTTTTTTCATGAAACCCCTGCCTCCCTTAGGGGACTAATGACTCTGGATGACACCAACAATTAATTCATTTAATCAGTTTTTCTCTGCACCTCCTGCCTTTGATAGTGGTCCAGTAGCTCTGGACAGACACCAGCAATTACTAATTCATTTATTAAAGTTTTTCCTTTCTTCTTCTACTTCCCAATGGGGTCCTGTGGCCACCAGCAATTAACTAATTAATTCATTTATTTACCTTCACCCTCTGCCTCCCGTAGGGGTCCCTTGGCCCTGGATGGACACCAACAATTAGTAATTTATTTAATCAATGTTTTTCCAGCACCCCCTGCCTACCATAGGAGTTTCATGGCCCTGGAGGATGACAACCTAAACTTTTATGTTTAATGTTGTCATGAGAAAGTTATTTAGTTTATGCAAGGTTTGGATACACTGTTGTTGATGATGATGATGGCGATGATGATGCTGATGATGATAATTATGATGACTTCACTAGTGTTACATTGGCTAGATTCTGATTGCCCACGTTTCACTGACTTTTGTTGTTGTTGTTAATGCAGGTGCACAAGTCATCACACACAATACTACTGTTAAGGAGAGAAGTTTGCAAATTAGCTGAAAGTGACCCCTCAGTCATCCTCTGCTGATTGCTTCTGCTCATGCTAAGTGCCAACTGCTAGTGGCAAGAAGATGGCCCCAAAGAAGGATGTTCTTGCCAGGAAAGTGGCCAGTGGGAGAAGAAGAAGCCTGCTGCCACCATTGGCATCAAGTCCCCATTCTTTCTCAGGAAATGTGACATACCTGTTGCACCCTCTCCTTGGCAGGAAGAGGATGGGAGTGTCATGCCTGCATCAATGACACCACGACCACTAAAACCTAAACCCATGTCTCTCAGTACTGCAATGACTGCAGTCATGGAGAGTAGTGAATCTGAATCAGAATGATCTCAGATGCAAACCAAATCATCTCTAAAAAGTTGACAACAGGAGCTGCAGTCAGCAACAGATCTTCTGGATGTAGGAGCAGAACACGAGTTTGGACTTCCTTCTGAGCAAGATGTTGTTGAGAAGACTGCTCTTACCCCATCGACTTCACATTCTCCATCAAGGTAAAAGAAAGAGTACTCCCCTATTTTCTCTCCAAGCCTCCCTTCTGATGATCTAGACATGGATTGGACGCCGGCCAAGTCTGAGACCTACCACGGGAGACCAGGGAAAATAAGGGGTCCCAAAAGCCTTGCAAGTGAGGAAGGTGATGATGAAGAGATGGGTGATCATCACTATGGAGAGTGGCACAGAGGATGTATGTCTCACCTCTATTCAACCTGCTCAGAAGCATGTGGTTCCACCAACAATGATCACTCCCATATTTTCAAGACGCCAGAAACCTGCAGCTATTACCAACCCTCTGGAAGTTGCAGCAGGCACTACAGAAGGGAAATCAGCCCACTTACCTAACTTTACTTCTTGTTCTTTAGGCTTTGGCACAATAAGAAATTTCTCCTCCCTTTTTAAGGACCTCTTTATGCTTAGTCAACATGAGGATAATATCTCAATATGCTGTTTGCCACAAGAAAGTTTGTTGTGGTAAGCCAGGTGGGCACTCCAGTTCAGGAGGCCACCTGTCCCATTTTAAAGAACAACAAGCAGTCATGTGGTAAGATCATCTTAAAACAAAGCTGCTGTTGGTGAGAGCGAGGAATTAGCTGAAGCAATAGAAGGTGATAATGAAGAAAAAGAGGATGCCAGCATCAGCGTTATGCAAAGCACCCCTGTGAGTCTCCCTGTAGTGAGAAATCGTCACCTGTAGTAACCGCTGGATAGCTTAAGACACAGCAGGATGCAGGGACTTCTAACCCAAAGAGACAAAGCAGCCTACCTGCTGATGGTGATTGTTGGCTACTATTGGCAGTAGTACCAAAACAAAACAACTTACCATTAAGGCTAATATTTACTAAGAATTTGGTGTACCACTGAAACCATTAAAAAGACTGTTTCTATAATGGGAAGGTGGCAAAAATGTTAGCGCTTGAGCTCCTTCTTTTTGTTTTATGAAAAGAGTGAGCTTTCTGGAATTTGTGGAAGCCCTCTGCTCAAAATGGAAGGTACCCAGCCAGAGATATTTTGACAGTGTAATTGTACTTGTGATGCACCATACAGTGCTGAAATTGGTTGGCAACACTATGAAGCCCAGTTCTGTTCACTGCATCTACCTTACAACAGACGTGTGGACCATTTGTCAAACATCAGACTACATGTGCATCACTGCACACTGGATCTCTTTCCAAGGATTTAAGAAAAGGCTAGCTGCTTGTCTCACTGCTGATTATGCTTTTTAGAGCATTTGGCGGCATGCAACAGTTGCGATGTTGACAATGGATAAATTGCAAGCAGCTGTCAACATCTTGGATGAGTTTAATACCAAGGTCTATGAATGGCTTCAAACCGAGGGTCTCATCAAATAAACTTACCTGTGATAGAATGCTGGCTGAAAAGTAATCCATATAATATTAAACTAGATTTTACAAACATCACTCACCGAGTCCCGTCACTTCAATGCCGAGCAGGTCGATCATGTCTTGCTCCCAGCCTAGAATAGCTGCCCAGTGGTGTGTCGCTTGGTGCAGGAGACCCTTGTGTGGCGGCTCATGGAGTGCCATACTCTCCCCCACTGCTACTGTCGATCCACCAGGCTGTAGCCTTACTGCCTGCTCCAGCATTAGGGGGAGATGGCGCTGCAAAAAAAATGCCTAAAATGCTCAAATGTGTGGGGATTACACTCCTTCGTGCAGCGTGAGTATAGGACTACACTACAGCTCTGCCTGCCTCTGTCATAGCTGGGTTGTGTGGGAGGGAAAAAAAGTTAGAAAAGACAAAAGCGGGAAATGAAAATGTAAAATAAACAGAGGGGGTTGGGAAAATAATAAAGTGA
The DNA here is from genome assembly GCA_963921515.1 of Calotriton arnoldi. NCBI lineage: Eukaryota > Metazoa > Chordata > Amphibia > Caudata > Salamandridae > Calotriton > Calotriton arnoldi. The sequence goes on from CAWUFW010013402.1 coordinate 339,989, forward strand.
AAGCATAGTAAAACAAAAAGGTGGTGGGTGGAGCATCATGAGGTGAATTGGGTTGGATGGGGTCTAAGGAGTAGGAAACACAAGTGGATGGCTAGGCAGGAGCACGCTGGAGTAAATAAAATGACTGTGTACTTGTGCAACCCAAGAGGACGTTCGCACAGTTTTTGAATGTGAAAAGCATCACTCGTGTCATTTTTCTGACAAGACAGGCGTAAGACGCATTTCACATAATACCAACTAATTCTGCATATTTTTTATCTAATTTTGTGTAATTACACTGCATGGAATTATAGGTGTTATGCCCACTCCTAGTTATGAGTTTGGTCTTTTGTAAGATGCAGTGGCGGCTGGAATCTATGGGGAGTGGTGAGGACGGCAAATGGGTGGTGGGTAAAAATAAAAAATAAAAAACACTTACCTGTGATGTAGCGTAAAATTCATTTCCATTGTAGGGGTGCATCATAATTGCGTGTAGTCCGCATCCACACATATATTCTTTCATTGTAATAACATGAAACATTTGAATGTGAACAGTAATAATGTGCATCGTGATGTGTATTAGGACACTTCAATGTAAACGTGAAACTATTAATGTGGAGATCAGATGCAACTAACTGAAATCACTAACGTGTAGAATTCAAGTATGCTGCTGACAATTCTCCATGTATTCAATGTGCTTATAGAATGTGTTAATTTAGATTCTAGGCAGCAGCATTAAGTGAAAGTACTTATTCCATATGAAATGTCGTAAAGAGTCTATGTGCCATCTTTCTTATGTTAGCTGAATTATGTGGCCTGAAATGTATTTTCCCTGGAGGCTCTCGTATTTGAATTGATAATTGAATTTCATGTGCACGTTAGGTTTTCTCTTTCTCACGCTTGTGTTGCAGGTGAAAGAATCATCCTTGTTAGTTAGAATAATGTCTGTGTTTTAGGAGTTAGGCAAAGAGAGAAGAGGATACATTGACCGATAAGGGGAACTGTTGTACCTTGTCACCGGAGGAAGCCTGGGAATCAAGGTCAGCTCGCCACCGTTCAGGAGCATCGCTGCCAATGGAAAAGTACCTATGGGGATGTGGCCTGGTAGATTGGCGTGACCCATGGGGCATCATGGGATGCCACCTGTGCTATTGATGTATCGTAACTAGGGAAAGAGCCCCGAGACTTCTTCTCTGCCTTCAAAGAGAGAGCATTTTAGATCAAACGCTGTCTTATCAGCTTTATGCTGCTTGACCCATCTGTGGTGGAGAGACTTCGAAGGAAGACTCCACACGCTGACACCTTAACCGATCCTGCCTCGTAATATGCTTAACATAGGGATGTCACATTAGCGGTAGAAATTGATGCTATATTCTGCAGAATCTCCAAAGCAGGGAAATCTGGATTCCTGCGCTTTGCTTTTCTGTATTCTGATCCTCAAATTTATCATTTTGTGCATGCTGCACCGCCTTAACTTTATCGATAGGTTTGGCTTTCTATTAGTTCCCATGTATTTCTCCACGCTCGTTGTGAGTGTTTGTATGTTCAGTTATTCCTTGCTTTGTAATAAATCAACTAATCCCATTTACTTGTCTGTGATTCTTCCTGACTTTAGTGAACTTAACTTGAATAGATGACCTTCTAATGAAATTCTCTCCCCCTACGCTCTCATGCTGAGAAAAAGGTACCATTGACTCGAGGTTCTAAAGCTGATCTAGAACATGAGATCCTGGCTCCATCAGTTAGTCGCAGAGTAGGATGGTTCTCAAATGAAGCGGGGGGAGAATCTAGAAAACCTAGATAGGAGTCCTTGAACCCTTGAGTCCCGAAATACAGCCCAATGATCGAAAACGGAGAACGACAGACTTTGGCAGAGACTGACGGAGCCTGACGGTGTGGTGAGAACAGCTGTGAATGGAGGAGTGACTATCAATAGGGATGCGTTGTGTGTTAGATTGCGGGAATTAGGTGATTGTGTGATGTCTGGCGGAGTTGTGTGAGAGTCGAGTGAATGTGATTTTGGGCCGGACTTGGTCCAAGGATTGAGATTTGAGTTTCAGGTCCTGAAGTGGCCTAAGATCCCCAAATATATTTAATGGTGTAAAAGACACAGAGTTATTGTGATTTTCTGACCATGAAATTGAGGAGTTGTCGTGAGACATTATCAGCAATTCCACCTAAGACAGGGAACTTGTGTGAATGGGACGTATGGGAATGGTTTGGTAAACATTGTGTACAGGGGTGGACTATACTGATTCGGCTGACCATTGCAGGACGAAGGTCGCCGTGCGTGTATGTTCTTGAGTGATAGAATTCTATCAATCTTTTAGATGGCAGACAATTACGGAGTTAAGATTATTGCGTGAGTGAATGTTGACAGAGAAATTGTGAAGGAGGGTGAACCACTGCGAGATACAAGGGTGACGTCAGAGTGTCCCGTGCTGCGATAGGGTGGTTGGTGTAACGCCGCGCTGGGATTGGTCGATAGTCATCAAGGAGTTGCAAGTGAGGAAATCCTGGTTGTTGAAAGGAAAACTTTGACCTAATCATGTGATGTTGTAGGGTACTGCAGGATTAGTTCAGGGGTGATCAGGGAGTTGTCACTTGAGTGGGTGGAGAAGCACCATCCAAGGATACTCCAGCTCATTATATGGCGACAAATGTAGGACTGCATACCATAATCTGGCTTCAAAATTGGCATAAGATCACTAAGAAAGAAGGGATTTGGCATTTCCACGCTGCGGTTCATTTCGATTTGAGGTATTGCACCGGAAGAGAGGAGTGGTGTTTGCGTTACGGCCTTTGCCTAGACCCACACAGTTTGAGGCACTAGATGCATGGATGAGAGCAGCACATGCAAAGAACCGGGAGATATTTCAAGGGAAGATGAAGAAGGCAATGAGGGCATATCAGGAAGTGCAATGGGACGCACAACTTAATAGCTGGAGGGTTGATTCTATTGAGGGAGAAAGGTTGTACCTAATGCTGGTGAGAGATGGCAACTCTCAGAGTAGGAATGGAGCGGAAAATGGAAATTATTGAAGTGATACGGATGACAGCCTATTGGATAGGTTGTTGTCGGAACGACCTCCACCTTATAATCCACATTCGAAGGAGGGAAGGAATGATTTAGCGAACATAGAGAATAGAGAGAGAGTACCAGCATCTCACTTTGGCCCTAGTGCAGGAATAGTGGGAAGGATCACAACAGGTGGAGAGGGGACATATATGGCCATCTTGGGAGGTGGGGAAGTTAGGAGAGTGAATACTGCTTCACGGTTACCGGAAGCTCTTACAGTACAGGGCATCATTGGACCTATCGTCTCTGTGTATGACCCGAGTTCAGTGGGAAGCCCTAACCAGCAACAGTCAGGGTTGGTGGAGAGAACCTATCCAGGAGGGAGTGTGACCATGAATGGGAACGTTCCGTCCTTGGTGCCAGTGGAATATAGTACCACTTTTCCAGCGACTGCAGATCCCTCAAGAATACGCATTGGTTCAGGTACCATGCAAACCGTACCCTTAGCCAGCTTGAATTCAGATTTGAGGATGTGGGAAGCGCCAGTAAGGGTACCACTAGGGGTGACACCAGAAGTAAGCACGAGTCAGGGGTTATGGGAAACCAACATGTTCTAGATACTACTGATCTGGAGAATTGGCTGAGAGACCATAGTAATCCTAGGGAAGGACAGAACAGCACCTCGAGCCAGGCATTATCAAGGCTGTGGTAAAGGCTAAGCTGTTGGATATGGTGAGGCTGAAGGCTGAGGTGGACGAGGTAATTGGTGGGAATTTGCCTTTGGAGAGAATAGAGACGTATGAGCCAGACAAATTATTGTTTGTAGTGAAGGACATAACCCGAAAGGCGAGAAGAGCACATGAGAAATTGTAAGAGTTGGCTCAGAAATATGACATGGACCTGTCTAGAACAAAAATGTTGCAGGGAAACCATAGTCTGAATTAAAGTGACCAGGAGTTAGAAGTAAAAGGAGTAACAGGATTGAAAACCCGTATTCGAGAGTTGATTGTAGGGATACGGGCTTGGAGCATGCTTGACAAAAGGGAGGAAAGGTGGTCAAAGAAGAAAAGTGCAAGGAGAGTTACAGGAGAAATACCAGGATTCTATAGCTACCCATTGTGAGAAGTGCCTAGTACGGGATATGTGCATGTACCTGGGAGTAGGGGTTACCTAGCTGCATTTATGAACAATTTTCCTAGGTTTAGGGAGAAGCTTGCTGAATGGTACAAGCAAGTCGATTGCTTAGTTAAGATTTGAAGGTGTTATGGATTGATTTGAATACATTGTTAAAAACTGTGGTACCTAGTTATTTATGGGCTGCTTGCAAGATTGCTATTGATTGGCCTGTTGCAGATCCAGAGAGGGACACTGTGACACATGGTCCTTCGCCACTGGTTATGAAAAAGTTCGAACAGGTGATTACATGCTTACAGTCCAAAATAGCCCCGCAAGATATCGATTGGGTTCAAATAGACCGAACGACCCAAGAAACTAAGGAGTCTGTACTTGCCTATTACAAGAGACTTCTGCAAGCCTTCAAGCAATACAGCGGGTTAGATACACTTGACCCTAAGGACATGGGGCAAATTATCTCTAATTTTGTGATGGGATTGAGACCGGAGATTAGCGTCATGATCCAGCAGCATTTGATCTTCTGGCAGAACAAGTCAGTGGATTAAATTTTGTGGTATGCCAGGTATTGCAGTGATGTAGTGGACTCAAAGCATAGGAGGATAAAGGACAAGTTAATGCTGGTTCGGATGCGGAATGCACAGAGAGTAGATAGGGTACAGATGAATGGGGGAACAATGGGTCGGATTCAGGGAAATATCCACGGAGGAGCTCAGAATTCTCCGAATGCAGCTGGACAATGAAGAGGGAAAAGTGTCAAATAGATCCTAAGACAGGAATAGATATTGCCAGGCTGAAAAAGACAACCGATTGCCATTTTTGCCAAACAATCGGGCATTGGAAGCGTGACTGTTAATTAAATCCAGCAAATCAGACACAGGAAGGAGAACTAGTGCAAGTGCCAGATTTGGTAAACTCTGTGACAATGCCAAGATCTTATAATGGTGGGAGTCAAAATCAATTAGTGCAAGTGCCACAGCCTCCGAGAATCCCACAGAATAGTCGAGCGTAACAACAGATGCCCTTTATGAAAGCATTAGACTGATTCCATCAAGACCCGTCCCAGTGACGGTGCCTGAGGGGAAGAAAGATTGTACTCTTGGAGCAGTCTTAGAGGTAGACCAGAGCGGACCGTATGTGGAGGCAGATGTAGGCGGCCATCCCATTACATTCTTGATTTACGCTGGTGCTACCCATTCTACTGTAAGATCTGCAGTAGTCCCAAACCTAACCCTCTCGGCAAAATCAATCCAAGTTGTAGGAGTTGCCAGTAAGAAAAATACAAACCCACTGACAGAAGAGGTGCCAGTGAAAATAGGAACCTTTCAGGATTAACATCAATTTGTGGTGTGCGATTCGAGCCCAGTCTGTCTGTTAGGACGTGACCTCTTGTGTAAAATAAACTGTACCATTTATTTCATGCCAAAGGGAATTGAATTGCAGACCAATGATGACGATATCGCTTTTAAACTGTGGGGACTTGTTCCCGGTACTGACAGTGAAAGACATGCCGTTGGACCTGAGGAACACGGTCTCTCCAGTGGTGTGGGACTTCACAGGGGAAGAGATAGGGCTGATTCGAGGAGTTGAGCCAGTCCCCATACAAATCAAGCCAAATGCAGAAATTCCAAGAACGCCGCAGGACAACCTGACCCCGGAAACTGTGGCAGGGATCACGCATGTAATTGACTCAATGATTGCACAAGGCATATTGAAGGAAATCATAGGGAGTCCCTATAATTCTCGTATCATGGGGATACAGAAGCCAAGCGGGAAATATCGCATAGTTCAGGGTTTGAGGAAGGCGACCGCTATTATGATTCCATGTTGTCCCGTGTAGCGACTCCATCTGTGATCCTGTTCCAGAACCCTTGCGAAGCTGTCTGGTTTATTGTGATTGATTTGTGCCAAGCATTCTGCTTCTTCCCATTGCATGAGGAAAACCAATTTGTATTCTCTTTCAGGCTGGAGAATCGTGTCTTAACGTCGTGTCGTATCCCTCAAGGGTATACAGAGAGTTGAAATATCTTTAATCAAATCTTGAAAAAGAATCTTGAGAGTTTGATTTTGCCCCGGAATTCAGTGATGATTCAGTACATTGATGATCTCCTAATTGCAGGTTTGCAGGACCTATACCATTGCCTTGCTGAATCATTTAGCTGAAAATGGACACACAGTGTCACCGAACAAGCTTCAGTACTGTCTGACTGAAGTTCAGTACTTGGGTCATCGCATTGAGAAAGGCAAGCGAAAAGTATTACCAGAGCGCATAGAAGCGATCATGAAAATGAATCCACCATGTAGAAGGAAGTCAGAATGTTTTTGGGAATGGTTGGCTACTGCCGACAATGGATCCCAAACTTCTCCTTGAAGGCGAAGCCCTTACAGATGCTGACTCACAAGGATGTGAGTGATCCGGTACCCTGGGATAATGGTTGCTTGATTGCCTTCCTGGAGCTGAGAGAGTGCCTTTGTTGCGTGCCAGCTTTAGGAATGCCTGAAAAGCGTTTTCGCTGTTCTGTTGCGAGAGAGAGGGTTGTGCTCTTTCTGTACTCATCCATAGACATGGCGGTGTCCATAGACCAGTGGCATCTTTTTCAGCTACATTAGATCTTGTAGCTTCAGTGTTGCCCGGATGTCTCAAATCTGTTGCTGCAACAGGTGTCAGCATTGAAAGGTGTGAAAGCATTGTGATGGGTCATCCACTTACTGTATATGTTCCACACTCAGTCGAACTCCTGATGACGAGAACCAAAACACAGCATTTGACAAATAACAGGTTGACAAAGTATGAGCAAATTCTGTTGGCGGCAAAAAACTTCACCTTGAAGGGATGTTCTGTGTTAAATCCCGCTACCTTGTACCTGTTCCAAATGCTGAGAGGGAAGATAGTGAGGATCATGACTGTCTAGATGTCACTAAACTTTGCACCAAACCGAGACCCGACATTGTCGATGAACCATTGTCTGATCCCGATCAAGTCCTTTTTGTTGATGGTTCATGCTTAAGAGACAATGGAGGTCATTTGAGAGCATCATTTGCTGTATGTACCATTTCTGGAGTTGTGGAAGCTGCTTGTCTACAGGGATTATACTTTGCACAAGTAGCCTAGATTGTCGCCTTGACCCGTGCATGTCATGCTTCTGACAAATTCAAGTCTCCATCTACACCGACAGTCAGTACTGTTTCGGTGTAGTGCATGACTTCGAACAGCTATGGTCACAGAGAGGGTTCTTAACGTCATCAGGGTCTCCCATAAGGAACGGGGCAACTACTGGAAGTGGTGGTTGTGAAATGCGCCACGCATGGAAAGGGGCAGGATTTTGTCATGATAGGGAACAGGTACACGGATGAAGTTGCCCGCTTTTGCACCACACATACATTCATCTTTAATGGGGAGTATACTGGTGAGAGCTCAGAGCAGACCAAACTCAGCATGATACTAGCCATTGCAGATAAATGAGATGAGGTCAAGCACTTATAATCAGAAGCGACAGACCAAAAACAAACCATTTGGCTCAAAGCAGGTTGTGAAAGGTGAGAAGGTGGCATTTGGGTTTCAACCGATGGCAAGGCAGTATTACTGGATTGTCTGTTGAGTCCCATGGCGAGACAGATTAATGGAGCAACTCACATAGAGAGAGATGCGATGGTGAGATTGTTCAGAAAGGCATTGATTAACATCACTGATGACTTAGTCCTTGATCACTGCAAAGGATTGGCTGATGTGGTTTGTTCCGTGTCTCACTAGGTTGAAGCTGCGACTGCACCGACCACGAAAGACCTGTGCCACAACCTAGGCGCAGGGGATGGGTTCTAGTTTGAGAGCATGTGAGAAAGAGCTGTCTTGACTCACTGTGCCGTGGACCGTATCGAGTGATTTTGGTGATGAACACAGCTGTTAAGTATGGAGGCCTGCCGAATTGGATACATGCCTCACACACCTGTCGAGTCTCAGGGCCCTTGGAAGAAACAGCTCCTCTCCCAGAAGCAACTCCAGCCAGAGAGGACTCACCATGCTGTGGGGCTCCTGAAGTGGCTGGATATGCACCAAGTCGAGCTGAGGGGAGTCAAGCTACACTAGACCCAGGTATAGACTCTGAGGGAGATGGTAACGTTGCGAGTGGTGTAGAGTCTGACTAAGCAGAAGAGACTAGTGAGGAGCGGGGCCGTGTGCAATCCAGAAGGAGAGAGGTCACAAACGAATCATGGCCAGTGAGACAGAGAAGGCAAAACTTGAGAATTGCGCCTGAGAGAGACCTTGCCCCAATAACCGAATCATCTGACTCTGATCAGAGGGAGCAAGAACAAGCTCAGGGGAGCGTAAGGAGATCAAGGAGGGCAAGAGTGCAGTGCCAGAGATACGCATCTCCTGAGTGGACTTACCTTGCTACAAATGCCGGGGAGAGTGAGGTCCGGGACATCGATACTGATAATCGAGATTGAACTGAGTGTTACTGGAGTTAAAGCTAACGGTGTTCTGTCATTGATTGTGCCATATCCACCAAGGCTGAAAGGCTTGCGGAGTTTGATCTTGGAGAATCTTGAATTTGCAACCTTTGGAAATCAGCCACCGCCCCAGGAGATTGCAGCATTCCGAATTGAACTGTTACAGCAAGTTATTGACAAAATTGGTTCCGATCTCAAAAGGGATGTAAATTTAACTTTGAACTGTAAATAAAGACTTTGCTTAAAAGAAGATAACCTAGGCCCGAGTGGAAGAAGAATAAAATAGGGACTTTCCTTAGGAGAGGAAAGAGGGCTAGGGAAGTCTCCCAAGCTGTGTAAATATTGTGCCAAAGACTGTTAAAGAACTTCCAAGATTCTAAGAAGCTGCTCACAGACTTTGTTGTGCAGAATTGAGAGGCAAAAGAAAGAGACATTGGGGGATATTCTCAAGAACGTGTGATAATTATTGCAAAATTAGCTTAACGCAACTTTGCACATCGCAGCCTATCATGGGAAAATAACGCTGTGTTAACGCAGTATTCCCAACCCGGCGGCACCATGCGATAGTCACACGATAACGCGACAAATGCCCGCGCTAAAATTAACGCGACGCCGAAAAAATGCAAAACACGAACGCCAAAAAAGTGGCGATGTCCCCAATGGCGATATAAAAATCAGAAAAAAACAGCTACAAGCCTGCGATTCCCACGCGTCATGCGTGAGAATGCACTATAAAAGCAGAGAAACAAAAAAAGACAAAAAAATGCAACTGCGTAGCACCATGGACGCACCCGGACCGAGTGCAGAGGACAACGTGAACCCCACAAGCCCCACAGACGACCAGCCAGGAACCCCGGGGCCGGGGAAGGGCAAGGAGAAGACGAAGAGGAAGACGGGGTTCAGTCCGCAGGACAACCGGATCATCGTCATGGAGGTGACAGAACACTACCAACAACTGTTCGTCACCTCCACTGTGTCATCGGCAACACAAACGGAAATATGGCAGTCCATCGTGAACAACGTGAATGCAGTCGGAGTGTCGAGGAGGTCAATGGAGGAGGTCAAGAGCCGCTGGCATGATGTGAAAAGCCAAACCAAGCAGAAACTCGCTGCCAACCTGAAGGCAGCAACGGCGACTGGAGGTGGGAGACCAGAGCCACAGGAGGAGCTGGATGAGCTGGAAGAAATGGTGGCCACAGTCATCAGTGTGGAGACGGTGCAAGGAGTTGGGGGTCCGGACACTGCTCGATATGACCTGACCATACAGCTACAGGGTGAGTAACGACCAGGGACTGGGGGGACGGGGGAGACGGGCACAATGGCACACATGCACAATTATGTGTAGCACACTGCACACCCACAATGACTGTGGAACATGTCCCTGATGGCCTTGGCACACTGCAGCACACATAGAAACACCAAGTAGGCCCCCGTCCACCATGTGCTCAAATGCCCCCCTCACCAATCTCACAACCCACCCATGCACATGTGCTGAACCCAGCAAAGCAGCGGCTCTGTGAGCCACACTGACAATGCAAGTGACACAGCATGACCAATAGCATAGCTGCAGTCAAAATACATGACATGGAGCACGCCACGACACTGAGGTGGCCCAGTGTGGATAACATCCTCAAAGGAGCAGGTCACACACTGACACATCCACGTGCACATACAACCCCTGACGTCAACAACACATCTGCAGACAAACAATGCAAAAGAGTCCAAAATCCGTCCAAGAGCACAAATGACCCAAGTCGCCAACATCTCAGCACCGTAAAAGCACACAAGTCAAAGGCACACCGCCTCAAAGGGATAAGACCTGCAGGGGCGACTCTCCCACAATGCAGCACACACACATAGCAATCACAGCACATCAACATTGACGACAATGTGGTGCAAAGTGCCACACCTACACCACAGAACAGAGGACACAACTGGTGCCGCATGTGCGTAGAAACTGGCCAACCACATCAGGCATAGCAGGAAACTGTCAGATGATAATGTATGAGTACAAACTCACATCCGTCATGTAGTCGAAATGTCCACTGTCCCCCATCAAATACCCAGCTCCTCCAAAACAGTCACAATGTACATTGTCATGCAGTCTGTATGTAAACATGTACAATGCGTGCACATACATGGAACACACTGTTAACCTGCATCTCCCCTTCACATTGTAGAGGGACAATCAACACCTCCTGCAGAGCAGACCAGACATCTCTTCAGTGATGATGAGGAGGACCCCCTGGCCATCTGCTCCGACACCCTCCAACGGCTCATGGACAGCCTCCGCACCCCACCTCCAGGAGCAGGGCAGCCCAGCTGCATCGAGGTGATCCCACCCCCTGCACAGACCACACAGCAGGAAGCACCCACCACCACGGCTGGCTGCCAGCACCTCACCGAAGAACACATGGCATTCCAACGCCGTGTGTCAGACTGCCAGAGGGGGCTGGCTGAACAGGTGCGGTGGGTTTCGACCTCATGGCAGCCAAACTAGATGCCATACGTGGGTGTCTCAGTCCCATCAGGGACCACTTACAGTCCCTAACGGACACCCACAGTCCGCTAAATGACCTACAACAATCCTTGGCTGACCTCGCCGGAGCAATTACTCGGATACAAGTACCGTCTAGTTAGACAGGCTCCAGCGACGACAGCACAGAGTTGGCACAGATGCGGAGGACAATGGATAACATGGAGCGGATGCAGGCAGGAAGGATGGCTGCCATGGCTGAACACCAGCGAGATGTAGTTGGGATCTACCATGCCCTGCAGATCCTCATCTTGCCATTGCTGCCACAGAGCCTGTCCCAGATGACTGCTGCAGGAACTTCAACACACACATCTCCGCCCCCTGATGTGTCAGTGGCACACAGTGATGCAGCCATACCACCTCTGCCCCTGATGTGTGAGTGGCACACAGTGATGCAGCCATAACACCTCCGCCCCCTGATGTGTCAGTGGCACACAGTGATGCAGCCATAACACCACCACACACACCTGGCACACCTGACACAGAAGACATATCAGAGGACGAAGATGTGGATGTTAATGACTCTGTGTCAAGAAGGAGGTTGTAGCATTCATCCCCCGCCATATGGCCTGTTTCTGCTCTGTACAGCCCTCTGCATCATGCCCTGGTACAACACCTTCCACTGTCCCCCGGAACACTCTGCGACATTCACCTGGACCCCGACATGGACTGCCATATCTGCTCTGGTCACCAATGACACAGCAAACAGGCTGCGGACTCAACCCTTCCTCTACCGATGAACTTGTCATCCCCTAAAGGACTCTGTTTGGACCTCCACTGGGCAACCATGTAATGTGGGGTGTGCATGGCCATGTACTGCTCCAGCTCCAACACTCCACAGGATGTGAATAAAACATTCCTAATCACACAGATGGGTCATGCCTATGTTCAATCAAGTATAACAGTATGGGTGACTGTAGGGACATTGATTGCACAAATAGGTACACCCTGGGAAATGATATCAATGCGCATGTCTGACCGTGACACACATGGCCAATTAGATGACTGTGAAGGTGTGAATAGCTGTGGCCTCATTGATCATGAACAACAATCTCACAACCCCCCAACGTAGCCCAACGTCCATGTATTAAATAGGGCTGTGTTTTCCAAAATCTCAAAGTCGGTAGGAGGCCTAAAGTAGTGTCCCACATCACATGTGTCAACAGAACATCTCTTCGCATACCTACACACACTCAACTGTGTGGACACAGCCTGGTTTGATGGTACACATTGATCCACATGGCAAGAAGTTGGACATTATACTCACATTGCTGAAGACACGTAAGCGCACAGGTCTACCAGCAACTCTCCCAACCACAATGTCTGGCTCACAGAGGTGGAGCTGGCAATAGGGACCCACCCCTAAGTGAAATGCACCAGTCAGTCCCTCCCTGTGTACGGACAATGCTCATTGAGGCACACGATGTGGCATGCTAATCAACACTCATCACAGTTGAACACTAGTGAAGTTGCGTACACTTTATTAGCATGTGCGTGTCAGTACGGGCAAGACAAGGGCCACAACATGCAGACCAATGCATCATACACTAACAGGCAGCAAAGGAACATGTAGAGGTGCAAGACATGGGGAGGCACAAATGAACACCAATCATTAGGGATGCCAACGGTCTCAGCCCACCTTGCCTTGCTGGACGAGTCATGTGGTGTTTGGCGAATGCACATTGCACCTGGTCAGGGGACACCACTCACAGCCCATGGGATCTGCATAGTCCTGTACCACCGGACTGCGCAGACTGTCTGCTCTGCTGACAGTGAGCAGGTGAAGGAGTCCAACAAGGTCACATGTGGTACTACATTGCCATGTGGGTACTCACCCTCCGGCGGTGTGTCAGGTTGAGGAACGTTGCCAGGCGCCGCTGTCCACTCACCTTGCACAGGTGTGTGTCAACCTGCATTGTTGCACGCACATTCATTCTGAGTCCAGGCGAATGCAGCCATGTCCACTGTTATGGTGGGATATGTGTCCATTTCTCCAAGATGCAAAAGGGTGTTGGGACCTGTGCTATGGGTTACAATCTTTTGTGGCTGCAGGAACGTAGTTACTGGTCCATGAAAGCAAGCACAGCTTCATGGGCAATCAGTTCCAAGAGTACGTCATTGTCGACTTCAACGAACACGGGGGCGAGCCAATCCATTAGCTGGTCCAGACAGATGTGCTCCTTCCACGCCGTTACACCAATCCACAACACAGCCCAATAGGGGAGCGCTTCGATGTGGTCACTGCACACGAGGAATTGTGCAATCTCACATGCCCAACTGCCAGCACATACGCCAGATACCAAGGCATCCCATGAACGGGTATCACGGTTACACTCCTGGTCGTGGTCCAACAGGGGGCGCACACACATGTCATAATCCAGTTCAGCTACCGTTGTGTTGGATAGGCAGACATCCATGGGCCACTCGAATATGCATGATCGACAGTGGAACCAGGGCTGGACGCAGGTGACGTACGCAAGACGGAAGCTCAGACAGTAACTGATGCGCAACACTGCCAGTGGCAGTGCCCCCAACAAATGCAGCATACGGTCACGGTACAGTTCCACGTGACAGGCGTTGTGCATGCGCCCGGGATGTTCTGACATTGCGTTGTTCGCTCCCGTAGAACCGTCACTCTTCTGACCTGCGGCTGTTATGTGGATGATATGCCACAGCTCGGAGCAATGAGTTGTATGTGTGTGCAGAGTTTGGACGTATGGGTTGTCCTGTACGTAAGTGTCAAGGCCATTCCATGCAGGAGTACCTCGAGCAAGGACTTCTGTGTGTGGGGTGTGGATACATTGATCTTTCATTAGCGCTGTGTGTAGTGTGGGAGTCGTCATCATCTGCCATGGTATCTCTCTCAGGTGGTGCCTGCCGCATGCAATTCCAAGGTCGGAGGTGCAGATGTCCTTCTGCCTTCTGTGTTGAGACAAAGGGGCTTTCATCCCTAATGTTAGTCTGACTACTGCTTGTATCCTGGGAATGTGATGTGGCTTTCGCGCTGCAATTGAGGCTAGGCCTCGGGCTTATGGTGCACCAAAAGCGATGAACACACACAACAGTTGGCATGTATGTGCCAAGACCCCGAGCGGCCTCGTGCTCCTTGTACAATCCCTTAGTGCGCGGATGCCCTCCGGGTGCATGCAACATTGCAACATTGTCGATTGCGGGCCGTGTGGTGCAGACACAGCAACAGAGACACGCACATCAGTTGGTTTCCTGTGCAGCCCAGATATGAACCACACCCAGACGCAAGGGATATTTGTTCACACCCCTACGCTGGCCTGGCGTACGCCGAGCCAGCCCACTCAGCTTACGTATAAAGGGGGGGGGGACGACGCAACGTGTCCCAGTTCTTCCCCAATGCCTGAGGTGACATGGCTGCGTCCGCCTGCCAGTTGACGAGGCTCAATCAGATAGGGTCCATGACTTGCGTTGCACGGAGTCGGTGGCACCGGTTACACTGCGGCCGGCACGGGCCTACCGCCACGGGACGGTGACTTTCTGTGCACTGAGGTAGCCTGCGATGATGCCGTGTGCACTGATATGGTCTCTTCATCAAGACCCAGAATCAAGTGTGCGTCCTGGTGGACCGCAGTGTAGGCCTGAGCCAGTGGGCAGCGCGGGCCTACCGCCATGTGGCGTTGCCTCGCGGTTCACAGAGTTAGTGGCACCTATGGAGCTGAGCGGGTGTGCAGCCTGCAATGATGACGTGTGCACTGATATGATCTCTGCCATTGCAAAATCAAGACCCAGAATCAAGTGTGCGACCTGGTGGACCGCGGTGTGTGGCTGCATGATGTGGAGGCTGCCAAGGTCGCGGGCCCCGGGCTTGGAGTTTGCACCGGCACGTGGTGTCCCCTCTTGAAGACACGCCGGTGGCGGAAGGTGAGCAGTGAGGCCTGTGTGCGCACGTGCGGGCAATCCCCGCTGGGCGGCGGGAGGGGCTGGGGTGCAGCAGCCTGTGTGCGCAGGGGCGGCCAAGCGATGTTGCCGTGTGCAATGATATGTACTCTGCCATCATTAGCTGTGGACTCTGTTTCAGATGAGGGACCTGGTGGACTGCAGGGTATACCGGCACGTGGTTGGAGACACACCGGTGGCAGCAGGTGAGCTGTGAGGCCTGGGTGCGCAGTGTTGGCACTGTCTCTCCCTCTCTTTCTCTATCTTCTCTCTCTCACTCTCTCTCTCTTTCTTTCACTGTCTCTGTCTCTCTCTCTCCCTCTCTTTCTCTATCTTTCTCTCTCTCTCTCCCTCTCTTTCTCTATCTTTCTCTCTCTCTCTCTCTCACTCTCCCTCTCTTTCTTTCACTGTCTCTCTCTCCCTCTGTTGCTCTCTTTCTCCTTCTCCCTCTCTCCCCCTTTCTCTCTCTCTCTTTCTCTCTCTTTCACTCTCTCTCTCTACATTTCTTTCTCTCTCTCTCTTTCTCTCTCTCTCTGTCCCTTGTTGGGCGCATGACACACCTTCTTATCTTCAATTTTGTCTTGCAGGTTTTGACTTACAGATTGTCCAGAGGAGACCTGCCATGATTCTTCCACTTATTGGGGTTGAGTTAAATTTGAGTAAATTAATTATTTTTGAAATTCTAAGATGTATGAATGTTTTTCCTTTTTCTAGCCACACATGAATGTTAATTGTTGTACTTGTGCGACATCAGGCGAATTGTTGTGTTCATGAATTTGTAAGGTAGATGTGAGATATCTTTGTCCGGGGGGGGTGCCCGGGGTAGGGCCCCGGGGGGGATCCGGGGGGGTGGGGGGCCTGGGTGTGGTGGCGGTGGGTGTTGTGGCCCTCTTGGGGCTCTGAGCTGCATGATCAGTGGCTCCATGGCATCTGTTGTTCTTCAGGTGTGGCTCTGGGCTGTGCTCCCTTTCATGGTGCAGGTTGTCGTCCGACTTAACACCAGGTAGGAGCAGGTGTTAAATCCCTGCTGCTAACGCGCCTTATCGCATGTTTTTGATTCTTATCGCCGATCTCGCTGGTCGTTGAGAATGTTGCGCAGTGGTGTTTCCGCACGGGAACGCCTACTCTGCATCTCATTAGCGTTAGTTGCCGGTGTCATCCGTGGCGATGGTTTTTGCGGCTGCTATCGCAGGATAACTGGTGATATCGGCTGTTAGCACCGGCTTGTGAATGGTGCGATGCATTTATCGCCACTTTGGCTGCGATAAAGTGCTGCTAACTCGGCGATAAGTCCTTGAGAATATGCCCCATTGTGTTAATCCTACAGCTTCAATCCGAAGCAACTATAAAATGGAGCCTGGAAATTCGAACCGCGGGCACAAATATATAATAGGTGCACTCATTGTAGGAATAATCATAGTAAAACCTGTAGTTATTGTTGCATCCATTATAAGTTCACACGAAGCTGAGGTTGAGGGAATGGGGGTACATAGGACGTCCAGACCTGCCACCATAAGCACAAAAGAGGGTACACTAGGATCTGATAGAGGCTTAATAGAACAAACTAGCCGCTTGCTGCATGTAGATTTGTTCAAAGGAGATTACACGCTGAATGCTTATGCGAAACTGTTGTATGAGTACGTGGACACTATGGATGTGAGAGACTGTTACGTGTGCATGCAATTGCCTGCCTCAGTTGAAGAGGGTATACAATACCATCACTTGCCCTTGACGTATGGCGTTTGTTGCAGTCTGCTTCTTAGCATGTTTTATGGAAAGGGTCACTATGAGTACTATTTCTCTAATTATGATTTGGTGCTATCAGAAGTTCTAGTTTAAAAGCATCTGAATAAATATGATTATTACAAGCAAGAGGAGAGAATGGGAAAGTATTTTGTACCCACAGTTACATTAGACACAGCATATGTGCATAGACACAAACTAACCTGTACACTAACAGTTCACAGACTAAGTAGAGGATAGACATAGAGGACTAACAGTTAAACTTAACAGTAGAGAGAAAGTTTTTTAATGGACCAAGGAAGAATTAGCTCACAAAGCTAAGGGAAGTTATGGTCCTATAGCTCTAGACTGGGAACAACGAGGCAAGCTCTACATTTGACAGGTCCAAACACGTTATGACACTGTTTTTGTGGTACAGAGTGTGTGTGAACATATTTTTTCGATTGATGCTTTGCCGAAGCAGTTCTTGCAAGGGGCTGTTCAAGTTGTGCTGAGTGTGTATTTTGTGTGTAGGAGGAACACTTATGTTCGACTGCGAACAATTGGTATGGTACCTGCTATGTGGCTGTTGTGTTTCCGAAGATATACCATGTGGAGGATCTGAAGAGTTTGGAAGAAAAGTCGGGTCATAGAGAGAGACGCAGAACGAGTGCAGGAAAAATTGTAGGGGATATATTTCGAGCGATGATTCCCAGTTTAGGAGTGGTTTTGAACGACAATCAAGATTAGGAGGTTGTCGAGAATTGTGGATAAGTTGTCAGTCAATACAGCTCAGTCATGGAGAGATGTGTTTGATAAGAGCCATGGTGATGCAAAGCATTCTTGATTTGGATGTGTTACTGGCAAAAGAGGGCGAGGTCTGTAAAATGCTGAAGGTCCAACAGTGTTGCACCTATATACCGGACCACAGTGAAGATCTGAGAAGGTATATAAGCAACATTACTGAGATACATCATGAGATACATGATCTGGCAACTGAGGGAATCTGGGACAAAGTTGGGAAAGGTTTTGGAAAAGTTGAAAGTTGGTTTGCGAATCTACTGAAGGGAATTCTTGGATATATCTTGAAGCCGATAGTGATTGTTGTGGTTTGTGTTATCATCTTGTTGGGAATGGTAAGGGCATATAAGTGGCACAAGGCGAGGCAATTGGAGAATTCCATGAGAGAGAGAGAAAGAAGAATGGAGAAACTGCATGACAGTCATTATGAGAATCTTAAGCGCATGGAGGAGTTTGGACAAAAGAGACTAGCTAATACATCTGTTTAGATCGGTCTTCTCTACAGGGAAGTGTGATGGGGTGCTGACATAGGTCATCAGAGGGGCGGACTGATGTAGCACAAAATTCATTTCCATTGTAGTGGTGCATCACAATCATGTGTAGTCCGTATCCACACAAATATTCTTTCATTGTAATAACATGAAACATTTGAATGTGAACCGTAATAACTCAAATCGTGATGTGTTAGGACACTTCAATGTGAACTTGAAACCATTAACGTGGAGATCAGATGTAACTAACTGCAATCACTAACATGTAGAATTCAAGTATGCCGCTGACAATTCTCCATGTATTCAATGTGCTTATAGATTGTGTTAATTTAGATTCTAGGTAGCAGCATTAAGTGAAAGTGCTTATTCCATATGAAATGTTGTAAAGAATTTATAGGCTATCTTTCTTATGTTAGCCAAATTATGTAGGCCTGAAATGTATTTTCCCTGGAGGCTCCTGCATTTGAATTGATAATTGAATTTCATGTGCACGTTAAGTTTTCCCTTTCTAACAGTTGTGTTGCAGGTTGAAGAATCATCCTTGTTAGTTAGAATAATGTCTTTGTTTTAGGAGTTAGGCAAGAAGAGAAGACGATATATTGACCGATAAGGGGAACTGTTGTACTTTCTCACCGGAGGGAGCCTTGGAATCAAGGTCAACTTGCCACGGTTCGGGAGCATCGCTGCCAATGGAAAAGTACCTATGGGGATGTGGCCTGGTTGTATGGCATGACCCATGGGGCATCATGGGATGCTACATGTGCTATTGATGTATCTAACTAGGGAAAGAGCCCCAAGACTTCTTCTCTGCCTTCGAAGTAAGAGCATCTTAGATCGAGCTCTGTCATATCAGCTGCATGCTGCTTGACCCATCTGTGGTGGAGAGACTTCTAAGGAAGACTCCACACAATGACACCTTAACCGCTCCTGCATTGGAATATGCTTAACATAGGGATGTCATGTTAGCTGTGGAGTAGGGATAGATTGATGCCTTATTCTGCAGAATCTCCTTTGCAGGGAAATCTGGATTCCTGTGCTTTTCTTTTCTGTATCCTGATCCTCGAATTGATCATTTTGTGCATGCTGCATCGCCTTAACTTCATCCGAGGTGAGTTAAGTGTTGTGTTGCATCGGGATTAGGGTGTGAGTATGAGTTGGTGTATGCATGAGTACGGGTTGGTGTTATATTTGTTTGATTTGAATGGCAGTGTGGTTAGATTCATGACCTAATTTCAAATTTAAAAACATCCAGTCATTATAATTTATGACGATCATCATTAAAGTGAAAAAAAAAACGTAGCCGGAATTACCAGTGTGGCAATTGTTTGGATGATGTTGACTCGCCTTAGCATAAATTATATTTGTCTCTGTGTGGTATACCTGCTTTTTCACTAACTAGGAACTTTCATTTTTTATTTCAATGTATTGTACCTAGGAGAATGTGCAGCCTGTGATTGGTTGGTTGGATTATAATCTATGTGCGCAACCAGGTGTAGATTGTTATTGAATTATGATATGTTTAAGTAACTAGGCAAGTTCAGGACAGCATCAGCTATTCCTGATTATCATAAAAATAACACTGATAGGGGCCACATACTAATGCTTATAAACTTATATGTGCAGGTACAACCATGGAACACAATTGGAATATCATAAACCAGTGAAAATTCTATATTACTTTGATCATAACCAAATATTTTGGGAAGCTTGAAAAAATCATAAAAGTAACACAGTTTTGTAATTTTTGTGTTGAGAATAAATTTGGATGTAACTACGAGATCAAAGTACTGCGATCAAGAATTCCTATTTTTATATATTTTTTAAGGTGTAGGTTCAAAGTGTACTTAAGTTAGTTCTGCGGATACTATTACCAATAGAACTTGGATGGATTGTTTTACTTGTACTCATACTTGTGTTCTTTTCATAATTGTTGGTATGTTCACATTTATATGTATATATTTTGGTCCTTTGGTTTTGATTTCATTTATTATTTGGATATGAACTGATGTAGGCCTTTATTAATATTGGTTGTATAATTCATGACTATGTTCTGTTCCTTTCAAAATGTAGGGCCTGATTATAATGGCAGTCAGACAAGCGCCTGACCGCCATAGTTTTGGGCAGGTGAGTGTCCGACAATGAGTCTGTGGTCCCACCTGCCTGATTATGAGAGAACCACCATGCAGGCAGTCCTAAAATGCCTTTTTCAAAAATGGCTTGTGCTGCGGCCCAGAAAAAGGGCCGCTTCACAAGTCGCTGTTTAAAAAGGCACTTTGTGCACGTCCATGCAACGTGTGCCAGGTACCATGTGGTGCCTGGCAAACAGTGCATGGATGTGCGTGGGGCCACCACAGGTACCCCCTGGGCCACTGTGCAGTGGTCCACGGGGGACTGGGGCCCTATTTAGGGCCCCAAAGTCTTTTTCTGACAGCTTGTACATGGCAGTGAGACCGCCATGAACAGGCTGTCAGAAAGGGACATCCTAGTCCCTACTGTGGTGCCTGCACAGGCACCACCCTCTTTGTAGGGATAGGAGTGAGACTGCCACCCCAATGGGTTCCTTGATCCGTTGGATGCGGCGGTCTTTCCCCCCCAACAGCCAAGCTCCAACCGCCTACATCCCTAATGCGGCGGCCGGACCAATGGGCGGGATATTGGTGGGAACGCCACCGACTGCCTGTCAGTGGCAGTCCCAACACCATCATAATCAGTCCTGTAATGTTTGAGTGTGTGTTGGAATGGAATGTTTGATTTCAGTACCTCTGTTTTGTAATTTTTGGCTCTCTCAGACTGCTAATGCATTTAATATGAGAATTTACTAATACAAACCATTAACTTGTGTATTGGTTTTTGAGGATTGTAATTACAATACTTTTTAATGTTTTTTGCAGTATTTTAATTATTGCCTAACTGTAGTATATGTGTGTGTCTTTCACAGCCCCAATGAAGTTCCAGTAATGAGTGAAATGTGTTGGCTGGGCTGATCCCTGTTTTTACTCCACTGAATTTGTAAAATAAAGTATTCAGCTACCTGCACAAGAATGTCTTTGGTCTGATTGTAGTGAGACCAAGAAGATAGGAAAGGACTCATTACATATTATCTCCTAACATTTAATTAATTACGGATTGTTAGACCTGGCTTCTCTAGCGGGTTTATCACCAGACTTTTTGCTTTCGGGCCTCCTGTTTTTGACCCTGTTTGTGTTGGTTTTATGACTCTGAGCACTTTACCACTGCTGATCAGTGCTAAAGTGCATATGCTCTCCCTGTAAATTGTGTTGAAGGATTGGTGTTTCCATGATTGGCTTGTTTGACTTAATACTAAGTCCCTAGTACAGTGCACTGTGTGTGCCCAAGGCCTGTAAGTCAAATGCTGCTAGTGGGCCTGCAGCACTGATTGTGCCACCCACACAAGCAGCCTTTCAAAGGCGTCTCAGACCTGCCACTGCAGTGTCTGCGTGCAGTCTCCACTGCCATGTCGACCTGGTAAGAGCAACCACTTGCAAGGCCCTAACCTTCCCTTTTATTGCATGTGAGGGACCCCTAAGGTAGACCCAAGGTACTCCTATGAGCAGGATGTAATGTATGTGAAATGTAGGACATGTACTGGTGTATGTGGCATGTCCTGATAGTGAAAAACAGTGTATTTCGTTTTTCACTATTGAAAGGCTATCTGTCCCTTAGGATAGAATGGGGAATACTTTGTAACATCTTGCAAGTATAACTTCCCATTGAGACAAGATGTAAAGATGGAGTTTAATATGCCTGAACTCAGAATATAAAAATGCATCTTTTAGTACAGATAATGTATATATTGTGTGTTTGAAAATACCACTTTTAGAAAGTGGGTATTTTCTTGCTTAGCCATCCTGTGTGCCTCTACTGGTTTGTGGATTGACTGTCTTCCTTTGGAGTGACAGGGGCTGGGGATGTGCATTCTCTCAGACAGCCACGGGGGGGTTGATGTGTGTCCTGCCTTTCCTGAATGAGTCAGGGCTAGGCTGATTAGGCAGGGACTACATTTAGAGTAGAGGGAGGAGATTTCCTTGTACTTGAATCGGCCTTGTCTGCCTTACACAATGCTGTCTCCACCTCCTACTAGGAAGCTCAACCAGAGGACAGAACTGATTTTGACTGAGCACAGAGCCTCTCTGCCACCAGAGAACAAAAGAAAATGCTGTATAAATATTAGGGCCCAGACCCCAGAACTTTAGATTACTTCTGGAATCAAGAGGAACCTCTGCCAAGGAGAAGAGCTGGGCAAGCTGGAGGAGAACTACTACTCCTTTACTGTGTGCTGTTTGGGGTTGGCCTGCAGTGGCTGTTTCTGCCAAGGGGACGACAAATACTTTGCTGTGTGCTGTGTATCCTGCTTGAAGATCTCCAAGGGCTTGAAGTAGAGCTTGCCTCCTGTTCTGAAGTCTCAGGGACACAAAGACTTCACCACCAGCTCACCTGAACTTCCTTTCTGGGAGTTCTGACCTGCCAAGAGGTGCCTGTTGCTGAGTTGGGCCTCTGGAGGTTGTTCCTGCTGTTGGGAGCTGGAAAAGAGACGCAACTACGAGAAGAGCAACGTATCTGCACCTGTTTCCAATGCATTGCTGCCATGCGGCAAAGAAACGGACGCAGCACCGGCCCGCAGCTGGAGAAATTGCTGCACACCAAATCTTGTGCACTGATCTCCGAAGTCTGAGATCACCGCACCTATTCCGATGCAGGCCCTCCTGTGCGGCTGCAAGAACCAACGCATCGTGGGACCGTGGCTGGAGAGACCAATGCAGCACCGTTGCCTCATTGAGAACCGACGCATCCCGGATCCCCACGCATTGCACTGGGGCACCAAATCTACAAGGACACCGGGCCGCAGTAAGAAACCAACGCATCACCTCCCCGCACAGTAAGAAACTGAGGCATCACCTCCCTTTCAGTAAGGAACCGATGCATAACCTCTCCTGCGTGGCAGTTAGGAACCGACGCATCACCCCCCCTGGAGCAAGGAACCAACACATCACCTCCCCTGGGCATAAGGAACCGATGCATCACCTTCCCTGCGTCTGTTTTTGTTTATGATTGTGATGCATCCAAGGTACTTTGTGTTGCAAGTGTCACATCTACAGTTTGCTATGGACAGAACTGTTTTTTACCTTCTAAGAAGTACATTTTGACTACTGTATTGTGGATTTTTGTCATTTTGGTCTTGTTTGGTTTAGATAAAGATTACCTATTTTTCTAAACTGGTGGGGTGTCCATCTGTAGTGTTTTCACTGCATTACTGTATGTGTGCATAAATGCTTCACACACTGCCTCTGATATAAGCCTGTCTGCTCGTGCCAAGCTACCAAGGGGGTGAGCAGGGGTTATTTTATAAGTTTACCCCCTTACCCAGACTAGGAAGAAGGGTCCCTACTTGGACAAAGGTGCAAACCATTGGCAACTAGATACCCCCATTTCTAACACTGGTGGTCAGCGGTGAGGATTAGGACTTGCATTTGTGCCTTACATACAGTGATTGGTGTACACTACTAGTATAGTGCAGAGCATTACACAACCACATACTATTTGTTCGCTGTTTCCCTTCAGAATGGTTGTTGGACCTCTGGTTAGTTTTTGCTCCTGTGGGGCCTTGTCAAAATGGAAATCAACTTTTGGCACCTGCACATCTACAAGATGAGGGATCTGAAAGTCTTTTTCAAAGAGAGGGGGCTACCTGTGAAAAGGAGATCCACAAGGCAGGATCTTGAGGCAGCCCTGCATAGCTATGAGGAACTATGCTGGGAATCAACACTATCAGATGACTCTGAGGAGGAATCTGATGGAGGGGGTGCCCAGCCAGAATACCAGGCGGGCATTGGCCCTGAGGAGGAAACATCATGGGAAAGATTGGCTTGTGAGGAGAGGAATCAGATTTGTGCTTGTGACCAGAGGCTGAGGCAACTAGACCAGGAGTGTGAGGAGATAGAGTGAGCCTTAGCTTAAAAAGAAATGTGTGTAGCTCAGAAAGAGAGCTTGGCTGGGCTGGAGGTGGAGTCCAGCTCAGATGGTGGCAGCAAAAAGGTGTTATTTAGTGCTGAGGGAAAAGTACACACACCCAGAGATGTGGCGCCTGACTTGAAGGAGGGGGTTGACATACACCAGGGGGTTCAGGGTTATGAGGCAGCTCCAATGGTACACAGTGTCCCTGAAGTGTTGGGGAACTGGCACAGGGAATCATATTCCTAGTGGTGGGAGGGACACTCTACTAAATCTAGATGAGAGGTCCAGGGAGAGGGTTTTCCCCATGGTAGATGTCCTCGTATGTTAGTGTGGAGACTGCTCAGAAGAGTGTGGGTTGGATGACAGCGTCAATCAGACACTGCTTTGCCAGTCTCAGGAGAGTGATGTGGGGTACTTGTGCGAGGCAATAGATGGTGAGGCAAAGAGTAGCTTGGTTAACACCTGTGTGGGGCTGTGTGATTCAATTGTTGTAGAACATATTTTAAGTCCCTGTTTTCCAGAGCTATGACAACACCTGGTAGAGAGTGAGTTCTCTGACCCCAGGGAGCTTGCACCGGAGGCAGACCTTTTGGTGGATTCCAAAGGGTCTGAAGAAGCATCTGGGGGTGATCCTGGATGAGGTGGCTCAGGTTTTCCCCAAGCAAGTAAGGTAAGGGAGAGTTGTGGTAGCCCAGATAGGTCCCAGAGTAGTGGGAGGGGTGTAGGGTCCCATGTCCTGTCTCAGAGGAGAAGGAGTGGGAGTGGGCCATGTCCAGAGGTGCCCAAAACCCAGTCTCAAGGTCAGGTTGGTTGCATGAGGGAACACCAGTAGGGGGCCTGGTCTTTAACAGGAGGCCATTCCCTGGTTCGGATCCCAAGGTGTCAGTTGAGCTGGGGGAGACTGCTGTACCCAGCGTCCCACAAGCTCTGGTGTCTGGCAGCACCTCTCCAGTTGGGAGAGTGCATGAGACCAGAGAAAAGGGTGAGGGGGGAAGTCAGTTACCAGTGGAAGGACCTGTGGGTCAGGGGTTGCCAGCTCTGAGGTCACAGCACCCCAGGACTGACTGTGCCAGTGCAAAAAAAGCAGCCTATTGCCAGCACAGGCACCCTTGCACTATGGTGCCAGGATGCCTGCATTGCAGGGATGATTGTTGTTGTTCAGGAAGGGACACCTTCCTGCACAAAAACAATCATCAATGGCGTTTTGCTCCTTCTACAGGAGCACCCACAGAAAAATGCGTCGAGTATGACCATATTTACAAGGCTGCGTTAAGCTATGCAAAGTGGCTTAGTACTGCCTTGTAAATATGGAGCAGGGCACAGCGCCACCGGAGCATCGCAAAAAGTGATGCTGGTGACGCACTGCCCTTGTAAATATGCCCCCAAAAACATAAGAAGTTTGTACGTTAAAACCGTGATGAGGAATAGTTCAGCTGCCTTCGTAAGGGATCATAGCTTTATCAATCTGCTTTTATTTAAATATTAGTTACTGGGCACACCCAACTTTCGTTTTCAATTGCACAGGCTTCCTCAGCTGTAGAAATCCAGAATGCAAAAGTTCTCTGGAAGTAGACTATTACTTCTTCACAAATGTGGAAATAACATTCACATTCACCTGGTTGTAATAAGTCAATTTTTCAGGAGCCCTTTTGATAGCTGCACTTGAATTGGCAGAATAATAGGAAAGACCTTTTCTGGAAATTCTTTGTGGCAGATGGTTTTTGCCTTGTAAAGCATGCTTACAATCATGCTCAAAGCTAGGAGATGGTTAATGCGGCATGACCCCTCGGAATGAAAATAACCTTGAAGAGTGGCGCTGAGGTTGGATTCTCTCACTGTAATTTGAAGGGGAAAATAGTACAATCTGTTGGGGTTTTAAAACTTGCAACACATTTCGGTGCTTTTGGTATTCTTTCTTCTTGAAGAAATACAGTGTGAAAAATTATACCTTTTAAAACACACAACAATATCTTTGTACGCAACATAATAGGATTTAAAATCAGCTTTAGAGGGGCTTGTACAGTATCTACTACGCCATTTGCGGAAGGTGAATAGAGGTATTTAAGCACATTAAGACCATGATTCCGACTGCCCGGGTACTGCCCGGGTATCAGTGTGATATGTATTACCATTGTTAATTACAGATATTCTAGGGTTCGGTATTTAACACTTAGATAAATACCACCAGTTGCGAGTTTTCCCACTGAAATGAGCAATAGAATGGGAATTCTGGTATTTTATGCACATGAATCTGTCCTGGTTTTTTACTTAGCCTTTTTACCCGATAGATATTGGTGGGTTTGACCGTCGGGCGTTTACCTCAGGAAAACCTTGAGAGATGCAGATAACTCTGAACCACTCCTAACTGCAACACCTATGCAAACACGTTTGCATGGGCGTTGCAGTTTATTACGGCAATTGGAATAGAGACCTAAGTCTGCAACATCAATAAAAATTAAACATAATTGTATACAATTTTACAGGGAGAAGAGGAGAGACTGTGCAGGTCGCACAATAAATTGTGAATACAAATGTGGTAACTGGGGGACTTTCGTTCCATTTGCAGTATCAAAAGCAGGAGCAAACTTGGCAAAAGTCAGACCTCAATGATTTCCATTGAGTGATTGTTTCATAGTTGAATGCAGGATCCTGCTCTGTGCTTGCCTCTCTCTGTAAGTAGCTCCTTGCATGATGCTTCCCATTTAGGTGAGCATGAGGTCTCGACTGTCCAGAACATAAATAGACTGCTCCCTTTCTTCCAAGGCCAGCAATCCTTGTGTATAGATCTCTCAGGTTGAAAGCCACTGGTCACTTTACTTTGCTTGGACAGATATACACATGGGGGTGCCTACTGCAGGGGGGTTGAGTCGGTTTTCCAGTGGCACAGATGAACCTCAGGCTACATGGTATGGTAAACGTCCATTACAACGCAGGCATTACATCGTAATGCCTTTACAACGCAACTTTTACAATGCATGTGCCATTACAACACATGCCATCACAACGCATGCCATTACAACGCATTGTAAGGTAAGTAATGGAGGTAAGTGAGGTAAGTTTTTATTTTTGATTATTTTTTATATTTTTTTGGGGGGGGGTATTTTAATATTTTATTATTAGTTATTTTTACTTTAAAAAAATTAATATATATAATAAAAAATGAATTAATAGGGCATGGCACCCATCCCCAGGGATGGGATGCTTGGGAAACTGGGTGTGTTATAATACTCAGGTATTACATTTAATGTTTGTGAATTAATTAATATTTAGTTTACTAACTTGTATTTTTTTTAAAGATTTATTTCCCAAAAATAATTAAAAGGGATTGTTTTTGGGTGGGGTAGTGTATTAATACGCAGGTTTTATTTTTAAAACTTTAGTATTGTTACAAAATTAGATTAGTTAGTATTTTTAAAAATATATATATATATCTAAAATATAATATATTTAAAAAAAAAAAAATTAAATGCGTTTTGCACATATTCCCTGAAGCAGGATGTTTGGGAAACAGGGGTTTTGGGTGGGGGAGTGTATTAATACTCAGGTATTAATTTTAATACTTGAAAATTAATTGATATTTTGTTTGTGATAGAATATTTAAAAAGTAATTTTTTAATAAGTTATTAAAAAAGGCTTTGGCTCCTAACCTCTGGGACGGTATGCATGGGAAACGGGGGTTTTGGGTGGGCGAGTGTATTAATACTCAGGTATTCATTTTAATACTAGAGAATTAAGAGATATTTTGTGTTACTGTTAGATAATTCTAAAAATAATGTATATTTAAATTAACGAAAAAGGCTTTGACACCTATCCTCTGGGACAGGATGCATGGTAAACAGGTTTTATTTTGGGTGGGGGAGTGTATTAATACTCAGGTATTAATTTTAATACTTGAGAATCAACTGATATTTATTTTTAGTGATAGAATATTTAAAAAAAAAAAAAAAATTAATAAAAATGTCTTTGGCATCTATCCTCTGGAATTGGATGCATGATAAACAGGGGTTTTGGGTTGGGGAGTGTATTAATACTCATGTATTAATTTTAATACTTGAGAATTAATTGATATTAAGTTTTACTGATAGATAATTTTAAAAATAATTTTAACTAAAATTATTAAAAAAGGCTTTGGCACCTATCCTCTGAGACAGGATGCATGAAAAACAGGGGTTTTGGGTGGGATTGTATTCATACTCAGGTATTATTTTTAATACTTGAGTATTTTTTATTACTTAATTTATAATTTATTTAATTGTAAAATTGTTTAATTAAATTTAATTATTAAAATTATTAAAAGTGATATGCAGACAAACACAGGGTGTTTTTGGGTAGGAGGGGTGATTTGATATCAAGGTTTAACTATAAACTATCATTTAAATGTTAATATATATTTTAAATTTAGTAAAATTATTAAACTTAAAAAAGTAAATTAATTTGTTTTAAAAAATAAAAAGGCATATATGTACAACATGAGTTTGCATAAATAGACATAGAAAATGTTTAATAACATAAATTTAAGTAATTAAAAATGTAATAGGTAACAAAATAATCAATTGATACATTAATAATATTGTGGGTAATTTTATTACATTTAAAAAATATATAATTTAGTTATTAAAAATTAAGCAAACATTTTTTTTTAAACTTTAATATCTGTATTATTTTTAAAAAATAAACATAGATTTTAAAATGTATTGTAACATATAATTTTTATTTTCTTTGTAGGTTTTCCCACGGTTTCCCATTGAAGTGAATGAGAGAAATTGTCCTTTTTTTCCTTTTTATGAAAGAGATGACGTTGCCGCTTGTATGTAAGTTTCGTCATTGCGAGGATCGTCGCGGTCCGGATCAGAAGGAAGGAAGAGCTGCGTCCAGGTAAGGCAAATTTAAATTATTAAAAATAGATTAAGGGTGGCATAGTTTATTGTAAGGAGAGAGGTTGTAAGAACTAGGGTAGTTATATTTTGATTTTTTTTTTATGGTTTACCTTAAAAAAAAAATCCTAAACAGGTAGCAGTTGTAGGCCCACGTCGGGGTGATTGCTTTCATAACACTTTTTGTTTAATAGAATTATTTTAAAAGAATGATTACTTTTTCTACTAAACAATAGTGTTATGAAAGCACTATTTTTTTAATTTTTTTTGATGCGACGTGTTTTTTTTAATTAAGTTATTGCGTTGTCGCGGATTTTTGGATAGGACGAAGGAACATGGACACAGACGTCATGGATTGCAGAAATACTGTTTGGGACATTTTTTAAATGGATTTATGGTTTTTGGGACTTATGCTGGATTTCGGTCGAGAGATGAATTCATCGATTGATTTTTTTGTTGCGATTTTTTCAAAACCTTTTTACTTTTTCGTGTTCTTTTAACTTGAATTCGATTGAGAGAGGATTGCAACGATGGATTTCTTGTTGCGATTTTTGCCAAACAAGTATTCTTTTTTGGGATTTTTGGGGGGGATATGTTTTTTAGGTGAGCACAGTACAGTTTTCAGCACAATTTTTGCTGTGAAAAATGGCTTTGCCAAACTGTGTCCATTTTGGTTAGTTTAACTCAGGTCATGGCTTACATCACAGATTATGGATTATTTACTAAGGGATTAAAGGACTGCTCAAGACTCTTGGTGAAATGTGGGATTGTACACAAGCCCAAGAGTTGAAAAAAGAAGACAAATGAAGGTAAGAAACCCGACTTTTAATTTACAATTTTACATTTTTAGGAAAATGCCAATTGAATTAGGGAAATTCATTGTCAAAACAGGCAAGTAAGGTGGTTTAGGAGTTAGTGTAGATTAGAAATGTAGGATGTGTGCAATATTATCTAGGTAGTCTGAAGCCACCATTAACAAAAATTGTTGAATTGCATCCAATAGTCGCTCGGAAATTTCTTTTGTTCTTTTAGAAATTCGTGGGTTCAGACTACCAGTTAATGATTGCACAATTCTCATTTCTTGGAAACTTTGCTTCTCTTCAAAATTTCCAAAAAATGATAGAAGCTAGGATGTGGTTTGCCTATAGATTTGTTGAAGGAGTTGTGCCATCCCTCTATGGCATTATTTGTTTTTGCTCCTCCCTCTAAGCAGGTCAAGTAGCAGTTCCACCACTTCACATTGAAATGTGGCTTCCTTCTGCGACCTGACCTGCTTAGCTGGTCAATCCATGTGTCTTCAAAGTAATTTAGAAGGGGTGCCAATTTGTCCTCGTTTGCAGTAAAATAGTCAGATTCAGTAATAGATGTGTAGTATTCATCGACACTGTCAGGAGGAACAAAGCAAAGTGCTGTTAGTTTCTTCAATTCAAATTGCAGTTTACTGTCTGATATGTAATCCTCAACTAAGGATGTTTTTTGCATTTTTCGTCAATAAGCCTGTGAAAATTAAAAAAAACATCCTTGAAGTTGGGTGTCCTTGTACATTTTGGTAATTGTGTTAATCATAGGTAATTCAGAGTCAATTAACACTTTTCTAGGACTTTTGTTCATGGTGTTAGATTCTATCCCTGACAAAAATTCAGTGTATGTTTAGGTTTGTTTATCAGGGAGTAAACTGTACACTAAGGGCACTACTGTATGATTAATGTAGGTGTGAATAGTGTATATTTGGGTGAATGGATGGGGTGTGGATTTAAATGTCCCATCCATCATCCAAATATCACTACTCTCTAACTTAACAAGATTATGGGGTGTGCTAAAGATTAGAACTCTTTTACGAGGGTTTTTGTTGTCATGCAAAAGAAAGGTTTCATTAGTAACGGTTACAGTAAGTTCAGGAGGAATGTGCACCGAAAAGAACCTTTAATAGCAAACCTCTCTCTAAAATCACCCCATGGTATAATGAGCAGCTCCTTGCACTGAAAAAACAATGCAAAAAAGTAGAGAGAGGCTGGAGGAAAAACTATGACCCCCTCCCTCAAATCTGACTATAAGTTGTTAATCAGATCATACCATAATGAAATGAAGACAGCCCAATCCAAATTCTATGGAGAAAAATTAGCCCGGGCAGCAAACTCTCCTAAGAAATTATTTAAGGTAGTAAAAACCTTGTCCAACCCACAAGAAAATACAAATGCCCCTCTTACTTCCATTAAAAGATGCAATGACATCGCAGCCTATTTTTCTAACAAGGTGACAGAACTTTACGATCAATTCCAAAAAACAGGAAACCTACCACTGTTATAACGGTTAAATCACCCCCTACCTCTTCCCTGGCCTATTTTCCCAGATTAGAGGAAGAGAAGGTCGGACAGCTTATCAGGACAATCAAGTCGGGCTCTACATTGGACCCAGTGCCCCCTCGTCTCCTATTGGACGCGCTGGATATTCTTTCACCCTCGGTGACTGAACTTCTCAATCTCTCCCTAGATTTGGCGCTAGTTCCAAAAACTTGGAAACATGCTATCATCAAGCCACTCCAAAAGTAAGCTAACCTCGATCCGACAATCTTGAATAATCTCCGTCCCATTTCCCTTTTACCATACCTGGGTAAACTCCTGGAGAAGCATGCTAATCACTATCTGTCTAACTTCCTGGAGTCTAATGATATTTTCCATCCTACCCAGATGGGCTTTCGAGCCACATATAGTACTGAGTCAGCCTTACTGACAGTTACTGAAGAGCTAAAATCTACACATGATGAGGGTCGGTCTGCCGCCATCCTCCTGCTAGATCTCAGTGCCACTTTTGACACTGTGGATCATGCTATTTTAAAAGCGAGATTGGGGGAAGTGGGAATTCAGGGAAAAGCCTTGGAGTGGCTCGCCTCCTTCCTGGACAATAGATCTTTCCAGGTGATGGAAGGGGACTGCGTCTCAGAGCACCTCCCTACCACATGTGGCGTCCCGCAGGGTTCGTCCCTCAGTCCGACTTTGTTTAATGTTTATGTTCGTCAGTTGGCTGAGGTGGTACAGGAATTTGGAATATCGGTGGTGTCATATGCCGATGACACCCAGCTAGTGGTGTCCTTTTCTAATGGCTCTGAATCTAGTAATAACCAACTACCTATCTGTCTGGCGAGAGTGGTGAGTTGGATTTCCAACAGCTGTTTGAAGTTGAACGGGGGTAAAACAGAGCTCATGTTGCTTGGAGATCCGGGCATCCACTCACCTCTGATACATTGGCCCAAATGCATGGGAGATCCTCCCATCCTCCCATCCCCAAATCCGCTATAAAAAACCTTGGTATTTGGCTGGAGGACTTGCTAACACTGGACTGTCAATTCAGGAAACTCTCAGGGTTATGTTTTTCCCTGCTCAAAATGTTAAGGAAAATCATTGATATAATCCCTGAGCACCTGAGGAAAATAGTGATACAATCCCTCCCCATCTCACGTTTGGACTATGGAAATTCCCTCTATCTAGGTTCACCTAAGTATGTCACTAGGAGGCTGCAAGTGGTACAGAATGCGGCCGCTAGATGTTTGTTAAAGATCCCCAACCGCATCTCTGCTAGGGAAGCACTTAAACAGCTCCACTGGCTACCTATTGAGGCTAGAGTTAAGTTTAAAACTGTTTGCATAGCTCATAAAGCTATTAACAACTCTGGGCCCGAAAACGGAGGAACATGATATCCAGGTACATCCCTTCCAGGCATCTCAGATCCGCCCACCAACAGATCCTTAAGACTACCAGAGTTAAAAGAGCCAGATGGGGAGGCAGATCTTTCACCCATCTGATACCTAGGCTGCGGAATGCCCTCCCACTGGAAATTCGAGCTGCCCCAAACGAATTAGCTTTCAGGAAAAATTTGAAAACATGGCTCTTTCCACAATAATTAGGCGTTGGCTCAGCTCGTCACTGTCGGAATTCTTTTAGGGCTGGGAAGCCCTTGCGCTCTATAAATTCAATAAATAAATAAATAAAATATCAGAGAAGGTTTGGGGTGGTACACATAGGGGGTTACTTGTCTGTTTTTTCCGCTGAATAATTCTGCGTAGGTTGGGAATTGTGGGCATACAACTTGCTACATGTGTAGGAATATTTTGTGATACCTCCCTTAAAACTGAGCCACAGGGTTCATTGGTGGTGGATGCCAGGGCTTACATTTCATTTATATTTTCTCTTACCTCTATCTCCATTGCAGAGGCAGAGTGGTTATGCTCGGCGGTTCTTTCGACAGTGTCACCAAGAGTAACCGCTCTGCCTGTGCAATGGGATGAGTAATAATTGCACACACCTCCAATGAAACCTGGGCTCAGTTAATCTCTCCTTACAATAAACGCAGCCGCTGTAACTTAACAGTCTATTTCCCCTGCTTGATTGTAAATATTTGGCTTGTTTTGTTGCTGCCATTCAATGTAGAAAGAATAAAAAGAGAAAAAAAATGTTTTAGTGATTTTGGGGCCGATTCCGATTCAGGTCGGAAATCTCTCCGACCGAGCCGGACCCGGAGAGATTTCCGACCGAATCGGACCCTAGCAGCCTGACCGAACGAGTACGATGCGCACGTATGCCATTGGACTCGAGTCGGTCGGACTCCCATTGAAGTCAATGGGAGCCTGTCGTACAACGCGTATGCGGGCACCCATTGACTCAATGGGTGCGAGGCGGACAAGGGCCCCCCCTACAGTGTGTATGCGGCGAAGCGACTCGTGCCGTACACGCACAGGTAGGGGGGACCCAAAGGTCCCCCCTGTGTGCGACTCGCACGGCTACGCGTACAGGGGGTCCAACACGGACCCCCAAAGTACGGCTCCGACTGCTTCTTCGAGCCGGACGGCGCGAGTCGGTCGGACTGCTCGCAGCGCGCATCGTACTTGCCCGGCCGGGGAATGTCTCCATTGCGAGGTGCACTGCGCATCCATGCGAGTCGGTCGGTGCGGTTGGGACGGGCGTACGAGTCGGTCGGCGAATTTGCACGTGCTCGCATCGTACTCGTTCGCCCGGACGCACGTACGAATCGGTCGCGAATAAGGGCTCCGAATCGGATCCGGTTCAGCCGAATCCGATTCGGTGCCCTACCGGCCGAGATCGGAATCGGCCCCTTTGTGTGTGGTTGCTTTTAAAATACTTTGCCTGCAAGTAAAAAGTTAGTGTGAATTAATTATGTTACAGCTTTTTTAACAAAATTGTACCAGGATTTAATTACATTGGCTTGATAATGTTGGTTTCGAATTGTTTGTTGCTTTGATACCTTTGATGAAAAAAAAGTTAATTTTGGATAGACTTGACAGAATGAAAAATGTTACCTTTTTTAGGTTTTACTGTTGTGTGGTTGGAAAGTCCTGGTGAAGATGCTGATTTTATTTGAATTTTTCTTTGAGTTATTCTTTATGTGGTGTTTGGAGCTTTTGATTCTTTGGTTCTGAAAAAAGTGAAGAAATGTTATTAATTTTGCTGCTTGAAAATGTTAGTTTTGCAAATAGCCTGCAAAGAAATAGATTAGTGCTTATGTACCAGGAAAAAAGTCATTTTGCTTTTGTTTGTGAGGCTCAAATTTGTAATGCAAGGATACATTTAAAAAAAAATGCTTCTTTACTTGAAACCTGTAAAAAAAAAAAAACATTGTGGTTTTGGATCATTTTTACCTTGTATAGTTTGGCTTCTTCAGTGTTGATGGGCTTCTTTTGATTATTGTGGTTGAGGATGTGTTCCTCTACTCTGGTTGGTTTATATGATTTTATCTGTTCAGAATTGTAAAGAAAAAAAAACTGTTTGACTGCATGCTTGACAAAGAACAGAAATGATAATGGAACATTTACAGTTTAAATTTTTAATTTTTAATTTTAGTACAATCAATTTGACCCCACCTCCATCTAGCACTTTCCCTGAGGCAAGCACCTGTTGGAGTAGGAATAGTAAATTTGCCCCCACCACCATCTAGCACTTTCCTTGAGGTAAGCACAGGTCGGACTAGGAATAGTAAATTTGCCCCATCACCATCCAACACTTTCCCTGAGGCAAGCACAGGTCGGAGTAGGCATAGTAAATTTGCACCCATCACCATCCAACACTTTCCCTGACGCAAGCACAGGTCGGAGTAGGAAAAGTAAATTTGCCCCAACCACCCTCCAGCACTTTCCTTGAGGCAAGCACCTGTCGGAGTAGGAATAGTAAATTTGCCCCCACCACCCTCCAGAACTTTCCCTGAGGCAAGCACCTGTTGGAGTTGGAATAGTAAATTTGCTCCGCCAAAATCCAGCACTTCCCTGAGGCAAGCACCTGTCGGAGTATGAATAGTAAATTTGCCCCCATCACCATCCAACACTTTCCCTGAGGCAAGCACCTGTCGGAGTTGGAATAGTAAATTTGCCCCCACCACCATCCAGCACTTTACATGAGCATGTTCCCTGATGCAAAGTCCTGAAGGTGAAAAAATAGTAATTTTTAAAACATATCACTGATCAGTGCATGGTAATATATTATTTCTGATATTAATAAAGTTTTTTTTTTGGTTGAGATCATTTTTTACAGTTTACTTACATTTGATTCTGTAAAGGTTTGTTTGTTCTTGGTAGGATTTTGGTGTTGCTGTTTGTCCAATCTCTGTTAATGTCAAAAGGAAAATTTTAATAATCTTTCTTTTTTTGTTTATGGGCTTTCAACTTTGAAAAACATTTAGGGGCCAATTACGATGGCGGACAGACTGGAGTCCGTCCGCCATCGTGGTGGTAACAAGGACCGTCCGCAATACATGTGGCTGTTCCGCACACCAAATTATGATGCGACCGCCGTCGTGGCGGACGCATCTTGCATTTTAACATTGCGGTGGTTGCTGCTGACAGCAGCACCCGCCGCATTGTTGAAAATGTGTGTTGTGCATTTCACTGCACTAAGTGGCAGGCACCACACGGTGCCTGCCACTGAGTGCAGTGAAATGCAGGGGGGTACCATGGGTACCCCCCCAGTGCACATACACCTCCCCCCAACACAAGGGGGGCCCGCAACAGGCCCCCAAAACCAATCCCCGCCAGTCTTTCAATGGCAGTTTACCCGCCACGGAAAGGCTGGCTTCCGCCAGCATCGTAATTCGGCAGACGGAGCCTGCTAGGCTCTGCCACCATTCTAAGCATGCTGACCGCTCCGCCAGGCAATCGTAACGATTGCCTGTGGCGGTTCCGTGGCGGACGGTCTTTGCGACCGCTGCAGTCCTAAAGCGATTCCCACCGCCATCGTAATTCGGCGGTGGGAAAATTGCTGTCAATTGACGGAAGGATCGCCACTGCCGGGCTGGCGGTGACGATCCTTCCGCCATCGTAATCGGCCCCTTACTTTGGTCTGGAGATGGCAGTGTTCAACTGGAAAGTCGGCAAAATTATCCTGCAACTCCTGCTGTGTGTGGTCACTATGGAAGTTAGTTTACCACTGAGTACAAAATGGTGGACGGTTTCTTTTATACATTTTTTGGGGGTAAACGAGAATTTAAAAGAAAATATGTTTTGGAAACATTTTTTTCGCGTGATTCATACCCTGACAGAATGTATATTTATTTTGTCTTGTGTAAAAATGTTCCTTCAGACGTTCCTTCTCGGAATGTCAGCCATTTTGAGTAGATGCTGGCTCTGGGGCTGTAATAAAAATAGTTGAAGGACTGCCGTTTTATGTGCTTCCAATTGATTGTATGTATAAGCTCTTTTTGACTCTGACATTAGTGTGTATTTTTTTTTAAATGCTGTAATTCTATCTGTAATTTTCGCCGTTTTTTCAAACATATTTTTAGATTTTATTATTAATACCCAGGCATTTTAATGGATGGGTAATATACAAATACCAGTGTATTAAAATTAATACCTGGGTATTAATAATCTCCCCCACGCAAAACCCCTATTTCCCTTGCATCCCATCCCAGGGGATGGATGACAAAAAATGTAATAACTGAAAATTTAATAATAAACAATGAAAACATATTATGCGTTGTAATGGTATGCATAGTATTAGTATGCATTGTAATGTAATGCGTTGTAATGGTAGTTTTAATATATCTCAATGAACATGCATTGTAATGGTATGAATTGTAAAAACATGTGTTGTAATGGTATTTGCGTTGTAAAAACTGCAATATAAAAGTATGCGTTGTAATGGTATGCGTTGTAACGTCATATATTCCATGGTATGAGACACACTACCAAATGGAAATGTATATTGGGCATCCACTCTCTCGCCAACATACCAAAATCAGTTTTGTTCAATAAATTTGCTGAACTTCTATAAAAGAAACAACATTTGTAGGTCGGCTGTCATATTTTTAGTGAAACAATGTCAACACTTCACAGTAAATGATTACTAGGGACCTAGTAATGAGATGGGGAGGGAATGCTATTGTTAAGGGATCACCCAACAAGGAATGTGTCACCAGTAACACTGGTTAGTCTTTGATAGAACTGTAAAGAGCACTGTGCAAGAGAATTACTTCCCAATGACATTTGTGAGAAATTCACATTTTTAGTTTGGAAGCATACTGGGTAGCCCTGGACGAAGTTTCCATTATACCAGCATAATATTGCATAGTTTTTGTGATTTTGCATTATGATTATTATGTGAAATCATGCTGTTTCACCATGACACATTATTACTAGCTTTTGGGAAAACATTTAGCACAAGCACACAGGAACAATGTAAACAACGTGATCAACCCTGTAGAATAAAGAGAAATCTGAAGATAGCACATGATAACTGACAGTCCGCAAACCTGCTCAAATTAACGCGGAAGAAAGAACAAACAGCCAAAAGCATCTGATCATGACCACCATGAATTACACGTAGATTAAGAGAGATTGCTTATATCACCATTAATTAAGGCTAGTCTGAAATGACAAAGCAAACCAATGGGTCTCACAACCAAACAAGAGACTACAGCTGATAGCATTTCAATCATGAGCAGCATGGACAGACATCTAAAAATATTGACAAGAATGAAAAAATAAAAATATTCAAAGACATACAAATCAGGATGTCAGGAAAATCTGAAAGTGGAAATAAAGTTGACCCAATAAAAGAGGAATTCAAACGAAACATTCATCAAGGGAAAGCTATTCACAGCCGGACTCAAGCAAATACCTCAGTTATTTGATAGTCTGAGCTTCATGTCACAGCGGGTGGAAGGCTTGGAGTATCTTCAACAAATGGAAAAGGAATGTCTCTCTGTGAAGGAGGGAGTTGCTGTGTAGTGAATTGTTAGAGTCGAATGAGGGCTCCTGGGGGTGGCATTCATAGAATGTCCACCCCGGGCAGCTTCGGGCTAGTCGCACATGCCAGGACAGGTAGGTAGATCCTGATTGGCAGGCGAGTACCGCGAGTCAGTTGGATTGCGAACGTTAGGTTCGCAGTTAGTGAGGCATTAGAGTTTGAGGTAGGCGTTTATGAAATTTTGTCTGAGTGGTTTCTGACTGAAATTTTTCAAAAAATCTAAAGCAAAGCGATGGCAGAAACAGCCGCGTCAGTCAGGGAAGCACTGCGCATAATTTGTGAGGCCGGGAGGGAGGATTTGATCCTGCCCGTCATCTTGTCATGGGCGTGGGTTGGGTTGGGTTGGGTTGGATAAGAAGAAAAGAGTAGCGATGAGCGGTGTGTCCGCTGCCGTTGCTGCATGTGCTTTGAGTGAAGGCTCTTTGGCTGAAAATCAGAGAGCTTTGAGTAATTTATGCGGGGTGAAGAAAAGATGAGCCGGCAGGCTCTACTCACCGCAGCGCTGCCCGGTTGCTTCCTTTCTGTCAAGAGAGGGAGAGGCAGAGCGCACACACGTGCAGTGCAGAGCACTGCTTTAAGCAAGAATAGGCGCCTTAAAGGAGCAAAGAAAATTAAAGGGGAGGTTGTTGAAGCTGAAAACAGCTCAGCTTCAGCCCCCAGTGGTCATTCTTTAAATGAGGAGCATTTGTCTGGTAGTCAGGCTAATTCAAATGTGGAAATGAGCAAAGATAAACATATTTTTGTAAAAAATTCCAAGCAACGGGTAATACTAAGTTAACAATGCCTGTTGAAAGGAGCCTGTCACCCATGGCTTCGAGTGAGTCTGGTGACTGTGGGGTCAATTCCGATCTCGGCCGGTAGGTCACCTAACAGTATTTGTCCGGAAAAAATACCAGCCGAATGCGTGTTTCCCGACCGATTCGTACACTCATCCGGACGAACAAGTACGATGCGTATAACAACTCATTTTCCGAGCGAGCCGTACTCACCCAATGCAGCTCCTGTTCCCCGCCCGAGCCGGATCCGTGAACGCCGAATCGAGCCGCATGGAAGCAAATACACAGCACCTTCCGGCCGGACTAGTACGATGCGCAATCCGTACGCGCCGAACCCGTCGCTACGTCCGGCACGTTTGAGCATCCGGGCGAGCTGTACATAAGCTCCGTTTCGCGCCACAAGACGATCCAAGGCTACGAGACGAACAAGCCTGCTATGAGTACGACTCGAAGACACGAGAAACACGAACGAGACGATCCAAGCATGAATCCCATTGCGCAGGTCCTACCTATACTCTACATCTATTACCGGGACCGGCACGGACGCGTACGCCGCAGACGGTAAGTCAAACACCAACAATACAAACAAACTACACGTACCCGAAATATGACACACACATAGGGATGCACAAATAAAGTACACTAGCAACAGCAGAACCATAGGGGTGGGATGGCCAACACCAATGCCATACACACCCATAGGGGGATGGATGCCTACCACCAACACCACCCTACCACCACCCCTACTCAGGGGGCCTGGATGCCTGTCACTACTACCATCCCCACTCATAGGGGGATGGATGCCTACCACTACTACCATCCCCACTCATGGGGGGCTGGATGCCTACCACTACCACCACCCCTACTCAGGGGGCCTGGATGCCTGTCACTACTACCATCCCCACTCATAGGGGGATGGATGCCTACCACTACTACCATCCCCACTCATGGGGGCTGGATGCCTACCACTACCACCACCCCTACTCAGGGGGCCTGGATGCCTGTCACTACTACCATCCCCACTCATAGGGGGATGGATGCCTACCACTACCACCACCCCTACTCAGGGGGCCTGGATGCCTGTCACTACTACCATCCTCACTCATAGGGGGATGGATGCCTACCACTACCACCACCCCTACTCAGGGGGCCTGGATGCCTGTCACTATTACCATCCCCACTCATAGGGGGCTGGATGCCTACCACTACTACCATCCCCACTCATGGGGGCTGGATGCCTACCACTACCACTACCCCTACTCAGGGGGCCTGGATGCCTGTCACTACTACCATCCCCACTCATAGGGGGATGGATGCCTACCACTACTACCATCCCCACGCATGGGGGGATGGATGCCTACCACTACCACCACCCCTACTCAGGGGGCCTGGATGCCTGTCACTACTACCATCCCCACTCATAGGGGGATGGATGCCTACCACTACCACCACCCCTACTCAGGGGGCCTGGATGCCTGTCACTACTACCATCCCCACTCATAGGGGGATGGATGCCTACCACTACTACCATCCCCACCCATGGGGGGCTGGATGCCTACCACTACCACCACCCCTACTCAGGGGGGCCTGGATGCCTGTCACTACTACCATCCCCACTCATAGGGGGATGGATGCCTACCACTACTACCATCCCCAATCATGGGGGGCTGGTTGCCTACCACTACCACCACCCCTACTCAGGGGGCCTGGATGCCTGTCACTACTACCATCCCCACTCATAGGGGGATGGATGCCTACCACTACTACCATCCCCACTCATGGGGGGATAGATGCCTACCACTACCACCACCCCTACTCAGGGGGGCCTGGATGCCTGTCACTACTACCATCCCCACTCATAGGGGATGGATGCCTACCACTACCACCACCCCTACTCAGCGGGGCCTGGATGCCTGTCACTACTACCATCCCCACTCATAGGGGGATGGATGCCTACCACTATTACCATCCCCACTCATGGGGGGCTGGATGCCTACCACTACCACCACCCCTACTCAGGGGGGCCTGGATGCCTGTCACTACTACCATCCCCACTCATAGGGGGCTGGATGCCTACCACTACTACCATCCCCACTCATGAAGGGATGGATGCCTACCACTACCACCACCCCTACTCAGGGGGGCCTGGATGCCTGTCACTACTACCATCCCCACTCATAGGGGGATGGATGCCTACCACTACTACCATCCCCACTCATGGGGGGATGGATGCCTACCACTACCACCACCCCTACTCAGGGGGCCTGGATGCCTGCCACTACTACCATCCCCACCCTTAGGGCTATGGATGACTACCACTACCACCATCACTACTCAGGGGGGGCTGGATGCCTACCACTACTACCATCCACACTCATGGGGGGATGGATGCCCACCACTACCACCCCCCCTACTCAGGGGGGCCTGGATGCCTGTCACTACTACCATCCCCACCCTTAGGGGTATGGATGCCTACCACTACCACCATCACTACTTAGGGGGGGCTGGATGCCTACCACTACTACAATCCACACTCATGGGGGGAGGGATGCCCACCACTACCACCCCCCCTACTCAGGGGGGCCTGGATGCCTGTCACTACTACCATCCCCACTCATAGGGGGCTGGATGCCTACCACTACTACCATCCACACTCATGGGGGGATGGATGCCCACCACTACCACCCCCCTACTCAGGGGGGCCTGGATGCTTGTCACTACTACCATCCCCACTCATAGGGGGATGGATGCCTACCACTACCACCACCCCTACTCATGTAGGGCCTGGATGCCTACCACTACCACCACCCCTACTCAGGGGACCCTGGATGCCTACCACTACTACCATCCCCACTCATGGGGGGATGGATGCCTACCACTACCACCACCCCTACTCAGGGGGGCCTGGATGCCTGCCACTACTACCATCCCCACCCTCAGGGGTATGGATGCCTACCACTACTACCATCACTACTCAGGGGGGGCTGGATGCATACCACTAACACCACTCCTACTCATAGGACGGGTAATGCATGACACAACTAGCATACTCCCACATAAGGAATGACAGAAGATTACATCCCCCCCACACCATGACAAGTGTGTGTAGTCTGTGTCAAATGCCTACAACACTGAACATGACATTGAACATACAATGTGACCCCCTAGCACATGTGTCACACAGAAATGTGTGTGGCCTCCACAATGCAAGCCGACCATGGCCACTGTGGCAATGGGCTCGAACACCCCATCACCACAGTGACCAAAAGGGAAGTGTGCTGTCCATAGCTGATGCACATTTTGAACAGTGTGGCAATGTGGCCTAAAGCCCCATCACCACAGTGACCAAAAGGGAAGTGTGGTGTCCATAGCTGATGCACATTTTGAACAGTTTGGCAATGGGGCCTAAAGCCCCATCACCACAGTGACCAAAAGGGAAGTGTGGTGTCCATAGCTGATGCACATTTTGAACAGTGTGGCAATGGGGCCTAAAGCCCCATCACCACAGTGACCAAAAGGGAAGTGTGGTGTCCATAGCTGATGCACATTTTGAACAGTGTGGCAATGTGGCCTAAAGCCCCATCACCACAGTGACCAAAAGGGAAGTGTGGTGTCCATAGCTGATGCACATTTTGAACAGTGTGGCAATGGGGCCTAAAGCCCCATCACCACAGTGACCAAAAGGGAAGTGTGGTGTCCATAGCTGATGCACATTTTGAACAGTGTGGCAATGGGGCCTAAAGCCCCATCACCACAGTGACCAAAAGGGAAGTGTAGTCATGGTAAAAGCTGCCAAAGCCAAACTGCATGGATGAATCCTGGTCACACAACAACAAACACATCAGTGGCATAGTAGTGCTTGTGTCCCATAGCAACATAGATTGGTCGAGGGAAACAGTGCAGTGTCACTGAAACATCGTTTTGGCCATGTGCATACAAACATCACCCATGGGGGCCCACATTGTCAACATTCACAAATAACACAATGACAGAAGTGACCATCATAATGCTGACCCACATATCTGCACCAATGGACACACAAATGTAGATATCCTGTGGAGACTGTAGATGTCAGGTGAACAAATACCATACCATGGCAGCAATGGGACATACAAACCATGATTATTGTGCTGACTGATGACCTAGGAGTCCCAGGGACAGCAGGGGAAAGCCACCAAACAACATACAGCCAATGGCACACTCAAGATATGCCAATGCAGTGGTGCAAAGGCACAAACACAAACAGGCAGACTCACACTGCATATCAAACACAACAGGTGATGGGGGGGTGTGCCAGTGTCCCCAGGCAACCACACAACACATGAGGAGGCTCTGAATTCCAACCACACAGATGTGTATACAGTGCCATACAAAAGTTACTCATGGATCGGATACCCCTATGTGGGCAATCAGGCATTGTAAGATGAGAGGGAGCCCAAATTACACATGTCACACAAGCTTGTAGGAACAGCAACTAACACAGCAAGAGACAGACCCACCACAGCACTACCCCCAGGGACCCCACATTGTGCTGACACTAGCCTGCATGATAATCCCACTGTGATGACAAAGGTAGATGTTGTTCACACTGTGAACCACAGCCATGTGTCCTGAGCAACTAACTACCATCACACCTACACAAGCTCCAATCAATCAGCACGGCCTGCCAGCCAAGGCCAATATGGAGGTAGGGGTCTAGCCGTGCAACAACTCACTTTTGCACACACT
This sequence comes from Calotriton arnoldi, assembly GCA_963921515.1. Lineage (NCBI taxonomy): Eukaryota > Metazoa > Chordata > Amphibia > Caudata > Salamandridae > Calotriton > Calotriton arnoldi. The sequence goes on from CAWUFW010013402.1 coordinate 383,622, forward strand.
CAACACCACACACCCTGATCTCCACCAATGTGCAGCAGTGAAGCTCACATGGACTGGTGACAATGGACATGCACCCATGACAATACCAGGGGTGGTGGTGGGAACTAAGGTGCAGAAAGCCATCACACATGGCCAGTCAACAAGACTTGTCAATGTCTGACACACAGCACAGTATGCTGTACATGGGCATGATGTGAAATCCACCACAATCAATGGGATCCTGGCCATAGTCACACACCAACGAAGAAGCCAAGGTGACACACGAAGAACACACGTACACAACTTCCAACATTGCAGCTCTGACCCTGAGGAGTGGCAGCAGTCACACACACAACGTGTCACAATCACTGAAAGCTAACACAAACTGTAAATCACATGACTCATGTAAACAACAAGTGCCAAGGGGAATCCTGAATGTGTCCCATCTGCATTTGCCCACATCCCCAGCCCTGACAACAAAGACAACCTGGTATGACAACCTCATGAACATTAGTTTGCCATGCACCCACATCACGGAGAAACCAGGTCAAAGATGCTGGATGAACACAGAACAACTCAGCAAGCATCACAAACAGGAACATCCCTAGGGACACAGCCTGTGTAGGAAAAAGGAAGGGAACACGCACAGACATGCTTACACAACACACAACACAGGCCCACGCAATGTCACGGGATTACACACTGCCATGAGGGCACTCCACTCCTGTGGAAGGTCCGCTGTGCCAAACCTTGTCTGTGCACGACCCAAACATGTCAGCAGAACACTCCGTCAGTGAGTCAACAACCACAACACACAGAAGGCTCTGCTCACATCAGCCTGGGTACGGGAGTGTCACGTCAGTCATCTGCACACACAAAAACACGTGTCAAGCAAGTTGCACTGTATACACAGATGAGTCCTTCGACATTGATGTGCAAAACTGCATGTCCAGTGGAGCTGGGCACACAGTCAGGGAAATCGGAACATTGAACAGTGGTAAGCCCACCAGATGTGCATCAGTGTAAGACAAAGATGTTCATTTACAAATGCAAAATGGACATCCCTGTGTCAAATGCAGAACATTACACCCTCAGACTGTAGCAAAGGATGCCATAGATCCAGACTACAACAGGACACATATCCCATGGACCACATGGAGTCCATCACTGCAACACTTCATTTTCCTGATGTGAACACTATTACAACTGCAAATGCAGGATGCTACTCATCCACATCATGTACATCAAAAGAAAACCCACAAGTAAACAAAAAGAGGCTTTATTCAGCAAATGTCAGGGTAAACACGGAAGTCCAAAAGAAACTAAGGCCAATGGCCAGTCCAAAATCACAGTCCCAACGGGGTGAGAAGTGACAACTGGTCACACATTGCTTGCCTGCACTGGTACGGTTAGGGGACATCCCCCTTGGAGGGGCATACAAGGGGCAGGCCAGGCACCGCAGGGACAGGATCAGGGGATGGCAGAGTGAGGCAGTGAAGGGGTGGTGGGTGCAGGAGTGTCACCGGCAACTGCAGTGGAGGTGTCTGACTCAGGGGGCCGGCACCACTGTGGTACACAAGTCAGTTGGTGTGGGTGCTGCAACCACTGCAGTGGGCTGGACTGATGTAGTGGACTGGGTACCCACTGCAGTGCCCGAGTCAGACGTGGTGGTTGTGGACTCCACTGCAGTGCATGACTCCAAGGGAGTGGAAGGGTGGGCAGATGAGGTGGGCAGGACAGAGGGGGGGACCCGGTCTCCACAACAGTGCCACTAACAGGCAGAGCGTCTGGGTTGGGGGTGGAAGAGCAAGTGGCAGGGGGGGAGGGCCTAAGCAGTCTGGGGATGCGGTATCAGTGTGTGGGGGAACCTGGGGCAGGGTGTGGCGGGGGAACCTGTGCAGTGGTGGACTGGGGGATGGAGGAGAGAGACTGGGCGGTGGAGCTGCGTGGTGGTGGTGGTGGGGTCTTGCTCTTCCTGGTCCAGGGGGACTTCCTAATGGGGTCCTGTGTCTGCCTGCGCCTGGGGGAGGGTGTCCGGGGGCGAGGGGCACTCCCCTCTGTGTGGGTGGACTTCCTCTTCCCCCGGTATGCTGGATCAGCAGGATTGGAGGGGAAGAGGCCGAGGTCACACAGGAAGATCTGCTGTGTAGGTGGGGTAGCAGGCGAGGCAAGGGAAGGGGTCTTGGAGGGAGAGGATTTGGAGGACTGCGGAGTGAATGTGGATGCCTGTGTGTGTGTGTGTTCCCCATCCCCTGTGTCTGTGGTATCAGTCCCCTGAGGATGCTTGTGTGCACGTCTTGCCTTTCTCTTGGGTGTGTCTGTGCTGCTCGTGTCTGTGTGTTTGGGTGACTGTGCAGGTGTGCATGTGCTTTGGACAGGTAGGGGGGAAGGAAGTGTGGATGGGGCAGAGGTGGGAGGGGTGAGGGACTGTTGGAGGAGGGACACTGCTGCCGTCAGGGAGGAGACCATGGACTTATTGCTCCTCTGTAGGGCAGACATACCCGTCGAGATGCCCTCCATGAACGACACCAGCTGTGTCAACAGAGTGGTGTGTGCATGGAGGACACTCAGCATTGCTGTCTGCCCTACATGGAGCTGCCGAAGGAGGTACACAGACTCCTCACTCAGGGCAGCAGGGGACACAGGGGCAGGGGGTGCGGTGCCTGGCACGAAGGAGACACGCTCCCGAGTACGGGAGCCTCCACGGACCTCAGGAATGGGAGCCAATGGGAGGGCGGCGGTGGTGGTGGTGGTGGCGGAGCCAGACAGACTAGCTGGCCTTTGGTGGCTGCTGAGACCCGCCTCCACAAGGGAGTCATCCTCCGAGCTGCTGTGGTCCTCAGCTGAGGTGGATGGTGCTGAGGACTCCTCGGTGTGGCTCCCCTCGCCCTCCGTGCCACTGGGTCCCTCTGACCACTCGTCCGATGCTGACCCAGTCTGGCTCCGCTGCTCCTCCTGGTCCGTGGAGCTGTCCCCTTCTGTGGCCGTGGATGTATCTGCAAACAATTAGGGAAACAGACAAACATCAGTCACCTGCACTGACCGCACACACCACACTAAGTACAGCACATTACAGAGCAAGCCCTGGCATCCTTAGTTGAACATTGCCTAAAGTCCTCACACAGATTCGGGGAAGCCAATTGTCAGTGTGATGATCAACCATGGGACTCACACCCCTCCTGCCCTTGCACCCATCTGTCTGGTGCCTGTCTGATGGTAAGACCCCAGTGTGGACACATGCACCACCTACACAGTTGTTGGACATTGCAGGGAACACGGTGAAGTATGTGAACATGCACACATCACATCTCTTGCCACTGAGTCAGTGCAGGTGTCCGGATAAAGGGATGGCCAGAGTCTAAATAGAAATGCATGTGATGCATACCAGCACCAGACACCATGATGCACCCATGTCCGGATAGTCAATGCCACAATGGTGTGCATGTTGCACATGTCACTCCCCTGCAGGATCAGTCTCAGGAAGTTTAATGCCATGACACAGGAATGCGTGCAAAGTCATACATTACTGTCTCAAGTCACATGGCCATGGCAGCCAGCCAACAACAGTCTGCACTGTGTCACAATCCGAGGGCATGGGGAATGCAAGGTATGTGACTGACAAGTGCACATGTTCATCCCCCAAATACCACATCATCTGTACTACTATTTGTCCACGTCATAACAACTGGACATATGGGGGACATATGGGGGACAAAGCGATACAAAAGGGGATGATGGACGGAACGTTTGAGCCAATCAAACACTCACCCCCAGTCAACTGATCTGGGCTCAAACGTTCCGTCCATCATCCCCTTTTGTATCGCTTTGTTCGCCCTAAGTTGGCGGGGGTATGCCCAGACGTGGGTCCCTTGCTCACTTTGCCACTGGATTCAAGCAAGCCTGGCTGATGACGGCTGGAATGCCAGAAACCGGTCCTAGGATGCTTGTTTCCGGTCCAGGGAAGACATGGCTTGGCAGTTCGGGCTGGACTGTTCCCATGAGGCACAGGGTCAGACTGATTTGCATATGGCCATGTCTGAACTGGGGTGGTGGAGTGAGCTAAAGAATGATGATGGATTAAACCCAGATCAGTTGACTGGGGGTGAGTGTTTGATTGGCTCAAACATTCCGTCCATCATCCCCTTTTGTATCGTGAATGAAAATACAGCTGCCTGAAAGTCACAGTCGCAAACACCTGTGTGCACAGTCAAGTGATCAGACACCTATAAGTCACAGAAGTATTGTCTATCATGGTCACATCTCAGATGGCATGCTGAGCCCTAACCGATAAACATACCAGTAGTCCTGACAACGAAGACACAGCACAATGAGACAGAGGCAGACACCTGAGGGTACATTTCACTGATCACAACATGCCAGATGATACACGGGAGTGGGAGTACAGAGTGTATTGTATGCCCTGGAGTAGGCATGACTGTCCAGCTCCACCTGTAAGAGGGATGAGTCCTGGACAGTAGGCAGGTGGCTAAGCATGTGTGACACACTGGATACACATACTCCTGAGGCCCAAACATTGTTCCCACCAGCAGCATGGGTGTGTGCCAAATTCCCCAGGGACATTTGGTGAGTCAGAGCAGCAAGCGGACCACATATCAAAGTTACAACCAGATTACATGTCAGAACTTAGGCATTGTGTAAGCAATTGACCCGCCCATGAATCGCACAACATAGTCACGGGAACAAATGCTGTCCCCCACCTTGAGCAAAGCTAAATGCAATGTCACAGTCCCCAAATGACACAATTTCCTGACTATAAGGGCCACACATATGCGTATCAGAGGAGAAGTGGGCATGTCACAAATGAGGGACATGGGTCCTGGACCACATGACTGATGTACTGTGGAAGTTTAACCAGGCCAGAGGAGGGCACATAGCATGTCAGACAAAGTGCACAGTGCAGTCATGGACTCACCCCCTCCTTGCTGCTGTCTGTCCTTCAGCTGCCCATCCAGGTCAGGGAAGACCACCGCCAGGATCCGGAGCATGTGGGGGGTCAGGGTCCGGTGTCCGCCCCTCCTGCGAGGAGGCGACAGCTTCAGCTGGACCCTTGCGATCCTCCGGGTCCAGCCACGAAGGTCTTGCCACCTCTTCTGGCAGTTGCGGATCCTGCGCCTGTAGACCCCCACGGATCTTACTTTCCGGGCGATGGTCAGCCAGATATCCTGCTTCTGGTGGGCATCAACCTGTGAGGATGACAAAGTGAAAAGGCCATTACTACACATGCAACATATACGTGCATCACACAGTTGGATATACATGTCTCAATCACAGGGGCATATGATGTACACAGGCAGTGCAACAATGGCTATGAACAGTTTGCCAGCAGTCACTACATGGTATCATTGCATGGGAAGTAAACCTAGTTGGAATGCACTGTTACTGCACTGTACCAGTTCAGTGCATGTAACTACACACGTTGGGGTGTGACAACTACTCAGTGGGCATGCTAGCCAGTGGTGTGCACACTGAAAGTCCTGCTAGTCAGACAACATGCACAATTAGTGAGGCAGTGGACAGCACACTCACCTGCTCCCCTGGTGTCCCATACAGCTTGCTGTACTATGGAAGGAGGCTGTCCAGCAGGGCCTGGTTCTCCTCAAGGCTGAAGGCTGGGGCTCTCTCCACAGTACGTGCCATTGCAGGAGCCAGAGGATGCATAAACAGCAGCAGTGTTGGTGGCAGATGTCATCCTGGAGCATGTAGTGCAGGCAAGTGAGCTCTCAGGGGAACAGCCAGCATTATATGTGTGCTGCTGAGGCAGATACTGTCCCATGTGTCCAAAGTGATAGGTCCAAGTCGTTTGCATCTTCTGAATCTGACCAATCCATGGAATAGCAGCACTAATACACGCCCACAGCATCCTTCAAATCTTCAACTTCATGACACCCATGATTTTGCAACATTGTTGTGGCTGGCCAACTGTATTCACTGCATCAGACTCGTTGGAGCTTCGAAAACGCGTCCGTTGCCATGCCAGGCCCCAGCCAATGTGTGCGCACCATTCGGTCCATTGCTGTACAACGCGTATTCCGGGTACAACGCGTACCCGCACACAACAGATGCAATGGGCCGGCCGGGAACACCGATCGGTCCATTGCTGTACAACGCGTATTCCGGGTACAACGCGTACCCGCACACAACAGATGCAATGGGCCGGCCGGGAACACCGATCGGTCCATTGCTGTACAACGCGTATTCCGGGTACAACGCGTACCCGCACACAACAGATGCAATGGGCCGGCCGGGAACACAAATCGGTCCATTGCTGTACAAAGCGTATTCCGGGTACAACGCGTACCCGCACACAACAGATGCAATGGGCCGGCCGGGCACACCGTTCGGTCCATTGCTGTACAACGCGTACCTGTACAGGTCAGTCGCATATGTCACCATGCTTGTCACTGGTGAACGTATGCCAGCCACATATACCTGCCAGAGACCCAGGGGCACACCTACAACACCACACCAAGTCCACACTGTTTCCTGAGGCATGTAAGGCTGCATTTCCTTCTCTGTGTATGGGGGTTAACATGTGCTTTTTGTGGTGGCACTTGTGGGCAGCCACACCCAGGCTGTGCATGTGTTCATGGGGACAGGGTCCTTGGTGTGTTGTGCACATGACCACTGTGATGTGCAACAGTTCATTTTGGAGCATGTGGCATGGTCACATTTCCAGGTTGTGTATGTGTATGACATGTCACATACCCCCAGAGTCCCATGTGGGAAGGCATGTACGTCACAGGATGACCCATTGCCACAATAGTGATGTCCCTCCACAGTCTGTGTGCATGTTGTGTTTCCGATGTCACTGATTCCATGTGCACGATGGGAGACAGTCTCCACATCAACGTTGTTTGTGCATGGACTTTGATGTTGTGCGTCACTGGCGTCCATGTCTGTCCTGCGGATGCGACAGGGGCCACTACCTGTGGGAGTCATGTTTGTTTTTCTGACGTGTACATGATACGCCATGTCATGCCAGTGGCCATGTGGCAAGACAGGGTCACTGGGAATCTACCTGTCAATGATCTGTGATGCCTGTGGCGCATCTGTCCAGACATGTCACTGTGGTGTGTGTGTGGAACGTGACAGCAGTAAATGGGTACTGTGACACAGCCTAATGGTTTCCCATAGCACAACCTGGTACCTGTAGTCCACACATGTTGTACTGAGAAGTTAGATGATGGCCATGTAGGTGCGAGTTATGTCCGACAGAACGACACACACATCAAGTACTTGTGTCACGTAATGATGTATCATGTGAAATTGAGTATGGTGAATGGCACATATGTGGGGTGACTGACAATCTTTCTTCCTTCAACCTATGCACTGCAGGGCTCCAGCTGTCCATAGACCATTCCCTGACCTGGCAACGATGGTGGAACATGACAGCATCCGACGGTACCGCTTCACCAGGCAGCTGATTGAGGATTTGGCAGTGCGCTTGGCACCACATTTGCAACCTGGCCGGACGTACCCTACGGCGCTGACCCCCAAGGTGAAGGTAATAGCAGCTCTACACTTCTTTGCCACCGGTACCTTTCAACACACTGTTGCGACTGCCGGTGGGATGTCACAGACTATGTTCAGCCGTGTGCTACACGATGTTTTGGAGGCAATGTTGAGATTCCTGAACCAGTACATCTATTTCCCAACACGTCAACAACTCACTGATGTCAAGAGTGACTTCTATGCCCTGGGGAGGATGCCACATGTCATTGGCTCCATTGATGGGACACATGTGGCTTTGATACCACCACAGGCACATGAGCAGGCATACCGGAACCGTAAACATTACCATTCGATCAATGCTCTGGTGGTATGTTTAGCAGATATGAGCATCACACATGTGTGCGCCCGTTTCCCTGGTTCAGCACACGATGCCTACGTGATGAGGAGTAGTCGCATCCCGAGGATGATGGCACAGATGCAAAACCAGCGTGCCTGGCTTGTCGGTGTGTACTGACTTTGTACCATTGTGTGTGTTCTGATCTGTAGTATTCCACCCACTTTTCCAAATCAGCTAATGTGCACTTGTCTGTCCGTAGGTGACTCCGGATATCCCAACATGCCGTGGTTGCTGACACCCCTCAGGAACCCTGTGACACCAGCCCAGATGCGCTACAATGAGGCACATGGTCGGACCAGGAGAGTGATAGAGCGGACCTTTGGTCTCCTGAAGAGCCGCTTCCGCTGCCTGGACAAGACAGGAGGGGCCCTCCCATATGCCCCAGCAAAGGTGTGCAAGATTGTCATCATCTGCTACATGCTACACAACCTGGCAGTGCGGAAGGAGTTGCCTCTCATCCTGGATGACGATGACCAACGTCTGCCACCTGTGGAGGATCCTGGCCTGGACCACGATGCCAGTGATGATGATGATGATGATGATGATGGTGATGTCCGCACACAGCTCATCACCAACTTCTTCAGCTGAATGTGAGTATCCAGGGAGATGTAATGTGAATGACGTGAGTTTGCATGATATGTGTTGGTGGTGCTCTGGTGCTGTTTGAGTGTGGCCATGTGCTACTTGACTGGATGCGTGCAGCAATGTGTCCTTCCAGGTAGTCTGAACTCCCCAACAGTTTTGATATGCTAACTTGGTTTTGTGTAGTTGTCTTGTGACATGTATTGGGCATGAGTATTGCAGTACTGTCCTGTTCTACAGTGATTTTAACTGTGTGTCATGTCTGACCTTCACAGGGTGCTTACTGAGTACTTTGGTCAACTTGGATCCCCCGACACTATGATTCAGCTTTCAGGGTGGCAGCAGTAGTTGGCCTACAAGTGATGTGCCACACACCCCTGGACTTCATATCTTCTGCACTTGTTGATTGTGTGGCCACTGCCACGTGGGTAAACCTTGCATTTGTAGTGGAAACAACATGTTGCAAATGTGTAATAAACCTGTGCTTCACTTTGGGATGTGCGTTGTCAGTGGTCACACATCTGACTGACATTTGCTTACTGCACCTGTGGGCTAGTTGACACAGACTCTGAATAGGTGTGGTGTCTGTGCATTCCACTGTATTTCCTGGCAACATCACTGTGGGCGATGAGTCCGAAGGCCCTGGTGTCTGTGCTGTGTAGCCCTAGTGGTGTGTCTCCCTCATATGTGTCACGTCACCATGACTCACATGACGGTGTTGTACTTGCTGTAGCAGTTAGCATACACAGTGTAATTTAGCAGAACATCATCACCATGACAGTATCCACATTTGAATAACAACAGTGGCAAGTATGGTGTACTAGTGATTTTATTTACAGAAATGTGTGTGTGTATAGTGCACAGGATGGTGGGTGCTGTACATTGGGATTGTGATCCAAAGTTCCCAGATGAGTTGGAAGTCTTGGTAGCAGAAATGTCCTGAGTGAAGTCCACAGTCATATGATACATTAGTCCAACTTGAACTCCCCATGTCATGTGGGAAAGTAGTGTTGCATTCGACAGGGTGAAACGTTTGCACACAAAGGAGAATTTCCAGAACAGGTGTTGGATTCCTGGGGGATGTACGTGGCCATCAACCTCTCAGTTTTCCTTCCTCGGATGACCCCTCTTCTTTGGGGGGGGAGCCTCACGTGCAGGCTGCGGCGGTGCAGGGGACTCTCCGCCAGAGTCCTCCTCCCTCCCTGTGGCGGTGTCAGTTGTTGCAGCACCAGATGGTGTGGGCACACAGGGAGGTGTGGCCATGTTGGTGCTAATCTGGCGGAGGCATGTCAATATGTCCCTATGCACCGCTGTGAGTTCTTGCAATATGTCCCACTTGGACTCCATGCCCGACATGTGTGTCTCCACACGGGCCATGTGGGAGTCCAAGCGGGCATGATGGGCAGCCTGCTGCTGTTGTATGTCCTTGAGGATCCCCTCTGCAAGCAGCGACCTATGTCTACCATCCCTCCCACCACCCCTGGCGACACGTGCAGGACCTGCGGTGGCACGCACAGGTGACCCAAGGCCCACTTGGGGGTTGTTAGTGGTGTTGTCATCCATTGCTCCATGGTGGGCCTGGGGCCCTGAGCTGTTGTCAGCGGTGGTCCTTGGTCTGTCCGTGTCAGCGGGGGTGGTCTGTATGTTGGCAGTTGTTGGAGGGGTGGGTGTAGGGGGTGCAGATGTTGATCCAGCTGGTGCTGCATGATGACTCACACCGGAGGTGCCAGGTAGGTCTTCGCCATCCGAGGAGGGCGGAGGCTGTTCCACACCAGTGAGCTTTGTGTCCCCCGGAGCCTGGGACAGGGACTCCTCCTCGCCTGCTGCTGTGTCCCCATCATCGTCACCTGTATTTGGAAGAGCCACACATTGTATGTAATGTTTCTACAGACATCAATGGTTCACACACCTGACAGTTGTGACTGTACCTCTGGATGCGGGCATGTACATTGCATTGTCCTAAGTTGTCACAGTAAGAGGTTGATATTGGTGTAGCACATTGTCATGCTTACCTGGGGCATTTCAATATGAATGTTGAGGTGTGTGCATGGCCAGCATTGGTTGCATTTGGTGGACATCCGGCCATCCTTCTCCACCTGGCCCAGTTATCCCACCATGAAGCATGCCACCCTTGCAGTGGGTTCAGGTTGACTCTCAGGATGTCATTCAGTGGTGTTGTGCTGTTTGTTGGTGCACAGTTCCCAGCAGGGCCTTGTGCTCCCCACAGCAGTAGCCAGTGTCAGCCATCTTGTCAGTCCTTATCCACTCCCTGTGATGTGAGCATGGTTCAGGGTGGTGTTGATGGGCCAATTGTGAGGGTGAGCAGTATCTGTGACTCCAACTCCCATCATGCTATTGCCTAAACCCCCTTCCCAGCATGCCCGTACTTCCTTCCTTTGGACTCTGCTTCCCTGTGGGGTAGTGTGCCTGTGCTGACAGGAAGGCTGACAGTGTTGTCCTTGCGTTTGTTTGGCTACAAGTCCCAGGTGTGTCCCTGTGCTTCACACTGCATTACCCAGGGTGGTGGTTCTTTGTGGGATCTTCATTTGGTATGTGAGGCATTGCATTCTCCCAGGTGGGTTATGTGGAGTTTGTGTTGAGGGGGGTGTGAGGTGAGCTGCTTGTAACTATGGTCAGTGCTGTGAGTCCTCCTTCCCAGCAAGCCAGATATCCCACCATGCAACGTGCTTGCATTGCAGGGAGTGCAAGTTGGCTTTCAGGATGTCAGGCAGTGGTGTTGTGCTGTTTGTTGGTGCACAGTTCCCAGCAGGGCCTTGTGCTCCCCACAGCAGTAGCCAGTGTCAGCCATCTTGTCAGTCCTTATCCACTCCCTGTGATGTGAGCATGGTTCAGGGTGGTGTTGATGGGCCAATTGTGAGGGTGAGCAGTATCTGTGACTCCAACTCCCATCATGCTATTGCCTACACCCCCTTCCCAGCATGCCCGTACTTCCTTCCTTTGGACTCTGCTTCCCTGTGGGGTAGTGTGCCTGTGCTGACAGGAAGGCTGACAGTGTTGTCCTTGCGTTTGTTTGGCTACAAGTCCCAGGTGTGTCCCTGTGCTTCACACAGCATTACCCAGGGTGGTGGTTCTTTGTGGGATCTTCATTTGGTATGTGAGGCATTGCATTCTCCCAGGTGGGTTATGTGGAGTTTGTGTTGAGGGGGGGTGTGAGGTGAGCTGCTTGTAACTATGGTCAGTGCTGTGAGTCCTCCTTCCCAGCAAGCCAGATATCCCACCATCCAACGTGCTTGCATTGCAGGGAGTGCAAGTTGGCTTTCAGGATGTCAGGCAGTGGTGTTGTGCTGTTTGTTGGTGCACAGTTCCCAGCAGGGCCTTTTGCTCCCCACAGCAGTAGCCAGTGTCAGCCATCTTGTCAGTCCTTATCCACTCCCTGTGATGTGAGCATGGTTCAGAGTGGTGTTGATGGGCCAATTGTGAGGGTGAGCAGTATCTGTGACTACAACTCCCATCATGCTATTGGCTACACTAACTTCACCAGCATACACAGAATTCCTTCCTTTAAGTGAGCTTCCCTGTGAGGTGGTGTTCTACTGGTGGCAACATATCAGGCAGTGTTTGTTGGTTATATTTGTGCCACTGCCTTGCTCTATTTGTTGTTAGGTTTGTACATGTCATGACACAGTGACATACCACTATGAGATGGCATGTATTGTGTTTATCTAACTGACATACACACCTTGGGATGATTATCTTTTGGTTGCTGTTGATTTGCTAGGGGTGGATGGTTTGACTGTCCCCTTGAGAGTGATGTGTGTGTATTGGCACACAATATTGTGTATATTAGTTGTGTACTCACCAGGCTCTGGGATGTCTGTTAGTCCATATACGCTCACTGGTGGTAGGATGGCCCGCACCTTCTCCTCCCAGGGCCTGAGGTATACTGGTTTTGCAGGAGGGCCACTGCTGGTGTGCTGGCTCAGGAGGTAATCCTTCTTGAGTAGGTCTCTGACCCTCCTGCGCACATCATACCACCTGTTCTGGATGTCTTCCTTTGTGCGCAAACATGGTGATTGTGCGTTCACCCTGTCGACGATCCTCGCCCACATCTTGGTTTTCTGCGACATGGGGGTCTGTTGGACCAATGTGCCAAACAACTATGGCTCTACCCTCAGGATCTCATCTACCATGACTTCCAATTCACTATCTAGGAACTTTGGATTCTTCTTTAGGGGCATGGTGATGGGTGGTGGTGGCGGTGATTGATGTGTGGGTGTGTGTGTAGGTTTTGCTGTGTGTGTGTGAGGGTGCTATTTGTTGAGGTGCTAATGGTGTGTGGCTTTTGTGTTGGATGAGCTGTGTGTGTGTCTGTGTTTGCTGTGTGATGGTGTTCTGTACTGGCAGGTCAGTGGGATTTGCAAAGGATCATGGTAGGAATTTGTGGGCTTTATGTAGGTGGAGTTGGGGGTGTGTCCTTGTTCCATTTTTTTCACCCCCTGTATTTATTGGCTTTGTCATTGCTTGTTTGGCCCTTTTTTTTGTATTTTTTCACTTGCGATTATTGTGCATGTAGGAGTCGTTCTTCTGACCGAGTAGGACGTTGCAGATGTCTCGTGCGCGCCTCTCCGAGTCGTTCCCGCTGTGTTTCAGCTCAGTTTCATATGCGGCGTACGCGTTCATCGAAGAGTATTGTGTTTGTTCGGCTGGGTTTGGTATGCGTGTCGGTCGTACGGCTTGGGCTCCGTACGAATCGGTCTGAATTTTCACCCATTGCATCGTACTGCGTGGGTTGGAGTTCGCGGGTACGTTTCGTTCGGATTATTTCCTGATGCGTGTCGGTCGGTTCGATTCGCGTGGTTTCCCGGCCGGATAGCTTGTTTCCGGCCGGGTCGGTCGTTCGCCTTGAGTTCCGTGCGAATCGGTCGTGATTTCCATGCATTTCATCGTACTTCCCAGGTCGGGCAACGCCGGTACGTGTCGGTCGGACTATTATCCCGTACCGAATCGGTCGGTATTTTTTCCGGCCCGAATCGGATTCGGCCCCTCAGTGTTGCAGCCAGTATTTCCTCATAGTAAAGTCGTTAAATTGAGTGTAAGTGATAAAGAGAAGAGTTTCTCTTCAGTTAAGAAATTAGAGTCAGTTGTTCTGGATACAGATAAAAATGTTTCTATTGGGAAATCCACAAGTAAAGGTGCTTTTCTTGATAAATTAAACACTGAGTCAGAAGTAGAGGCAAAATGGATTTGGGTCCTAAGCGAAATCAATAATGAAGGAAGATTAGCAATTTTGAGGGGCAAAAGAGATCCTGAGTCTGCAAGTTGTGGCGGCTCGCAGACCCACATGGGAGAGATGCTGCCAAACAAAATAAAGGGCAGTAAAGAAGTACTAGAAAGGTCTCAAGCATCCTGCAACAAAGGAGGATGAGAGGGAGGATTTTGCTGCGAATTTTCCCACGCCGATGGATTCGAAGCGTGCTGCATACTATGCCAAGGCGATAAATTGGAGGGTTTATGATGGGGGTGTTGGGGATGGCAAATGTCCTGGTGGTAGTATAAATGAAAAAGGGGGTCATTACAGACGGTTTGTAGGTGAAGAGTGGGGTGCTGACAATCTGGAGTCTTTGGAGGAAGGGGAAATTGACAACGATGGGGAAAATTTTAAGTTTTCAAAAAGTATGAGTTGGAGACAGGGGAAATTCAAAAAATTTGTCCAGAGATTATTTTTCGCAGGATAATGAAAACAAAGGATTTTGGTGCAGAAGAAACGTAAAAAAATAGACAACAAGATGGAGAGAGGAAGAAAAGAATAGCTACTGTGCGGACAACTCCTTAAGGATAGGTGAGGTTCTAAAAAAGGGGTTAAATAAAAGGCTATGGGGGATATTCACAAGAACGTGTGATAAACATCGCCAAAATAGGTTAATGCAAGTTTTCATATCGCCGTCTATCACGGGAAAATAACTCTGGGTTAACGTCATATTTTCAACACAGCGGTAACATGCAATAGTCTCCAGATAACGCGCCAAATGTCCGCGATAACATTACCGGGAGGGCGATGAAAATCTAAACCCAAACGCGAAAAAAGTTGCGATGGGCCCAACCGCAATAAGACAATCAGCGAAAAGCAGCGCCAGGCCTGCAATTCACACACGTCAGGCGGGAAAAACCACTACAAAAGCAGAAAGAAAACCACAAACAAAAAACAAACGACAGCGAAGCACAATGGAGGCAGCCGGAGCAGGTACAGAGGACGGCCAGAACCCCACAAGCCCCCCGGAGGAGCAGCCCAGGACCTCGGGGACAGGGAAGGGCAAGGACAAGAAGAAGAGGAAGACGTGGTTCAGTCCGCAGGAAAACAGGATCCTGATCACAGAGGTGATAGAACACCATCAACAACTGTTCGTCACCTCCACTGTGTCATTGGCAACAAAAAATGGAACATGGCAGTCCATCGTGGACAAGGTGAATGCAGTGCTGAGCAGGACAATGGACGAGGTCAAGAGATGCTGGAATGATGTGAAGCGCAAGACCAAGCAGAAACTCGCAGACAACCAGAAGGCAGCAATGCAGACTGGAGGTGGGAGTCCAGCGCCACACGAGGAGCAGGAAGAGATGGAGGAAATGGTGTCCACAGTCATCAGTGGGGAGACGGTGGCAGGAGTTGGGGGAACGGACACTGCTCAACATGACCCGACAAAACAGCAACAGGGTGAGTAGCGACCAGGGACTGGGGGGACGGGGGGAGATGGGCAAAATGACACCCATGCACAATCAAGCGGAGCACAGTGCACACCCACAATGACTCTGGATCATGTCCCTGATCCCATTGGCACACTGCAGCACACATAGCAACAGCACATAGGCCCCCATCGACTATGTGCCCAGAGGAGGCCCGCCCACACATCACTTATCTCACAACCAACCCATGCACATGTGCTGAACCCAGCAAAGCTGCGGGTCCGTGAGCCACACTGACAATGCAAGTGACACTGCATGACGATTAGCATGGCTGCAGTCCGATCATCATGACATGGTGCACGCCACCACACTGAGGTGGCTGAGTGTGGACCACATCCGTAAAGGAGCAGGTCACACTCTGACACATCCACCTGCACAAACAACCCCTGACGTCAACAACACATCTGCGGACAAACCATGCCCCAGAGTCCCAACTCCCACCAATCAATCAATCAATCAATCATGTCACTTATAAAGCGCACTACATACCCGCGAGGGTCTCAAGGCGCTGGGGGAAGAGGGGGGTGGTGCTGCTACTGATCGAAGAGCCAGGTCTTGAGGAGTCTTCTGAAGGCCAGTAGGTCTTGGGTCTGTCGGAGGTTGGTGGGGAGGGTGTTCCAGGTCTTGGCGGCGAGGTGGGAGAAGGATCTGCCGCCGGCGGTCGTTTTCCGGATGCGGGGGACTGTGGCGAGGGCGAGGCTGGTCGAGCGGAGCTGGCGGGTGGGGGTGTAGAAGCTGAGTCGTCTGTTGAGGTAGGCTGGTCCGGAGTTGTGGAGTGCTTTGTGTGCGTGGGTGAGGAGCTTGAAGGTTATCCTCTTGTTGACAGGGAGCCAGTGCAGGTCTCTTAGGTGGGGTGTGATGTGGCTGCGTCGGGGGATGTCGAGGATAAGATGTGCAGAGGCGTTCTGGATGCGTTGCAGCCGTCTCAGGAGCTTAGCCGTCGTTCCTGCGTAGAGGGCGTTTCCGTAGTCCAGCCTGCTGGTGACGAGGGCCTGGGTGACTGTTTTTCTTGTTTCGGTGGGGATCCACTTGAAGATCCTGCGGAGCATTCGGAGGATGTTGAAGCAGGATGAGGAAACGGCGTTGACCTGCTTAGTCATGGAGAGGGTGGGGTCGAGGATGACCCCTAGGTTGCGTACGTGGTCGGTGGGTGGCGGGGCTGTTCCCAGTGATGTTGGCCACCAGGAGTCGTCCCAGGCTGAAGGGTTGGAACCAAGGATGAGGACCTCCGTCTTGTCCGAGTTCAGCTTCAGGCGGCTGGTCCTCATCCATTCGGCGACGGCCTTCATTCCTTCGTGGAGGTGGGCTTTGGCGGTGTGAGGGTCTTTGGTGAGGAGAGGATCAGCTGGGTGTCGTCGGCGTAGGAGATGATGTTGAGGTTGTGCTGTCGGGCGACGTGGGCGAGGGTGCCATGTAGATGTTGAACAGCGTTGGGCTGAGGGAGGAGCCTTGGGGTACGCCGCAGATGATCTTGGTGGCCTTGGATCGGAAGGGGGCGAGGCGGACGCTTTGTGTTCTGCCGGAAAGGAAGGATGTGGTCCAGTCCAGGGCCTTCTCTTGGATCCCGGCATCGTGAAGGCGTGTTCGTAGTGTGTGGTGGCAGACCGTGTCGAAGGCGGCTGATAGGTCCAGGAGGATGAGGGCTGCTGTTTCTCCGTTGTCTAGCAGGGTCCTGATGTCATCGGTGGCGGCGATGAGGGCGGTTTCGGTGCTGTGGTTGCTGCGGAAGCCGGACTGGGAAGGGTCCAGGATGTTGTTCTCCTCGAGGTAGCGGGTCAGTTGTTTGTTGACGATTTTCTCGGTGACCTTCGCGGGGAACGGGAGCAGAGAGATGGGTCGGAAGTTCTTGAGGTCCTTGGGGTCTGCCTTGGGTTTCTTGAGTAAGGCGATGATCTCGGCGTGCTTCCAGCTTTCCGGGAAGGTTGCTGTCTCGAAGGAGATGTTGATTATTTTCCGGAGATGGGGCGCGATGGCTGTACTGGCTTTGTTGAAGATGTGGTGAGGGCACGGGTCTAGCGGTGAACCGGAGTGGATGGTGTTCATGATCTCGCTGGTGTCCTCGTCGTTGATGTTGGTCCAGGAGAGCAGGCGGTTGGTGGTTGTGGGGGCAGTGGTCTCGGTGGTTGCCGGGGCGGTCGTGGTGTTGAAGCTGTTGTGGATGTCGGCGATTTTGCGGTGGAAGAAGGTGGCCAGTGAGTCGCACAGGTCTCGCGACGGCTGGATGTCGTTGGTGTTGGAGCTGGGGTTGGAGACTTCCTTCACGATGTTGAAGAGCTCTTTGCTGTTGTGTGCGTTGTTGTCTAGGCGGTCTTTGAGTGAGGTCCTTTTGGCGGATCTGATGAGGTGATGGTGACTGCGGGTGGCGCTCTTGTGGGCGGCGTAGCTGTCCGCTGTCCATTCGTGGAGCCAGATCTTCTCCAGTTTTCGGCATGTTCGTTTGGAGGCCTGGAGGTCTTCGGTGAACCAGGTGGCTTTCTTGCTGGTGTGGCTGTTGGGCGGATTCTTGAGCGGGGCGAGGGTGTTGGCGCAGTCATCGATCCACTGTCTGAGGTTGCGGGCGGCGGTGTCGGGGTCGGAGGGTTCGGCGGGTGGGCTCAGGGTGAGGGTTGTGGTTAGCTGGTCTTCCGTGACTCTGCTCCAGCAGCGGCGAGGCATTTGTTCGGTGCGGTGGTGCGTGGTGGGCTTCCTGTAGGTGAAGTGGATGCAGTGGTGGTCAGTCCAGTGGGGTTCGGAGGTGTGGTTGAAGGAGACGTGTGGGCTTGCGGAAAAGATGGAGTCGAGCGTGTGGCCGGCGGCGTGGGTGGGTGTAGTCACGAGCTGTCTGAGTCCGAGGGTGGCGAGGTTGTCGATCAGGGTGGTGGAGTTGGTGTCCTTGTTGTTCTCGAGGTGGAAGTTCAGGTCCCCGAGGAGGATGTAGTCCGTGGAGGCGATGGCGTGTGTGCTGACGAAGTCAGCGATGGAATCGCTGAACTGTGGTCGGGGTCCCGGGGGTCTGTAGATGAGGGTTCCTCTGAGGGTGGTGTTGGGATCGGTGTGGATCTGGAAGTGCATGTGTTCGGCGGTGCTGAGGGTGTCGTCGGTGTTGGTTGAGACTCTGAGGGTGTTCCTGTGGACGATGGCGATGCCTCCTCCGACTCCGTTGGTGCGGTCCCTGCGGGTGATCTTGTATCCGTCCGGGATGGCAATGGCGATGTCGGGGGCTGAAGCGGGATTCAGCCAGGTCTCCGTCAGGAATGCGACGTCTGGGGAGGTTGAGTCGAGAAGGTCCCAGAGTTCGATGGCGTGTTTGCGGGCGGAGCGGGTGTTGAGGAGGATGCATCTGAGGTAGTTGGGTTCTTTCCTGGGCGGTGGTTTGGCGGGGCGGGTGCTGGCGAAGCTGCAGTTCCGGCAGGTGAAGGGCCCTTGGGTGCGCTTCGGGGTGGCCTGGTAGCAGGCGTGATCTTTTCCGGGGTTGAGTGCGTGGAGGGTGCTGGCGTCGTATCGGCGTCTGTTGATGTGGCGGGCGCGGGGGATGCCCGGACCAGGGGGTCTGGCGCTGGGCGCGGTCACGGCGCGGACGGGCGCAGACGGGCTTGCCTTAGGAAAAACGAGCACAATCAGGGGCAGCAAGGGGGGCACAGAAAGGAAAAAACTAGCACAATCAGGGGCAGCAAGGGGGCACAGAAAGGAAAAAACGAGCACAATCAGGGGCAGCAAGGGGGCACAGAAAGGAAAAACGAGCACAATCAGGGGCAGCAGCAGGGCACACAGACGGAGCTGTGTGGTGGGGGAGCGACCCAAGTCTGCAACATCTCAGCACTGTATGGGCATAGAAGTCAAAGGCACACCGCCTGAAAGGGACAAGGGGCAGCAAAATCAGAGCTGCAGGGGCGACGCTCCCAAAATGCAGCACACACACATGACATTCAGAGCACATCAGCATTGACAACAATGTGGTACAAACTGCAACACGTTTACAACAGGACAGAGGACACAACAGGTGCCGCTTGTGTGTAGAAACTGGCCAATAACATTTGGCATAGCAGGGAAATGTGAGATGTCAATGTACAAGTACAAACACATATCCGTGATGTTGTCGAAATGTCCCCTGTCCCTAAACAGTCACAATGTACATTGTCATGCAGTCTGTATGTGAACTTGTACAATGCGTCAACATACATGTGAACATAATGTAATACTGCATCTCCCCTTCACATTGTAGAGGGAGCATCAACACCTCCTGCAGAGCAGCCCCAACAACTCTTCACTGATGATGATGAGGACATCCCCAACATCGACACCGAAGCCCTCCAAGTCCTCATTGACAGCTTCGGCACCCCACCTCCAGGAGCAGGGCAGCCCAGCTGCATCGAGGAGACCCCACCCCCTGCACAGACCACACAACAGGAAGCACCTACCACCCCGGCTGTCTCCCAGGACCCCCACGAACAACACATGGCCTTCCAAAGCCGTGTGTTAGAGGTCCAGGAGAAGATGGCTGATCAGGTGCGGGTGGGGTACGACCTCATGGCAGCCAAACTTGATGCCATACATGGGTATCTGAGTCCCATCAGGGACCACTTACAGTCCCTAACGGACACCCACAGTCTGCTCCATGCTCTCCAACGATCCATGGCTAACATTGCTGGGGTCATGATACTGAGACAAGAACAACTGTCCAGTCAGAGTGGCTCCAGCGATGTCAGCCGAGAGTTGGGACAGATGCGGGGGCTCATGGAGAACATGGAGCAGATGCAGGCGAAAAGAATGGCTGCCACGGCTGCACACCAGCAAGATGTGGCTGGGACCTTCCATGCCCTGCAGCACATCGTCAAGGCATTGCTGCCTCAAGGCCTGGCGCAGATGAATGCTGCTGCTACTTCTACATCCACATCTCCGCCCCCTGATGTGTCAGTGGCACATAGTGCGGCAGGCAATCCACCTCCGGCCCCTGATGTGTCAGTGGCACACAGTGCGGCCGACATTCCACCACCACCCACGTGTGTGGCACATGTGACATCAGAGGACGAAGATGCGGGTGAATCAAACTTACTGGTAAGAAGGAGGCAGTAGCATTCATCTCCGCCATATGGACTGTTACTGCTTGGTTCTGCCCTTTGCATCATCGCCTTCCACTGTCCCCCAATACACTCTGTGACACTCACCTTGGACCTCGACATGGACTGCCATATTCTGTTTGGTTCCCAATGACACAGCAATCAGACTGCGGACTGAACTCTTCCTCTTCCGATGTACTTGTCATTCCCTGAAGGACTCTGGCTGGCCCTCCACGGGCCAATAATGTGAAGTGGGGTTTGCATGGCCCTGTACTGCTCCAGCTGCAACACTCCACTGGATGTGAATTAAACATTCCAGATTGCACAGATGTGTCATGTCTTTGATCAGTCAAGTATTAAAGTATGGATGGATGTAGGGTCAGTGATTCCCCCCTACGTCCATGTTGCTCATGTCGTGGGACTTGAGTCACAGGGTGCAACATTGCCGATTGCGGTCCGTGTGGCATAGACACTACAACAGAGACACTAGCATCAGTTACTTCCTTGTCCAGCCCAAAACTGAAGCACGCCCAGAGCCCCGGGCTCATTGTTCACACCCCTACGCTGGACTGGCATACGCCAGCCCAGCCCACTCCGCCTACACTTACAGGGGGGGACGACAAAGCTACATGCCCCAGGTCTTCCCTGTAGTGATCTGCTGATCACTGGTCTAGTTGTCAGCATGCCACAGCCACTCCCTGAGGGCTGGTTTACACCCACACCAATCAATCAATCAAGCATTTGTATAGCGCGCTACTCACCCGGAGGGTCTCAAGGCGCTTGGGGGAGGGGGGTCCGCTACTGTTCGAACAGCCAGGTCTTGAGTTGCTTCCTGAAGGAGAGGTGGTCTTGGGTCAGGCGGAGGTGGATGGGTAGGGAGTTCCACGTCTTGGCAGCCAGGTAGGAGAAGGATCTTCCTCCCGTTGTGGCTCTTCGGATGCGGGGGACGGCGGCGAGGGCGTGGTTGGTCGATCGTAGCTGGCGGGTGGGAGTGTAGAAGGTCAGACGGTCGTTGAGGTATCTGGGGCCTTGGTTGTGGAGAGCTTTGTGTGCGTGGGTGAGGAGTCGGAACGTGATTCTCTTGCTGACGGGGAGCCAGTGCAGGTCTCTCAGGTGTCCGGCGATGTGGCTGTGTCGGGGGATGTCCAGGATGAGTCGAGCTGAGGCGTTCTGGATGCGTTGGAGTCTTTTCTGAAGTTTGGCTGTGGTTCCGGCGTAGAGGAGTTGCCGTAGTCCAGTCGGCTGGTGACGAGGGCCTGGGTGACCGTCTTCCTGGTTTCGGTGGGGATCCACCGGAAGATCTTCCGCAGCATGCGTAGGATGTTGAAGCAAGACGAGGAGACGGCGTTGACTTGTCTGGTCATTGAGAGGGAGGAGTCCAGGATGAAGCCCAGGTTGCGTGCGTGGTCCGTTGGTTTGGGTGCGTTGCCCAGGGCAGGGGGCCACCAGGAGTCGTCCCAGGCAGAGGGTGATGATCCTAGGATGAGGACTTCCGTCTTATCTGAGTTCAGTTTCAGGCGGCTGTTCCTCATCCACTCGGCTACGTCCTTCATCCCTTCATGTAGGTTGGTTTTGGCGGTAGTGGGGTCGTTGGTGAGGGAGAGGATCAGCTGGGTGTCGTCGGCGTAGGAGATGATGTTGAGGTTGTGTTGGCGTGCGATGGCTGCGAGGGGGCTCATGTAGACGTTGAAGAGGGTGGGGCTGAGTGATGATCCTTGTGGTACGCCGCAGATGACTTCGGTGGCCTCGGAACTGAACGGGGGAGGCGGACTCTCTGGGTTCTTCCGGCGAGGAAGGAGATGATCCACTCCAGTGCCTTCTCTTGGATTCCGACGTTGTTCAGGCGTTGCACTAGGGTGTGGTGGCAGACTGTGTCGAACGCTGCGGAGAGGTCCAGGAGGATGAGGGCCGCTGTTTCCCCGTTGTCGAGCAGGGCAACGGCACACAGCTGCCCGCGGGCTTATTGCCACCGCGCCGAAAGTGCCGGGATCCTTTGATTAAGCTGTCCATCATTGTGGGGAAAGGGCGGGAAGACGTTGCATACCGCTAGTGTATGTGGGGCGGGGCCAAACGGGCGGGGCTTCTAGGCCCGTTCACATGCCTCTTGTTTATAAAGGGTCAGAGCAGGATCTCAGCGGCAGACGAGCAGGGCAACGGACACCACACCCATCCAGCACAGGTGTCACAGGACGTGTGACCCTGCCAATAAAAGGGGCCCACCAGAGCACATCCCCCACTGCCAGAGGTGACATGATGGCGTCCACATCCACGGAACTCAGTCATGAGGGGTCCGTGACTTGTGTTGCACTGAGTTAGTGGCACCCGATGGCCTGCGTCCGGCACGGGCCTACCGGCACGGGGCCATGACTTGCGTTGCACAGGGTTAGTGGCACCCGCTGCACTGCGGCTGGCAGGGGCCTACCGGCACATGACGATGACTTGCATTGCACAGGGTCAGTGGCACATGAAGAGCTGTGCGGGTGTGCAGCCTGCGATGATGCTTAGGCCTTGATGAGCCGTCCTGCTAATTGTGCTTCAATTTGAATTGTGAGCCTGGCTGGACCGTAGTGCACGCCGAAGGCAGCAGTCAGCACACACATGACTCCGCGGTGCGGTGCCGCAGGGTGCGCTGGGGGCCTGTGGTGTGGAATCCAGCGATCGGCTGAGGAGGTTGCACCGGCACGTGGTGGGCACTATTGGAGACATGCCGGTGGCGGCAGGTGAGCATTGAGGCCTGGGTGCGCAGGGGTGGCCAGTCATCGCTGGGCGGCGGACCGGTCTGGGGGCCAGGGCTGGGGTGCAGCAGGTGCACAGGATCGCGCAGGCACCACCGGTCACAGCAGCGGCCTCGTGGCTGGGTGGGGGGTGCAGCCCTGGCAGACACGACCCTGCATGCGATGACGTGATGTGCGCTTGTTGGTTTGGGACGTAGCTACCTCGTCTCCAGTGTGAATCTGCCCGTTGAAGGTGGTCGGCCACGTGTGTGTAGGCCTATGGACAGGTTATGGCAGAGACTGAGACACACGCAGTAGTCACTTTGGTGGTGGATTTGTGATGTGTGCATTCCCACAGTTGTGAGTTGTAGGATTGTGGAGTTGAGGTGTGTGGTGTGTTCAGTTGGTACTTGCCGCTGGGCAGTGCATTACCATTGGTGCAATCCTCAAAGCGCAGGTTGGTGCCGGACTTGCGGACATGTGGGAATCATGCACACTGCCTGGGGAGTTTGCGACGACATTGGTGGACAGGCCACGGTGGTCCACTTTTGTCTGCACATTGATGGCATGCGTGTGGTTGCTGTTGCGGTGATTGTGTGCAGTGTCGGCAGGGGGCACAAGTCGTACACGTGTGCTGTGAATTGCCCCCAACACGTGCGTGACGCCAGCTATGGCGTAGTTCCCTTGCGTGGTCTCAAGATTTTCCTGCGCAGTGTGGGGGGAGTGAGGGGCAGGGGTATCGAGCTGACACACTCTGTGATGCCTTCAGGTATGATGAGTCCTGCATGATGTGACCATAACAGCAGTTTGTGTGGTCGTTACCTTCCTTTTCATTCCTACGATGGTTACGACCACATGAACTTCTGTTACGGTCTTCTCATGCATGATTTATCATGCCTGTGAGCATTCCGGTTTGTCCAAGTGCAGTACACTGTACCAGATTAGGCATGTGACTATACGGAAGTTTGACCATTGTCACCATTTCTCCCACAGGTTTCTGAAGACACGTTGCCCTGTTGAAGTTCCCCGTTGGGAATGGAACGCGTTGGCTGACCTTTTCGTTTTGTTTGTTTGTGTATTTGTAATAAACTTCTGTTTTTACACTACTGTTGACTACTGGACTTCATGACCTGGCGCACCCACATTTCGGTTACTACGACCTTGGGTCTGGGGCACGGAGGCGTCTAGCACGGCTGGCATTGGGGTTGGTTGCGCAGGTACACTATGAATTGGAACTATCGTGTGGTGCGGTTATAGGGGCCCGCCGTTGCTTTTGTGGACATGCATCCATGACCTGTGTAAGGGAGTTTGATGGGGCTGGCTGTGAGACTCCTCCGACTCTGGCAGTTGTTTGGTTGGAAGGTACTAGGGGCCAACAGGTGCAGCACAGCCAGCAGCTTTGTCTGCAGGGGGATGTTGGTTGTCCGCTGTGTTGGTACCGTCAGCCTGTGGGCAATGTGGGTCAGGATGCGGGGGATGGTTGTCCTTTTGAGCCTGCGTTGGCCAATGGCTTCCTCTTGCGTTGAGTCTCTGGGGTTGGTGCGTTTTAGGGTCGTCCGCTGTCCTGCGCTGCCTAGGTGGTAATCCGGGGGAGGGTGGTCCGGGGGGGGCCTGGGAGTGGTGGCGGTGGGTGTTGTGGCCCTCTAGGTTCTCCGAGCTGCATGATCAGTAGCTCCATGGCATCTGTTGGTCTTCAGATGTGGCTCTGGGCTGGGCTCATTTTCATACTGCAGGTAGTCGTCCTGCTTAACACCAGCAAAAGGCAGGTGTTAAATCCCTGCTGCTAACGCGCCTTATCGCCTGTTCTTGGTTCGCATCGCTGATCTGACTGGTCGTTGAAAATCTCGCGAAGTGGTGTTTTCGTGTGTTTTTGCATGGGAACGCCTACTCTGCATATCATTAGCGTTAGTTGTCGCACTCATCCGTGGCAATGTTTTTGGCGGTAGCTATCGCAGGAAAACTGGCGAGGTCGGCAGTTCGCACCAGCTTGTGAATGGGGCAATAAATCTATCGCCACTTTTGTGGCGCTAAAGTGCCGATAAATTGGCGATAAGTCCTTGTGAATATGCCCCTATGTGTTGACAAAAATGTTGGAACTGACAAAATGTTAAACGAGAAAGGTAATAATGAGCAGCTTACAAAGGACATAACAAAGCATGCAGATAAGGAATGTGAGTCTATTTCTGACAAGGATAAGTTTAAAGAGAGTCCTGAAAAAGACAACAAAACCAAAGAAGAAAAAAACAAGTACAGCGACTTTGAAACGTTTACCTTACATGGGTTTGTCAATGCCTTTAGGTTCCCATTTAAGCAAAAGTACTAAAGAAAAAATATGGAGAGGGGAATTCGTGGATGTTTTCAAATTACTCCACAGAGAAATTCAGTCAAAGGAGGGATCGAGGGAGGAAGCAGTGGAGCTAGCAAAAAGGCCAAGGGTACCTACAAACATTGATTCTTGGACTTCAGTTTTCCTTATTTTCGCTAGTGTATACACGGCGAAAAGTTTCCAAACAGATCTGTAGCAATACTTAAATACTTAGACACAATCAGGAAAGCTTACACTGAATTTGGAGGCTTTGCTTGGCTTCATTAGGATGAAGATTTCCGAGCTAGACTGGTTCTTATTCCCGAAAAACCCTGGGGCGAAGTAGACAACGAGCTATGGGTTCAGTCGATGTATCCTCAGTTGCCTCCCCCTACCATGCATACCGCGAGTGGGTTAGCAGTAGCTCATCAGCCTTTTCTTGGTAGACCCACCCCGGAGGGGGTGGGGAACTGGAATAAACCTCAAGCAGTCGAGTCAGGTGCCTGCTGGAATTTCAACAGGGGTTATTGCCAGAAGAACCCTTGCAAGTATAAGCATGAATGCTCAAGGTGCGGTGGCAAACACGCCATACTGCAATGCTTTGGGGATCAACCCAGCTGGGGGGGTTTTGGCCAAGGCAGAGAGAGGGAGGGGCTATGCATTTCAACCTGGACACAAGGGCTTTTACACCAACGAATGTGGAGGTTTTGGTTTCTGGTTGAAATTTTATCCTCACACGAATGATGCAACCAAGTTTGAATGGGGGTTTAAGGAAGGTTTAAGGTTGGGTTATCAAGGGCCTAGATGCTGAAGATTTGCAAAAAATGTAAAATCTGTAAACGAATACCCACAGCTGGTGAGGAAGAAATTGTTAACTGAGGTGAAAGAAGGAGAATAGCAGGCCCATTTAAGTCATGGCCGTTGCAAGATCTTATGATATCTCAGCTTGGTGTTATACCTAAGAAAGCGGAAGGAGAATTTAGAATGATACAACATTTATCATGGCCTCAAGGTTTCTCTGTCAATGATTTCATTGCTAAGGAAGACACCATGGCCAAATTTGCATTGATAGACACAGCTTTGGGTATGATAAGAAAAAGGGTTCCAATACTGAGCTTGCAAAATGTGACATTAAATCTGCTTTTAGGCTCTTGCCAGTGCATCCATTAGACTTCTCATCACTGGGTATCTATTTTGAAGGGCAGTTTTTCATGGATAAGGTACTACGTATGGGTTGTGCAATTCCATGCAATTTTTTGAGACTTTTAGCACCTTTTTGCAATGGTGTTTTTCATTCAGGACTGGACATATGGATGTTACGCATTATCTGGACGATTTTTTATTTATGGATACAGTGGGCTCTCAACAATGTGAAAAAGCATTACATGACTTTGAACTGGTGGCTAAGGAGTTGGGTGTGCCTATGGCAGCTGAGAAAATGGAGGGCCCTAAATGTTGCTTAATGTATCTTGTATTGAAATAGATACAGTAAAACTGGAAGCTAGGCTTCCACAAAAGAAAGTGGTTGAAATGACAGCTATGTTAGAATATGCTAGAAGGTCCCAAAATTAACACTGAATGAGGTTCAATGTCTATTGGGCCATCTGAATTTTGCTTGCCGAGTCGTGCAGGCAGGTAGAAGTTTTTGCAGAAGACTAGGCTTTGCCATGTCAGGTGTCACGCTACCACATCATAGGATTAGGATATCAGCTAGCATGAGGGCCGATTTTGAAGTTTGGCTGATGTTTCTGCGAGCATTTAATGGTGTCACGATTTGGTCAATGGACGAAGATTTTGTTTGGCAGATTCAGATATTCTCGGATGCTTCTGGTGCAAATGGCTTTGGTCTTTTTTGGGACAGTAAATGGTGTGCTGAGAAATGGCCATCTAGTTGGATATCTGGAAAAAGAAGCATCACTTTTTTGGAGTTTTTTCCCTTGATAGTTGCACTGGCTGTTTGTGGGAAGAGTCTGGCAAACAAGACAGTATTGTTCCATGTAGATAATAGAACAGTGGTTGATTTGTTGAATGGTCAGAGAGCCAAATGAAAGACAATTATTGAAACTGTTGCAAAGATTGATGTTGGGCTGCTTAATGCATAACAATTGGTTTTTTTAAATTTTTATTTATTAGGTTGCAGAGTAAAAAGAAAGACATGCATTGCTTACAATTAAGCAATAAATGCCAACCATTACAGAGTATATGTCTCTAAGCATCCACATGTGTGTATTCAATTGTATAAGTAAATGAAGCAAACCTTTTTATAACAAACAGTGGTCATATCAAAACTATTCAATGCACATTACAGGCACAGTTCTTATCTCCTATAATACAAATTATTTGCTAGGTTGGTCGATTAGCGCAATCACTACTATCCACACCACATAATTTAGAATGATTAACATTTACCCTGGGTCGTCCGCCGCAGCAGGAAGCGGACTTTCGTTCAGGAGATCCTGTCTAGCAAGGTATGTTTGGTACAAACCCCAGAAGTTCTTAGGTCGGCTACGGGGGGAAGCAGCTCACTATACAGTTCTGACTGCGTGTTGCAATACAACATGTCCCGCGACCACTCCTGTATTGTGGGAGGAGGACCTTGCGCCCAGCGCATGGCTAATCTGCAAATTGCGATAAGCATACCCATTTCAACTAGTCACCGCAGTCCCTTCTTGATTCTCTTAGTGTACTCCAGCAGGGCTATAATCGGGTCAGGGAGCATCGGCGCCTCTGTAATGTCGCTCAGCATCTGAAACACCTTTTCCCAGAACTAGCAATTAATGGACATGTCCAGGCTACATGCAGAAAGTCCGCCGAACACACCCTACATGTCTCACACTCGGCTCACTCGCGCAGCCCATATCTAAATAACCGCTCTGGGGTATAGTAAACTCTCTGCAGGTATTTGAAATGAACTAGGCGATGCCGACCATTTAGGGACACGCGACGTGTCGCCTCGCAGCAATACCTCCAAGTGTCGTCATCAATAATTAGACCCAGGTCCTTTTGCCACTCCAGTCTAGACTTTGTATAAGGGTATTTGCGATAAGCCTGTGCAATTCCATAGAACCTAGACACTAACTTAACAGGTGTTTCTGCCTGTAGTATAAGTGTAAGCGGGGTAACCTCAGGGGGTTCCGCCATATCCTCGCCAAGAATCTCGCGCAGGGCATGTCTCACCCTTTGATACTGGAACTGCACTAATGGGGTGGGAGTAACGCCCTCCGGTATTACCTCATCCCACATGCGAGCCCTCCCCTCCAAGAAGAGGTCGCCTACCACTTTGATATTCAAAGTCTGCAATGCCAATTCACTGCGCGGTCTCCGCACACCTGGAGCCAAGCGCACCATTCCAGTGGAGTCAGTGGGGAGTATAAAATGTTACAGTCCTGTCTTTTGACCAAATCCTGCCATGTGTGAACCGTGGAGTTTATGGAGTCAAGAATTCCCGTTCGGCGGTCTGGGGGTCGAAACAGACTCGTGGGTAGGTCAGAAGGAGCGACTTGAAAATTAAAGCTGTGCTGTTCCTGAGTGATCTAGAATGTAACAATATACAAGGGACAGTAGGCTACAGAGTCGAAAGAGATGGGAATCCATTTCTTTGGAATGTAATGCCCTCACACACCCAGTTGGGTGTCATGCTTCATCATCGGGCTGCTCCTCGTCTGGCCGGCACTGCAATGCCTGACGGGCTCCTGATGAGGGGCACTTTGGCGGAGATCTTTTTCCAAATAGCCGTCTGGTGCCGTGGGTGTGAGAGATTTTAGTGAGTGTAGATGAATAAGTGGTGTGTGATGTTTATGTGAGTTAAAACAGTGTTGGGAGTACCACCAAAAATAACTTTAATTGTGGGGTCTCCTACCCTGATTAAAAATATAGAGGAAAGGCGCAATGCTAAGTTAATGTTTTAGGTGTGGCGCTCTTCCGTGTGGTTGGTCAACATGTTTCTTTGCAGTTCTACTAGTCTAGAGGCGATTCGTCAGGACCTAAAGTTTAAAAACTATCTACACTAAGGTGGGCCGGAAACCTAAAATAGATTAATGTTTGGGATTTAAGACACCATGACTTACTCTGTCTAATGACTGGTAGTTCTGGTTCTACCTAATATGGAGAGAAAATCACATATTAATGTATGTTATCAAACCAATATCACAAGTTGACAAGGCTTTGCAGGATTCCAAGTACCCCAATTTCAGGGCCCTGGATTCTGGCCATACCCCATGTACCCTCAAGGACCCCCACAGTTTTACCCTACTGTCAACAACCAGCCTTTTTTAGAAAGAGGTTGGGGCAGAGGGCGCGGAAGAAGAAGAGGGAATCAGCAACAACAACAGAAGAGAGTCCAATGGCAGGAATCCAACCAGAATGTGGTGGAAACCCGGAGCCACACCAAAAGGAGACCCTGATTGTCAATCTCTCTCAAAGGACTCTGACAGATATTGAGGCAAGAGTCCTAGAAAAGGGTCTTGGGTACGTTCCAACTCCCAGGACAGACAGGTTTCAGGAACAGTGTGAACTACAAAACTTCTTTCGGAAGGTACGCCTTAAAGCCTTCTTTAATGAGACACCAACACCACAACAGACTGATTCAGGCTTACATAATGCCTCAACCTTTACTCCCAACAATGGGATGGTACCGAATGAAGTCTTAACCTTTGAACAGGCCGTGCTTAAAGAGCTTGGAAGCGGGGTAACCAAGAAACACTTCAAAAACATCTCTAATGAAGAGTTGACGGCTGTTAACTCTCTGGCCAACGACACCTCCATAACCATCAAACAGGCAGATAAAGGGGGAGCCACTGTGATAATGGCTACCAGTGACTATGACATTGAATGCCAACAGCAATTAGAGAATCAACAGTACTACACGCCTATCGCTAGTAATCCCGAAACACGATTACACCAAACCATAACATCGATGGTTTTCTCGGCAGAAAGCCAAGGGTGGCTAAGCAAAAAGGAGGCAGCATTTTTGGTTAAAAAGGATCCTAAGACTCCATATTTTTATACACTGCCAAAAATCCATAAGGGCGTTCATCCAGTCCCAGGTCGGCCCATTGTATCCGGGATAGACTCGATACTTGAACCCCTGTCCAAGTTTTGCGACCACTTCTTACAGCCATTGGTAAAACAGACACCCACATATCTACAGGACACCGCAGATGTGCTACGTTTACTAGCAAACTTCCCCAACGCCAGTAACATCAGTCTATTGGTCACCCTAGATGTAGAAGCCCTCTACACCAACATCCCGCTGAGGGCCACTCTAGGCGTGATTGAGGAAGTCTTCAACAAAACAGCGTGGGACTCATCTACACCTAGCAGTTTTGTTTTAGAACTAGCAACACTGGTTTTGACCGAAATGTGTTTTGAATTCAAAGGTCAATTATACCATCAGACCCAGGGAACTACCATGGGGAACACCATGGCCCCTAGTGCAGCTTGTTTGTACATGGCCTCTTTTGAAGAGGAATTCATTTTAAACGATTCTAACCCATACAAGGAAAATCTATGCCTCTGGAAGAGGTTTATAGATGATATAGTGATCTTCTGGCAAGGCAATGTGGATACATGTAACGACTTCTGCGTGTGGATTAATACCTTGAATCCATACCTCAAATTCACAAGCTCCATGTCAGATAACCAAATTCCGTTCCTTGATCTCTTGATAAGGCTAGACAATGGTATCTTGAGCACAACTATATATAGGAAGCCAACGGATCGCAACAGCCTTCTACTGTTTAGTAGTTGCCATCCGCGTGCCCTTAAAGAGAACCTCCCTGTGGGACAGTTTCTGAGACTCCTCAGAAATTGTAGCCAACTGGAGGATTATAAAACAGAAGCAGAAACATTGGCAAAAAGTCTAGCGCAACGTGAATATCCCACACGCAGTATTGCCCTTTCTAAAGAACGCGCAAGAAACAATAACAGGGAAGCTCTATTAGAACCCAGACAAAAAGCAGAAACAGAGATGTTGACATGTGTAACAACATACACTCCAGCCTCCAATAGGATACAAAATGTCATCAGGAAACATTGGGGCATATTAAATACTGGGAGTATGACCCTAGAACAACCACGATTTGCCTTCAGACGATCAAAGAATCTGAAAGACATACTGATCCACACCAGGCCTCAGACACGAATGGTTAACACACAAAGACAGTTGTGGGACCTTCCACCTGTTCAGGGTCACTACCCGTGCAGCACTTGTACAGTCTGCGCCCTCACATCTGTGACTAAGAATATCATCTTCAATGCAACCTTCACATGGGAATTGCGTAAACACACAAATTGTAATACGACAAATTGCATTTATATGATTACGTGTCCCTGCAATCTCAGATACATAGGGATGACAACACGTCCGGTCAAAGTGAGAATGACGGAACATCGTAGTAATTTCCGGTGTCATAAAGTGAATACCAAAATGTGCACACACTTTTTTAACACCAAACATTCACCTGACTCTTTTCGTTGGGTGATTCTAGAAACATTTACTAAAATCAGCAAAGAAGCTCTGTTCTACAAAGAACAAAGATGGGTGCATCGTCTGTCCTCTGACAGACAAGAACTGAATGAGGACATTCCTTGGAGCGCTTTACGCACTTAAAAACTCCCTTGGAATAGCACCTTATCACAGCATGACCGACACCTACTGATCTTCATTGGACCCAGTACACTAAGATTCACATTTATGTGATATTACACGTTGGAGATTCTCTGCTAGAGATGATAATGAAGCCTTATGGTGACTTCTACTCCATTCCAAAATTGCCCCTAAACTTCCCAAAGATTACAAATTGCCCCCATCCTCCTTTGCTTCTTTTTACCATGAATGGAGGACGCGCGAATCTCACGCTAGTTGTCAACCAAGATTACTCTTATAACTCGACACATTACTTATTAGGTTACTTTCTTATGTGCTTTTCACACAGTGCGGGGCAGAGCAATATATATCCTTAGTAGCCCAACGTCCGCTCACCATGTTTATACCTTCTAGTTTAAATAAGATGGATGCCCGGGCGGTGAATGTTCTTTTAATCTCACAACCTCCAAAACCTAGTACCAGACAGGGGTTGTTTCCATAACCTTTAAATGTAGAAAATGACTAGCTACTGAGGCCAGGGTAACCACTCCAAGATGGCGCCCACAGTATAGAGAACAGCACACTGACTGTCCTCACTCACGCGAGCGGTCCAGCAACAGCTGGTAACAATCAGGAGTTAACAAGGAGGAGCAGTGGGTATTTAAACCGGGCCATTTCACTATACCACACCTCCCGGTCCCGGCAGCAGTGGGTAGGTCCCTGGACACATTGTGTACTACGCAAACGTGAGTACTATGTTAACCTTTATGGTCTGTTAATGTTCGGCACTCTTAAACTAGCTGGGGAACCCTATGTCAGGGTTTACGACGTTTAACTATGCAGATGCACCTTCCCAACCTCCTTTACTTTTTATTCCAACTCCAGTAACAGATATGACGCCTGAATTGTTCCACCATAACTGGGATCAGTTTTTAATGATGTGGGCAATGTTAATGAACTACCCCTGAATGATGTGCAGATAGTGTGATGTAGGAACAAGTCACTATATGTTCTAAGAGGGCCCACATATTCAACCCTACAGTTCTTTAAATAAATACACCATTAACTTCGCTAGCTGGCAGCTTTTAACTGTTCCTTTTTATCTGCATACCCCTGTAGTATAGGGGAAGTTCCTCATATCTTGACCTGCCGGGGATTGATGAAGCAGTAGAACATCCCTATTAGGGTGAGTCTTGTGCTCTTTCTGTAGTTTTTAGTTTTTGTGCTCTTTCTGTAGTTTTTGGTTTTAATACACGGATGTGGTCACTACACACATGAGCAATAATGTGACCACTTCAACATATGGCACCTGGTGTTTATATGCCTGTTACACCCCACCACTGTGTGCTGTGATTTAGACACACAGGGAATAGGACAGTAGTGTTTGATACTTGTGATATTGGTTTGATAGCATACATTAATATGTGATTTTCTCTCCATATTAGGTAGAACCAGAACTACCAGTCATTAGACAGAGTAAGTCATGGTGGCCTAAATCCCAAACATTAATCTATTTTAGGTTTCCGGCCCACCTTAGTGTAGATAGTTTTTAAACTTTAGGTCCTGACGAATCGCCTCTAGACTAGTAGAACTGCGAAGAAACATGTTGACCAACCACACGGAAGAGCGCCACACCTAAAACATTAACTTAGCATTGCGCCTTTCCTCTATATTTTTAATCAGGGTAGGAGACCCCACAATTAAAGTTATTTTTGATGGTACTCCCAACCCTGTTTTAACTCACATAAACATCACACACCACTTATTCATCTACACTCACTAAAATCTCTCACACCCACGGCACCAGACGGCTATTTGGAAAAAGATCTCCGCCAAAGTGCCCCTCATCGGGAGCCTGTCAGGCATTGCAGCGCCGGCCAGACGAGGAGCAGCCCGATGATGAAGCATGACACCCAACTGGGTGTGTGAGGGCATTACATTCCAAAGAAATGGATTTCCATCTCTTTCGACTCTGTAGCCTACTGTCCCTTGTATATTACTACATTCTAGATCACTCAGGAACAGCACAACTTTAATTTTCATATTGCTTTTGGGCAACTGTGCTGGACCTCATGTATAAAAGCCCTTTGTCCCTCTATTTGTGAATACAGAAGGAGCAACTGCCACCCTCTCAACGTGTAAGTGCGGTGGGTTCTGTGTCTGGTGTATCCAATGAAACGCGTGTGTGCTTTGCGCAACTCTGTAGTACAAGTTTAGATCCGGGGCTCCCAGCCCTCCCAAATAGTAAGGAAGAGTGAGGACCTTCCATTGCACTCTTGGTTGTTTGCCCCCCCACGCCAGTTTGGTTAGAATAGTGGTGATAGTTTTGAAAAAATGTGCTGGGAGAACCATCGGAATGTTTAAAAATAAGAGTAAAAACCTCGGCAATATCACCATTTTCATTAAAGAGACCCGTCCCAAGAGAGATATAGGCAATCGTATCCATCTTTCAACGTCGTCTTCTAATTTAGTAACTGCCCTCCCATAGTTTTCCTTGAAAACTGTCTCCGGGTCCATATGGATTTGTATGCTCAAATAGCGCACAGGCTCAGTGGTCCAGGTTAAAGGGAAATCTAGCTCTATGGGAGTAGTAGTGGGCGTCAATGGGAAGATAATGGAATTAGTCCAGTTGATTTTTAACACTGAAAGCTCACCAAAGCGAACAACTTCTCTAAGTACAGGGGACAGATTGTCCGCAGGGTTCCTGATATAGAGCAAGGTGTTGTCAGCATACGAGGACACTATTAAATAATAAGTCAGAAACCTGAGCCCCCGGAAGCCAAGATATTCCCTGAGGGCACAAGCCAGGGGCTCCGCAACCTTAGCATAGAGAAGGGGAGACAGCGGGCACCCCTGTGTAGTACCCCTGGAAATGTGTACTGGGGCAGTGGCCATATCCCCCATGCGAATTCTAGCAGTGGCCGAATCATAGAAAACTGCGATTAACTTTAAAAAGACCCCGCCCACTCCCATCCTTTCTAAGACAGCTTGCATAAATGGCCATGCGACCGAGTCAAATGCTTTTTCAGCGTCTACAAATACCGCCGCGGCCTTGACCTCAGGGTTGACATGTTGGAGCGCACCAAAAAAAGTACGCAAGTTGTATGTTAGATTGCGACCTGGAACGAACCCTGCCTGTTCTGTGCTTGCCAAATTTGGGACCAAAGGAGCTAGACGATTAGCCAGTATTTTTGAGTAAATTTTAGTATCAACATTCAGCAAGGACAACGGGCGGCAAGAAGAACATTCCTCAGGAGGCTTACCAAGCTTAGGTATAGTGACTATCATGGCTTCACCCATTGTGTGGAGGCGTCTCCCTGTTTCGTAGAGCTCTTCAAAGAGCGTGACTAAGTGTGGGGTCAGGAGGTGCTTAAATTCTTTATAGAAGGTCACTGTTAAGCCATCCTGCCCCGGAGCGCATATGACGTAGTGCCTTGTGTATTTCCCAGGCCTCTAGTGGTCTCATCAGGTGCTCTCGCTGGTCATTGGTGAGCCAGGATAACTTAATGTGTTCTAAATAATCCTGAATGGCACTATCGTTTGCCTGAGAACAAGAGCAATAGAGGGTTTCGTAGTACTGCCGAAATCGGTTGGCAATATCCTCAGGCTCCGTTAATAGCTCACCCCCCTCCGACCGTATCGCAGTGATCATAGATGCCTCCCTCTTTCGCCTCAACAAAGATGCAAGCGTGGCTCCTGGTCGTTCTCCCTCCCCATAGCTTCTAGCTATCGCATATTTCCCCATGTGTTGGACCTCGCTGTCAGCATCTTCCTGATATTCGGCTAGAGTTTTTTGCAATTCATCATCCCCCGCTATGGCCCCATCTCAACACAATGTCGTCTCTAGTTCGATCAAACATTTTTCTAGACATTCAAGTCTACTCCTAATGGCGCAAAGCACCCCAGAATGTTTAGATATGACGATACCTCTAATATGTACCTTGAATGCTTCCCAAACCGTGGAAAACTGTGAAACCAATCCTATATTATTTGCAAAGAAATCTTTAATGGCCTCCGCCATCTCAGCTTTGAAAACAGAATCTAGCAACGAGTATGGGGGAAACCTCCAAGTAAACGGAGCAGGCTGTTTCTGGGGGCTCCGCAGAACTAAGAGTATAGGAGCATGATCCGACAGGGTGCGCGGGTGGACCTTACAGTTTCTCACCTCAGCATACAGTGCCCGAGACAGTAACCAATAATCTATTCTCGTATGAAGAGTGTGTGGAGCTGAATAGTGTGTGTAGCCCCCGCCCCTGGGTATCGTGTCCTCCACACATCCACCATATTAAGTCTTACTGTTGTGTCTCTGATGAGTTTTGCAGCGACAGAGATTCGGCGCTCAGGGCCCCCTGACCGATCCAGTGCTGGGTCTAGAACGCAGTTGAAGTCACCCCCCACTAACAACGGAAGAGTTGCGTCAATGCCCGGGGTTGTGAATAGGGAGTGGTAGAACTGCGGATTATCGTAATTGGGACCATACACATTTATAACCAGTAAACCTAGTCCCTTCCGCCTACACTTGGAAATGGTGTACCGCTCCTCTACATCCGTCATAACCGGGTCAATTTTATATCCTGATTTTGGGTTAACCCACGTGAGTACCCCTCTAGCATGGGAAGTGAACCCTGAGGCATGGAACGAACCCTGCAGTACTTTCTGCGACAGCATCGTACTATCCATGGGCAGGTGAGTTTCTTGCAGCAAAGCTATATCGACAGAGTGTCATTTAAGATAGGCAATGACGTTTCGTACCTTGCGGTGATTGTTTAAGCCTCGGACATTCCATGTTAAGAATCTAATAATCTGGCCTGGCTGCTGTGTCATCCCAGGGAAAGGTAAGAAACGGTAGGGAACAAAGTAGAGCTCGCGCTGTCCTCCCTAGCAAGCTGGTTTAAATAATTGAAGTGCACCTCATAATCATTTCTTCTGCTATGACTCAAAGAAAAACACCCAACAAATCCCCCCACCCCCCGCCCACGTTGCATCAACCCCAACTTGACACAATCGGTTGTTTCCCCCTCGTCACAACTCAAACAATTATGGCATAATGCCATCTGGTGGAAAACACACAGGGGCGGATGTTGCCTCTCCGCCAAAGTGCTCATTTTCATCTAGGGTACCTCCCTCCACCCCCTGCAAGCGCCCCGAAGCAGCCCTGCATTGCTGTTCCTTGGTATAGTCCTTGAGCGCTTTCTGCAGGGACTTGGGGTCCTGATAGATCTTGGAGACACCATTCATGGTAACTCGCAGGCGCGCAGGATAAAGCATAGCATAGTCTAGTTCTTGGGCCCGTAGCGCCCGCTTCAGTGGAGCAAACTGTCTGCGTGCCTACTGGACTTTAGCTGTAAAATCGGGGAACAGTGAGATTGTGGAGCTCTCGTATTCTAGTGTCCCTAGCTCCCTGGCTTTCCTCAGTGCCGCATCCCTGTCCCTGTAATTCAAGAATTTAGCAATAATCGGGTGTGGAGGCGCCCCCGGAGGCGGCCTCGGGCCCAACGAGCAATGCGCCCGCTCTATAACAAACATTGCATAAAAAGTGTCACTACCCAGCCGTGAGACAAATAGGGTTTCAGTAAATGCCTCCATATTGCCAGTGGATGTCGACTCGGGCAGGCCCGTAAGGCGAATGTTACTCCTTCGAGATCTAGCTTCAAGGTCCTCTGCTTTATCTTGCAGCTGCATTAAGGCTTTTCCCATCTGTTTCTGTGTTGCGTCTGTTTCCATATGTGACTCCTCGACTTCAGTGATGCGCCTCTCTGCCATATCAATACTCTCCGTGAGTTTGTCGAGTCACTCCAACATACGATCAACTCGGTAGATCAACAAGTCTATCTTCCTGTCAATGGAGCTGAGACTGGATTGTATGGTTGCCAGTATTTGACAGAAGTCTGCCAGAGTCTCCTCACCCGTAGCTCACTGCTCAGGGAGGGATTGAGCCTCATCAGGCTCTCGATTCCTGGTCTTACGCTGTTCGAACTGGATCTTGGCTTGGAGTTTGTCCACCTTCCCCATAGCTGCTAGAATAGTGCCCCAAGGGAATTGCCAGGATCAGCTGTAGAAGCAAGATCACAGCAGCAACACGACAGTCCGGCGCGGTCACTCCTGATAGCCCACTGACATGCAGCCTCCACGAGCCAGGTACTCAGCAGCGGGAGCCGATAAAGGACTCAGCGAATCTGGTCCTGTTCTGATAAGCACACTGGTATGCACTGTTGGGGTGTGACCACTGTAGATGCCACCAGCTCTCCTACCTCCCTCAGTCACTCATGTAGGATAAAAATATAAGTGTCTGGCAAAGTGAACACTAGACTGCTGGGCCGTCCTGTTGGGCTGATCACACCAATGCACGCTGCGTACTGAGGCGCTACGGTAATGTCTGTGCGAGGGAGCTCGCCCCGCATCAGCGCAATCCCAGCAAGGACCGCCCCGGTCGTTGATGCGAGAAGGCAGGGGCGTCAAGCACGCCTAGGTATCTTGCGACGCTTCAGCGCGCTCCCCACATATGTTGAAGCGGCCTCTCGCAATTCTGCATCAAGGTTCAGCCGCTCCACCAGTGTTGTTATCAGGGGAAATGGGGGAGACCCGCAACTTGCAGTGTAGGCAGCCCCCACAACTCACTGCACTTGTATCAGGGCAAACAGGCACCACCAGACTCTTTCCGGGGAAATCTCCAGCTGAGGTACCTCAGAGCGCCGTTCTAAGGCCAAAGGATGTCCCCAGTCGTTGAAGCAAGAAAGGCAGGGGCATCGATCAGGACAGAGTGTCTTGCATCATTACATCGCGCTCCCCTTGTATTGTGGAGCGGTCTCCCGCAACTCTGCAGGAAGGCCCAGCCACCCCACCAGCGCTGTTCTCGGAGGAAATGCGGGAGACCCGCAACTTGCTATGTAGGCCGCTTCCACTACTCACTGCTCACGCATCAGGGCAATCGGGCACCACCAGGACCAGGCTGGGGAAAAACGCCAGCAGAGGTTTGTGAATACGCTGGTCTGGGGCCGAGACCCGGGCCTCCAACAGCGGTTTTTGCCATGCCCAGGTGCCGGACCGCCGGGCCGACCGTGTTGAAAATAAGGGATATGCCACCGTCCAGTCTGCCCGCTTTCGCCACTCACCAGCGGGAGGCGGCACCGCCACCGCAATCTTCAGGCGAACGGGTGCCTCATGACCATCGGAGTACCGCCCCTGGCCCCGTCGGCGCAGCTCCGCAACCCGCAGCAGGGCGCAGGGAGAGCGTAGTCGCACCAAGCTGTATCTTCGCTGTTAATCGTTGTAGTAGCCCCAAACTAGCGCTGATCACTGCCGGAGGGCTTCCGACACCACAGGCGCCCAGGAACGTGCGGTTTAATATGCTGATTCTGCCAGGATATTTAAGGATCGAACTATTGCGCAACGGAGCTCAACTAGCAAGCGGCCATCTTGTTGAGCCGGCAAGCTCCGCCCCCGCTTAATGCATAACATAGTTTTTAAAGTTAAGCATGTACCCGGAGTCGATAATAACATTGCAGACGAGCTATCTCATTTTGAGTGGCAGAGATTCCGGGGTTTGGCACCCGGAGC
Source organism: Calotriton arnoldi (assembly GCA_963921515.1). Taxonomy (NCBI): domain Eukaryota; kingdom Metazoa; phylum Chordata; class Amphibia; order Caudata; family Salamandridae; genus Calotriton; species Calotriton arnoldi. Next base: position 422,950 of record CAWUFW010013402.1, read on the forward strand.
AGATCTGCAGAAGACTCACGTTCCCCAGGAGGTATGGGAATTAGCAAATTGAAAGCTCAGCTACTAATTGAAAACTCCCTGGCAAAAAGCACCAAATTGGCTTACAGGAGAGCATGGTTGAAATTCCTTGAATCAGGCGCTTCATTCAGAGCTCGTAGTACCAGAGGACTTGAAAAACGCATGGATGACATAACTAATTTCATAATGTCCAACATAGAAAGGAATATTTCTGCAACAACGTTAGCAGGGAAATTAGCAGCTGTGTGTTTCTATGGGTAATTCTTTTGGGGATATGAACCATCTGTGGGGGAGATGGGGAGAAGAATACTCCAAGGATGGGCAAAAATAAAAAGAGAGGACAATTTACACGAGAACCTATTTCCTTGAAACTCTTACTTGATATGACAAGGAGGTGGCAATTTGTTTGTTTCTCTGATATTGAATGCCATTTATTTAAGTTATGCATGATTTGGTTATTTTTTGGAGCATTCAGAATATCTGAGCTGTTGGGTAAGTCAAAGAACAAAGGGCCATATGTATCAAAAAGAGTTTTGCGATTCTCAAATTGCGATTTTTAGCGAATCGCAATTAGAGAATCGCAAAATGCAATGTAGGTAGGATTTGCTAAAAATTTAGCAAATCCTACATATTCCTTATTTGCGATTCGCAAATTGAGATTCACAAATAAAGAATACCTTCCCATTCATTCCTATGGGCTAGGAGGCCCATAGGAATGAATTGGAAGACATTCTCAATTTGCGATTAGAAATTAGAGAATCGCAAATTGAGAACTCAATTTCAAGGTTGCAAGGGTGCCAAAAGCACACCCTGTTGAACCCCTGAAATATGCATGTGCGCACATTTTGCGCATATAAATGCGTAAGGGCATGTATGTGCGACATATGGCACTTTTAAAAATCAAAAAAGTGCTTTTTTAAAGACAATCGCAAATTACCACCAACTTGAAATTGGTGGTAATTTGCAATTCCTTAAGGCCAAATAGCACTTTTCTGGTGCTTCCAGAATTGCATTTAAGGAATCTCAATTTGCAATTCCTTAATTGCATTCGCAAAATAGAGAATCGCAAATTTTGCGATTCTCTATTTTGCGATGGCCTTTTGGGATGATACATCCCAAAAGGCTTTTTCCCATTCGCAAACGGGCAGATTCTGAGAATCTGCCCGTTTGCAAACGGGAAAAAGGCTTGATACATATGGCCCAAAGATCTTACAGTTAAGAACGTTTTTGTTTATAAAAATTCAATAGGTATTTTTCTGGAAAAATCCAAGACGGATCAAATTGGCAAAGGATCAAAAATAGTCCTACAAAGAATAGATGGACTGTTATGCCCACTAAAAGCATGGTTAGATTTTAAAGATGTGGGAGGTGCTTCTTTGGAATTTGCCTTTAGGCATCAAGATGGGTCCCCCCTCAAAGCTTCACAGATGCTGGCAGTAATGAGGAAAGCCTTACAAAAATCTAGTAAAAATCAGTTTAAATTTGGGACACACTCCTTTAGAATAGGTGCAGCTTCAGAAGCCGCCAGGTTGATGTTTTCAGTCAAGGAATTTAAGAAATTGGGGCGCTGGTCTTCTGACTGCTGCCTGAGATACATTAGAAATTTAAATGAACAATGTTGACTTTCCAAATATATTAATTGTTGTTTCTTTCTAGGTTACGCAGCAGGTCTTGCATTATCACAAAAGGCCGTTTGGATAGTTAGACATTCATTTGTTAAGTGGGCGGCAGAGCAAGCCGTGAAGAGACATTTTGGGAAACATTTGGGTTTCCGCTCGGATGAAGTTTCTATTGTTTGGTGGGGAAAAAGTGGTATTAAATGGGGTCAGTTAATGTCTCTTTTCAGTGAGTTGTCAACAAAGAATCAACCTGAAGCTATACTGATTCATCTGGGAGAGAATGATCTTGTGCAGCTATCAGGCCTGGGGTTGCTTATAGAGATAAAATCTGATATTGAGTTGTTAGTAAAATTATGGGCTCAAACGAAGGTGATCATAACAGCGCTGATGCCCAGAAGGGTTTGGAGGGGGGCAGAGAGATTCACTGCTGTAAAAAGAGCGAGGAGGAAAGTCAATAGGGAATTACATCGCTTTTGTAGCATTAACGCAATGTATTGGCTGGCTCACAGTGATATCACAAAAGAGGACTATCAATTTTTTCGATATGATGGGGCACACCTTTCATTAATAGGTAATGAGTTATACATTTTGAATATAAAAGAAACTCTTGATTTAAAAGCTTGGTTTTAATGGATAAGCTGTTGGGCGACAGCTTTATGTTTTTCCCCTTCTTTTCATCGCTACTCCCTCCCTCCCCTCCCCCCTCTTATCACAGTTTTCTGCCTCTCACATCAAACCACATGTTTTTCAAAATATTCTCTTCAGCTAATGCAATAAAGTTTTATACCTGTTTGGCAACAGTGTGTTTTTCCCCTTTTTTCAAATAATTTTCATATTTTAGTAGCCAAGTTGAAATCTCTATATTTGTTATTTTAGGAATTTGAAAGGGGGGACAGGAAAAACACCTATACAGGGGTTTTCCTGGTAGCAGAATTTGAGGAGATGGAGACAGGCAGGAACGGTTGGGGGTATTCAGACTAGCTTCGGACAGAGGGAAACAGGGGCACGAGGAATGAGGCAGGAGGTAGGCAGGGGCCGAAAGATAGGGGTTGGGGAGGAGAATTAGTTAGAACAATGTTGGGGAAGTTTGTTGTGGGGAATTGTTTAAGGGCGGGGGTGAAAGAATATGACTCTGTATTAGTGAGGCCTTATTTGCATATTTGTAATACATGAAACTGCTTACCTGTCCAATCGGCCTTTTACCCCATTTTGGCCTGTTGGAGTGTTTATTGCCCGATAAGGGCTCCTGGGTGTGGCATTCATAGGATGTCCACCCCCGGGCAGCTTCAGGCTAGTGGAACATTCCAGGACAGTTAGGTAGGTCCTGATTGGCTGGCGTGTACCGCGAGTCAGTTAGAATGCGAACGTTAGGTTCGCAGTTAGTGAGGCGTTAGAGTTTGAGGTAGGCGTTTATAAAATGTTGTCCCGCCCACCCACCCTTAGAGTATATAGTATTTATCTAAGGTCTGGTTTGCAAGAAATTTTGGAGTATAGGTACATAGCGTCGCTTGGACACGTGGCAGAATTTGAGGAGATCGAGACAGGCAGGAAGGGTTGGGGGCATTCAGACTAGCTTCGGACAGAGGGAAACAGGGGAGCGAGGAATGAGGCAGGAGGTAGGCAAGGGACGAAAGATAGGGATTGGGGAGGAGGATTAGTTAGAACAATGTTGGGGAAATTTGTTGTGGGGAAATTTTTAAGGGCGAGGGGTGAAAGAATATGATTGCGTATTAGTGAGGCCTTATTTGCATATTTGTAATACATGAAACTGCTTACCTGTCCATTAAAGCAGCCTTTTACCCCATTTTGGCCTGTTGGAGTGCTTATTGCCTGAGGTAGCTGGGACTCTGGAAATCCGCAGCTCGGACTTTGGGCACCTCTTTCTGCCCTTATAAAAACGACTCAAACGGAAAAGCGTGCTATGTAGAGTACCGGAGTGTAGGGTAAGCATGGTGGAGTAAGCTCTACCAGAAGTACAGTGACAAGTAAGACTGAGAGTAAACCTTGAGTAACAAAGAGTATATGTACATCGATGAGCTTCATTGTAATGAACGCAGAAAATAAACCCTCACAATCAGTAAAAGGAGGAGAAATGCTCATGCTGGCATAATACAGGTAACTTATAAAACAGTTATGTTGCATTTTGGAAGTGTATATACATTTTCACTAATTGTTAGACATTCACTTATCTTGATGACAAAATTCAGCTCCAGGAGCAGAAACATTGGTTGTGTAGTTCCTTCAAGGGTTATTTTAAAATTTCATTTTTAACATTAGTTACTCCTCTAGAGCAGCCTTTCTGAGAAATGGTAACTGTGGCATGTCACTTTATTTTAGATTCAAAAGGTCAGGCCACTTGAATGTCTCAGCAGCAGACACTTTAACCTGTCCAATTATCTCACCACCCAGCTAGGAACCTAGGATAAAAATAGCTAAATGAAGATGCCTGAAACCGAAACTTTAACCCAAAAACAACGAGCAGGTGGTACTCGAAAGAACTGAAGCTGAGTGGATAAAATGTAAGGTGCACCAGACATGGTCTTGGGTCTGCCCTGCCGGATAATCCGATAAAGAACATTGGAAAGTTCCTGATAGAACTTCGCCCTAGTAAGGCTGGTAGGGTTTGGGGATGAATCATTAACAGTACTCGTTTGAGAATATTAGTAGATAGCCTACACAGCAGTGCAATCTTTTGACAATGCAAAATAAAGCATGCAATTGCTGATCTGATCTTGATGGCAAGAAGGAAGCCCATTTAAATATGGCCTCTAAGTTGTGCCTGCCAAGTAGTGCTGGTACTGTGTTATTAAAAGTATAGTACCCCTTTTAAAAAGTGCTAATGAAGAAATTACAGTTAAAAGAAAGACATGTACAGAGAATAGGTGTTACTGGCTTTGTTGAGAAGTACAGCTACTGTTAATTAGAAGTATAGCAAACATGCTTGGAAGTCTTGGTTGTGTCCCATTAAAATTTAACAGGACATCTGGAAAGTTCACATGCTATAATGTCCTTTGTAAACTATACAGCAGCCCTGCTGAGAAGTGTGGTTAGCTTCCCCACTGCTCATCAGTGTGTTTTATACCTGTTCACAAAGGTTAAAGGTGTGTCAGTTAGAAAAATCACAACCATACAAATTATGGCCTCACTATCTGAGACTGCCAATGAGTGATGAATGTACATGTCGTTTTGGCGCCCAATATCAGTCGGTTTCTAAACCCTCCCATATGTTTTCTGAGCCTACTACTCCCTTCAGATCAGTGATTAAGTGGGGGTGATGGTTGAGGAGCATGACATTCCCATACTTTTTTTAATTTTTGAAAAACAGTTCCCCTACTTTTTGTAAAACGACAACCATCCTGGGAGGGTTAATTCTGAGAGTTGAAATGCTTCAGCTGAATTGTCATTCAGGTAGCATCATGTGCTGTGAAACTGAGGAAGGGGCAGGCAGCTAAACAAGCCTTCTCGCCAGGGTGCCTGCTTCCCTGAAAGAAATGTAAATGTGCGCAACTGGTCAATCTGCTATTGTAAAGGGAGCTTGGAAGCTGGTGTTGGCTTTAATTGATGGAATCACTTGAATTTTTCTGATTACACAAATGTATTGTAAGGGAGCTACCAGTTAAGCTGTAAAGCGTGTGCTTATAAAAAACAGATCTAAAACATTTTGCACTGCTACAGTCTGGGTATTACTTAAATCAATATTTTTGGAAGCCCTTTTTTTTTATCTTAAGCATTTCTGCGCAGCAGCCTATCTTATACTGTCTGTAATGCAAGTTTAAAATAATGACTTACATGTTCACAGTGCTTTCTGTCACAGACTAACACCTTGTAGCACTAAACAGACACAAGCCACTATTCTTCACTATGCCAACGAGGATTTCATTCTGTGGCTCTCTGGTGCAGTGCATTAACTAATAGAGGTTTCATAATGTACTATAGTGCATTTCCCAACTTACTTGCATTTAATTTTCATTTAAGCTGTGCGCTATTTTATACGTAGTTACGTGAAGGTGAAAGACCAGAAAGTTGCAGAATATTTTGTCTGTTTAGTCACGCCTTCGACCACGCGCCCAAGCTCACTCACCCCTCCCCCTTTGCTTGCAACATCACAGTTCCCATACTTTTGTTAATGCACTTCGACCTCTGCTTCAGATAGATGGGGGTTGAGGGGCACACCAATTACACATTCATTTTCCACATAAATACATATGAGTGCTCTGCAAATCTTGTTTTTTTCTACATTTATTTCAAAATGAATGTAATTAGTTCATTTAATAGCTCTGTTTGGCCAGAAGGTATGCCGTACTCCAAGGTTATTTGGGAGGGGAGGGCAAACCTCAACACAGACTGTCCTGGCCATCGCAGCCCCCCTCATCTCTATCCTGTAGCTAGGGCCCTGCTTACAATGACAGTGTTATTATCGCATTTCATTCTATCAGTTGCCAGTTTCACCAACAAGAAAATGAGCTGGGTCAACATAAGCTGCCTAGTTCTACCGCTATTGATATACATCTGAAGGGAGTGGAAAACCAAAGGGGCACTTTGACATTCTTGCCTGTGGTAAGCAAGGCGTGAGGACAGGGCCGGCTCTAGGGCGGTGCGATGGGTGCCACCACACTGGGCGCTGATTCGGGGTGGGGGCGTCATTTTTGCAAGTATATTAACATTTTTAAAGCATCTGCTGCTGCGGTGCTGGTCTCAAGCAATTTTCAGGCATCAATTAAAATGTCAAGATAACTCTGTGATTAATCGTCTTCCTGGAAAGAAACCGGAGGTTTGTCTAGTGGAAGTTTTGACTCATTTTAAGGTAGCACAGAGGGTTAAAATGCCTGCTGCTAAGAACGTGTACCATGCAGTTCACAGAGTGCATATAATGTAAATAGGTCAGTGGGTTACTGCTTCTGTAAGAGAGATCCTTTTGTTACTTGCTGTTTATAAGTCAAATTCCTAATATAGAACATTGAGCTATTAACTGTCACTAAAGAGCTGCATGCAAACTGCAAGGTATATATTGGAACTACATATTTTTTTGCCCAGTCTTTCATTATCCTAATCTTTCCAAAAGAGTTTATTTGGGTAGAAAACAATTCTTATTATTAAAGAGAGCCCTAACAATGGTGTTACATTTTAAATTCTGAATTTGTGATTTTCCAGAATAAGGACTCTTAAACTATATTGCCTACCAGTATCAAAGACATGTCACTCCTACACTACACCTTGTAGTCCTGTCTCATGTAACATTTCCTATACACTGATTTACACACATATGATTTTCTCTGTGCAATGTGGGTGCGATGTAAAGTGCCTGACACCTTACACTGGTATGAGTAGTGCTATAATACTAAATGAATTGGAGAGACAGTGGTTATGGAGACTTGAGGGGCAATGTTAAAGGGTGCTAGTGAGGGAATCTGCGTCAGAGGTGGTCATTGGGGGGGCGCCAACAAACATTGACACACAGGGCGCCACCAGTGTTAAAGCCGACCCTGCATGAGGATTTCAGACGCAAAGCTTATCCATTGACCAAGTCTTCCACTCACCCACAAAATGTGTCACATTTATAATGCCTGGCCTATAGATTCACACGTGCATTTGGAATGTTATTGGATTAAAATTCGACTGAATAAACCTAACCTACATAAAGGCGTACACGTGGAAAGCTAGGACTTATGCAGGTTGTCATACATACTTAATGGAGTCTTACGGAACTCTGATGTGCATGCAAGTCATAGACGTTCTTCCACAAAGCATACATTTCCAGTATTTCAGGGAGACTTTGTGAATGAATGTGAGATTTAGTAATGCCTTCCCACAGAGTGACTATCTTCATTTTGCTCCCCTTTTTTATGTCTTTCTACCTGCTCTCTCTCCTCTTTTTCCAGTCTCTATTTCTCTGCCTCTTTCTCTCTCATTCACTAGCTTTCTGTTAAATTATGTATCCGTCTGTCTCTTTCCCTTCACATGTTGTCCTGAAGATAACAAGATTACTTAAGGCTTTTTGGGGCATATTCTCAAGAAATGGCGATAACTATCGCTAATGCTAGTTAGCGGCAGTTTCCTTATCGCCGCCTAACCCTGAAAACTATCGCCATGTTAGCGGCGTATTACCAAGCCGCTGCTACATGGCGATAGTATCAGGGTTAGGCGGTGAAAACTGCCGCTAACATTAGCGCGATGACGATAGGAATCCCGGCGTTAGCGGGTGAAATCCAGCGATAGGCCCATTAGCGGCAAGAAAACTCACGTTAGTCAGCCAAACGTGAGCTTTCTTGCCTCTAATGCAAAAAATAGCCTATCAGTCAACCTCCAATAGAAAATAGGCATAAAAAACAATAACATGCAGAATGGAGCAGCAGGGCCAAGTACAGCACACACCAACAACCCCTGCAAGCCAGCCAACATCCAGGATGACCAGGATGTGAGCCCTGATGCCTCGCTGGACCTGCGTCTGGAGCCTGGATGCCTCGCTGGACCTGCGTCTGGAGCCTGGATGCCTTGCTGGACCTGTGTCTGGAGCCTGGATGCCTCGCTGGACCTGCGTCTGCAGCCTGGATGCCTCACTGGACCTGCGCCTGGAGCCTGGAGTGGGATGTGGAGGAGCTGTGGAGTCGATGAGCCGTGGCGGTAGACATTGAGGCGTGACGATCGCCCGTACCTGCTGGTGACGTCTGGCAGGTCGCATGGAGACACGTTGCTGACCTGTGTGAGAAGACCGCCTTGCGACCCTTGGAGCTGTCAATGGTAGAGGCACTCCTGCGCACCAACGTGGTGAGTTCCGCATCGCATACTATGATCCACCACTACACCGGGGTGCACAAAGGGGAATACCAATGCTGTGTGCCGTCTCCCTGCATCACAGGCCCCATGATGTTGGACTGGCCGTATGCTGTGGAGGGTGAGGCCCCTGTGCTACGCCGAACTTGTGTGGCGTGAGTGCTGCAACTTCACGCCTAAGGGGGCCCTGTTGCGTCAACTGCATCGGGAGGTCCACCAGCGGACTATGCAGCGATTGCTGTACCCAGCCTAGTGAAATCACACCGGGCTGAGGCTCCTGCTGGCTGAGTCACAGATTTGGAGAGAGTGCAGTGGAGTGCGCCATGGTGTCAATGTCCAGGTAAGGAGAAGGTGGGATGCATAGCGCAGGAGGGCCGGGGGGCGAGTCGCTCAGGCCGACCACACGTAGATGACAAACCCCCAGTGGCAGCACTACCGCAATGGCAGAAGAGCGTTGCCCCACTGCCTCAAGCCGACGCAGGAGAGCAGGAGCTACAAAGACACAGGACCCGGCTTCGAGGTAAGACTTCCCTCATTTAAATATTTACAACACCCGCTCACACACACATCCCCGCGTACACGTCCCATCAAGTATTCTTTCCAGCGTTTACCACCTTACTGCTGTCCCGCCCCCCCCCCAGCACTTCTCAATGGCGGTCGTTGTGCGCACATGCACAGCGGGCGTACCACTTGTGTGCCAAAAGCACATACGTAGTTACGACGCATGTCATAACATCGCATTCCATTCCAATGCATACTAATACTAGGCACATTGCAACAGTAGGGTAGGTGTTGCATAGCGGAGACATAAATATCACTATTCCCACGTCAGTGAGAGCAACCCAAAACTAACCTTTGCACCCCAAACCCAACCGTGAACCCTGGAATTCCTTTTTGAGCCCCCAAAACACACCCCAATTTTCATATTTTACCCCAAATGCACACCCCAATCTTCTTATTTTACATCCGAAACCCATACCCACCCGAAAAACTTTAAATTACCCCATTACTCACCTCACAATGCGTTGTAATCAAATGCGATGTAAAGGCACCTGCGTTGTCGGAGTTGCATTGTTAATGATGTACTGCCTGCATTGTAATGGTCGTCTCCCGTGCCAAAGGCAACCCATAGGCTACGCCGTTTGCGTCCGTCTGCCCCTGGACCGCGCTCAGCACCAAGGAGCCTTCCTCTTGGACACTCCACCGCTACAATGCTAGCACCCTCCTCGCCATCAACCCTGGACGTCACCTTGCCTGCCAGGACCAACCTCTGCTCCGGACCGGACATCGCCATCGCCATCACTGACGGCTGCAGTATCACCCGCAAGGAGCACCCCGACCATCAAGGAGGCGGCATTGCCATCACCTACAGAAGCAGACTCCGACTGACCACGCACTCTAATGACCCAAGGGTGACCATGGACCAGCTCAACTCCCAGATCCGGACCAAGCCCAAGCACATCCTCTGCGGCACCCTCATGTGCAGGCCCCCCGGGCCATGGCCCCCCATTCTCCAATACCATTGTAGACCTCATTGCACCCCAGGGTCTCCCATCCACCGACGACATCCTACTCGGTGAACTCAAGTTCCACCTGGACAACCCCAGTATCCAGGACACCACCCCCTCCTGGGGAAAGTCCCCTACATCAGATGCAAGCAGCAAGTCACCTCAACATGCCACATGGCAGGACGCACGGTCGAGCATGTCACCTCCGCCAGTGGGAACATCAATTACAGCCACAACAGGACTCTCCTGGACTGACCATCATTGGTAACATCACGTCTTCATCTTGCCCACCAGACACCACCGCCATCATCGCACCCCCTCGCAGCTGGATCAAGGCCATCGAAGAACGTCTCGTCAACTCCCTCCGCACCAACACTCCACCAATGCTTCCAAACGATGACACCGCAGCGCGCAACCACCACCGATGGATCTCCAACAGCGCCGACATTCGGGCACCCCTCATGAAGGGCACTGTGTCAGTACCTTCCGCCTGCCTGATGGCAGGCGTGAGGGTGACGCAGTGCCACAGGGATAGGCTGGCCCCATGCATTGCTGGAGTTGCGTCATGGTTGTGACACGACTGCAGCAATGCGTATCTTTCGCGCAGACAGATACGTCAGGATTCCTGACGGATTCCTGACGTATCTGTCATTACTTGCGTCATGGAGCACTGTCCAGTGAATACAGCGCATCCATGCTGTCGCAAGAAGGGCGTAGTGAGAAGTGTTGCAACGCTGTCTTGTCCCAGCGCTGCAACACTTTTCATGACTGGGGCCCAGGAATGCGCACTATCTTATTGATGGTGCGCATTCCTGCACTGTAGTTTTGTCGCAGGGCAGTGCTGCAACATTGCTTGCAGCGCTGTCCAGCACCAAAACCTGCTGGGATGTGGCCCTAAGTGTTCTCCCCATTTTTAAGACCAGCTATTTTCTGGTCTTAAGTTCCAGCAGCTAATGGGCCTTAGCGGCTGTTTTTTAACGTATCGCCGGACCGGGCGATCGTTGAGAATATCGCGAAGTGGGGTTAGCGTGCGTTTTAACACGGGAACGCCTACATTGCATATGATTAGCGTTAGTTGTCGCTGACATCGTTGGGATGTTATTAGCGCCCGCTATCACCAGTAAGATGTCGCTAACGGCTGTTAGCGACAGCTTGTGAATACAGCGATAAAAATATCGCCGCTTTAGCGGCAGAAAAGTGCCGCTAACGCGGCGATGTCGCCTTGAGAATATGGCCCTTTGTGTCTTTGTGAACAACTAGAATCGGCTGATGAACAATAGAAATGGGCACCTATTATGGTCTCATCACACTCCAGAAGAAAAGTAATGTGCGTTTTTTTTTTTTACAGTATGAACGTTTGAACTGCCTCTGTTTCAAAACATCATTTATAAATGCTGTGTGATCCACAAATTGCACTCTGCCCGTGAAACTTTCGCTGCATGCTTTATTTAGCCAGAAAAAAAGAAAGTTTTCCTCAACAAAAAAAAAAGCTACTATACTATAGCAACTGCTGTTAGGAAAATTGCAGATCTGGCAGAGACTTTGAAGGCTGAAAGCGTTCATTTGAAAGATAACTATGCAAGGCCCCAAATACCCTGCAATGTGGGTAATTTATCGCCTGCTGTGCAGCGCGTGAGCATCCGACTGCCATGCCACAACATTCAAAGCGCATTCTGTATGGGGGACATCTCTACAGGGGAATCGCGCTTAGAGCCTGCACAGAAAATGAAAGCACGGGGCTAAAATGATAGAGATTTTTAAGGTTCCTATTTCATTCCAAATCCCCTGTCTGTGAGCTGAAAGGGAGACGGGAAACAAAGCAGCTCGCGGCATTTCTAAAATTACAGGTCTTGCCTGTCAGCCGGAGCCATGGCAGTTTGTTTCCGCCTTTTCATATCCCCGTCCTCCAATTTACCTCACTCGCTTTCACCTCTCAGAGGCGAGTAAGTAGGAAGCTTGTCCTGACTGGAAATCATTGCAGTCAGCCGCTGCTGCTGGTGTCTGATGTGCTACCGTTGGCCGGCTTTTAACTCATTCTTTAAAAAGAGTTTCTGTAGACACTTTTCAAGCTGAGCGCTGGGGATGACGCATATTTCCACGCATCTAACATGCCGTTATGTGAGTAAGGTAAAGACCATCTGCCCGTGCATTATTCAATAATTATTAATCAGACGTTATGCTTTCAGCAATCCTGGTACGTGACTTAAAACATAAATTACAAAGAATACATTGTTTAAGTGCAAGTTAAAAGCTAGAGATGGGCTAGCCACAAAATTCAGAGACAGAGCACAGCCAAGGGTCTGGCTTGGCTCTAAGTGCCTGTGCCTGTGCACGAGCCGAGCCTTGAACGTATTTGGCATGTAAATCAATCATGCAATAAACCGTGTACAAATATGATAAAGTATTTTCAATATTCAAAAAGTATATATACTCAACAGGCGTTTCACCTTAGTAAATCAGATTATATCACTGAATTAAGAGGTATTTATTAAAAGTAATAGCTTTTAACTGGAAACTTAGAAACAGTCCTGCCCCGACCAGACACAATGGCATTAGAGAACTGAAGGAGCCGAGTTTTCACGTTCTAGATCCACTCTAGAACCTCGAGTCGATGGTACTTTTTCACAGCATGAAATGTTTTGGGGGGGAGAGATCGTTAGCAGGTGAATCATTTAAATTCCAATTCACTATGACTCTTAAGAATCACAGACTACCAAATGGGGTTAGTTGGTTTATTACAAAGCCAAAAATAACTGAACGTGCAGGCACCTCAAGATGAGGTTGTAGAAATACATTGGGACTAATACAAAGCCAAATCTACGAATTAAATTAAGGCGGTGCAACATGCACAAGATAATTAGTTCAAGAATCAGGATACAAAAGATTAGGGAACAAACGTCCAAGTTCCCCTGCATCGAAGGTTCATGGGAATAAAGCATTAATCTGTCCCTACACTAACACTAACGTGACATCCCTAAATAAGCATTTTGCGGGGCAGGATCAGTTAAGGTGTCAGCGTGTGAGGTCTTACTTAGAAGTCTCCCCACATCAATTGGGTCAGGTAGCATGAAGCTACAGAGCTCGTTCTAAGATGCTCTCTCTCTTAAGGCAGAGAAGAAGTGCAACTGGCTCTTTCCCTACCTACGATACATCAATCCTACAGGTGGCTACCCAGGATCCTTCACAGGTCACGCCATCTGGTCAAGCCACGTCCTCACAGGTTCTTTGCCATTGGGCAGCGATGCTCCCGAGCGGTGCAGAGATTACCTTGATTTCCAGACTCTCACCAGTGAGAAAATACAATAGTTCTCCATTATCAGTATCAAGGCTCAATATGTCCCCTTCTCTTCTTGCCTAACTCCTAAAACAAAGACATTATTCTAACTAACAAAGATGATTCTTCAAACTGCAACAGACATGTGAGAAAGAACAGAATCTAGCGTGCACATGAAATTAGATTATTAATTCTAATGCAAGAGCTTTCATGGAAAATGCATTTCAGGCCTACAGAATTCAGCTACCATAATAGAAGTGAGACATGAGCTTTACGAAGTTACATAGAAATTGAATCATGTATAGTTAGTAATTTCACCTACATATAAAATGACACGATTAGTAAGTACATTCAATAATGAAATAATTGTCTATGGCACAACATGTGTTTTCAATTAATATTCTCTGCTAGTTACTTTCATTATCCACGTTATTTTCTTCATGTATTCTACATTTTGGCCTAAACACATCACGTTGATGTTATCACATTACAAAATTCTAACACTAAGGTTAATATGACAAAAGATTATATGTGGATGCAGTCTACATGTGCGATTATAATGCACCCCTACAATGAAAAGCGGAATTTTTAACTACATCAGAACTAAGATGCAAGTCAGGTTTTTGACCTGTGTGCACCCTGAAATCATGTATTTCAAGTTCCTCTCATGTGATAATGAACAATAAGGAGGCTTTTTGAAATTAAATATTTGCCTATGATCACACATTGCGAACATGGCAGCTAGGATTAATCATACGTTTTCTGGTCCACACTGTGCAGTAAAGCCACAAGATGGGTATCTTTTTCTGTCTCCCAATGTACATCAAAGGTTAATGCTTTGTCTTCATGTTGTGCTGCATGAAGTAAGAGTGTTGAGGCAAACAGAAGCCATATGAAAGCTCTACTTATTTTGGGCTTGAGAGTCCAAGATAACCTCAAGCTGAGTCAAAGCCAGTCTTCTTGCTCGCACACGTCTATTAATACGATGTAGTGTTTTGTGCTGCAAATAAATGCATCACAGCTTTAAAGACACTCAAAAGGTGTAACAGCAATGCAGTTTAAAGACTCTGCTAATACTTGTTGGAAAACGAGGCAGCATCTGTGAGGCCTGCACAAATAACATGACTACATTTGTCCTTCACTGGGAACCAAACACCCAATTGTAGCGCCTGACTCTCAGAGGGTAGCGTTGCAGAGCAGTCTGAAGCTTACTCAAGGGAGGTGGTGTGGGCTAGTAATCGCCATTTGCAGGTGCGCAGAAATAACACTCAATAATTGATTGTCCAGTCTGTACTTTGCTTTATAAAAGTAAGAGTACATTTATTAAACACACACACTACTCAATACTATGCACCAATTTACAAATATACATAAGCTGTTGGAATTACTTTGTGACATTGCATAACATCTCCACCCCTCCCGCAGGGGGGGTGGGGTCTAGTACCACCACTCCCATGTACGCACATCATCTTGCCCCTAATGCAGTGTGTTGAGCATAACCTGGAGCGAGGGCCCTGCGCACTGGCACCATCCCAGTGGCGACCCACCCCATTACCTCAACACGCATTAAAAAATAGGTTCACCTGCCCTAGTGACACATAACCCTGACTGAGCATCTTATATTGACCATACAGTATGCACCCCTACATCTTCAGGGCTAACAGTCGGGGTTGTTCCTCACTTAAGCGCAGCAGCAAGAATACATGTTTACGCATTACCTTAGAATGACAGTACTCATCACATTTGTTGGACATTAGAATGCGTTGCAATTACAGCCCCTAAAGGAATCACAGATGAAATCACCGGATTACGCATATACAGCCAGACACCCTAGCAGGAATGTCTGGCAACATAACCCCACTTTGCTTATGACATTACCTTACACAGGTATTTCACATTACATATGTGACCTTCAGTCCCTCTAAAAAGGAATAACCGTTAGTAAATGCAGCTCTGGTGCAATTACACCTCTTCACCTACAGGGAATGCCCTTCACTCCATGAAGCACTTCGCCATACACCCTCAGCTGTAGAACAAAAGTTCCAGCCCAGAAGGTGTAATAAAGCAGGCTGAGCCCTTGAGCGGTTATCCTTATCAAATCCCTAGGAACCTTAGGGTGGGACTCAACTTCGTGCTGGGGGGAGACTGCGCTTCTCCAGTAGCTCCCCCAGCACCCTTGCACCAAGTTGGTGGTGACCCCGTCCTCCTGGGGCCACCACAAGCACCAAACCAACAGATTCTCCAATGCCTGGCAAGGCATTATGGGGCGCTTTGTGCTCCCTTGATGAATAGGTGATGAGCGGCTCTCCTGCTGCGCCGGGGAGAGCCGCGCTGATCCACTAGCGGCTTCGCCGCATCCCTGGGTCTTGGTGGGGGGCCGGTCCCACCCGGACCCCCAGGTTAGGGACACGGCTCGGGGAGCCCACCCCCGGCCGCTCCTGCCAATTCTCGGGGGCCCGGTCCCACCCGGGCCCCGCAATGCCTCCTCTCTACGGCTGGGGTCCCGGTCCCACCCGGGACTCATGACGGCCTCCTTCGTTGGAGGGCAGCCTGGGGAGCCCACCCCCAGCTGCCCCCGCCGGCTCTCCGTGCGGCCAGCTCCCTCTTCCGCTGCCGCGGGAGCCGGCCTCTTGTTTCTGGTCTGCCTGCTCCGGCGGGCAGACACGCAGGATCCCGCTGTTCGGGCGGGGCCGCGGGGGAGTGCGACAGCACTCCCCCCTCCATCCTCTCCACACCGGGGCCCCGGAGATGGGGTCCCGGGCCCACGGACATCTTCGGGGGGCGCGACGGTGCTCCCCCCATCCCGGACTCTTCGGGGCCCGGGGATGGGGTCCCGAACCCCCTCCTCCTTCTTGCGGGGAGCGCGCCGGCGCTCCCCGTCTTCGGTTGTTTCGGCGGGGGCCAGGGTGGGCTCCTGGCGCCCCGCTTGGGGGTATTTTCACGGGGAGCGTGACGGTGCTCCCCGACTTTGCTTCGGGGCCCGGGGTTAGGGTCCCGGGCCCCTTGGGCTCATTTTCGCGGGTGCGCGACGGCGCTCCCCCGACTTTACTTCTTTGGGGCCCGGGGATGGGGTTCCGGGCCCCTGGGCACCTCTTCGCGGGGGGCGCGACGGCGCTCCCCCACCTTCCTCTTCGGTGGGGGCCAGGGTGGGCTCCCGGCCCCCATACAGGGCACCGTCGCGGGGAGCGTGACGGCGCTCCCCGTCTTTACTTCTCTTTAGGGGGCAGCCCCCGGGACCTGACCCACCCCGGGGGCATCTTCCGGACCGGCGGCGGAGCCCCACGTGCTTCGTCGTCGGTCCCATCAAAGGTCAAAGGTCGCGTACCTTCTGGGGGGCATATCTCAGCCCCCAGGGGTCCGATCTTCTCCATTTTCGCGTCTTCTTGCTCCGGGTGGCGCTCCCCAGCCACTGGGAGCACTCTCCTTTGCCCTCCAGGTCTCCAAGAGGGTGCATTCTGCAGGGAGCGGTCTTCACTGGCTCCCTGCACCAGACTTTCGCCTGGCTCTCCTCCTGGGCCTCTCTTCTCCCTGCGCAGAGGCCCCTGCTTCTGCACACCGGTACTGGGCTCTTCTTCTGGTGCTGTTAGAGGCCTGGGGGGCAGTCAGGGGGTACCTCCTTCCAACTGCCCATTGCCAGGCTCCAGCACCTTCCGCCTCAGCAGACCACACCCCAGAGAGAGCTTCTCTTCCTGTTCAAGCACTTTTTAAAAGTTGGGTAGGGGGCTGGCAGGAAGTCTCTGTTTGTCCTATCAAACAGCGACACATCACTTCCCTGCCCCTGCTCCCTCCTTCTTGTCCAGCCTCTGGGCTGGTTCAAAATGGCGTCGTCCAGAGTCTCTGGCCACATGGTCTCTGAAACAAGAGCCCTTCCTCCTTGGTGCAGCCTGGTGCCTGGCACCAGTGATAGCTGCTGATGGATGGGCCTGTAGCCCCACCCATCTTCTCTTCGTGGAGAGGAGGCCTTAGCTTGTGGAAAAAAAAGGTTATCAATCCAGCCAGCTGAGGTCAGCCCTCAGCCTGGCCCTGGTTATGACTGACTCAGAGAAATGTGACATTTCTGGATGACCCAAAAGCAGTACAAATATGACTTCGGACTCTGCAGAATACTTCTTCTCACACCCGTTACAGTGGACTTTAGTGCATGTCTGGAATCTGTAGGCTTTAGGAAAGTGACACTAGCCCAGGGGCTCCACTTCCCCATAGGGGAATAATGAAGTGAAAAACACAGTAAAGCACACTGACTTTCCCTGGCATGTTTCTTCCCAGTGTATAAAGCCTATTCCATGTCACCACCCAATTCTGCATAAGTCCTGCCACACCATTCACTCTGTAGCTGCTCCTGGACTGCGCACGCCAGGAATCTCCCCTGCGCAGCCCCTACACGTGTGCACACGCATGTACACAGGTGTCTGCATGTAACCAGCCCGGTGCCCTTTACTCCAGATGCTGCGCAGCGGCCTAGTCAAGCTAGGGGGACACCAGTAAAATCCACATGCAGTCTCTTTCATCATGAGTTCACTGTGGGTGAGTCCCAACTTATGAGGCTCTCCCACAGTAAAAGCTCAACAAATAGGTGCTCAAAAAGTGAAAAATCCGGGCGGCCCAGTGTGTCAGAACCACCTTCTAACAATACTGCATAACAATAACATGCATTGGCAAAGCCAAAATGTCTGGTATATGATGCCAGCCTTTTCGCTTTGTCAATGCCTGTTTTGTTCTGAAAGAATTTTTATCAAACTTTGTTGTTGGGAAAGCTGATAGGACCTTGTCAATCTAAAAAAAGAGTTGCTGAAAACAAAAATATTATTTGTTGTCAAAAACACAATTTCCATAGTACCCATGGCACAGAAGGGAACTACTTTGTGTGTGGATGTGCTCCTTGTGAAAGGGCAGAATACTGTCACAGTATAGTGAAGTTTGCCAATGACCAAAGTGGTCTGACCTCTTGGCCTATGCTGTATGGTGTAGCGGGTGGAAGAAAAAGTATGAGTGACACCACAACATGCCAATGGATGAAGAGTGCTGGGTGTAAGCTATTGTCAAACCTAAAAACAGAGGGTTCCATGAAGCAACTGCTGGCTAATGTGATATTTTGTTCTATTTTTAAGTAATGTTTGTGGGGAATAAAAACACTAAAGCAATAGCTGACGTTGCATTACTCAGTTCAGAATCCTCATTGCCCTCTGACTCAGAATTCTTCAGTTTCTAGGCAGGATGCGCAATGCCAAAGAAATGCAGCCAAGAGGATTATGCAGCGGCGGCCAGCGCAGGTAAGTGCGCTGGGGTGGGGTGAGAGGGGGAAGTCGACAGACGATGGAATAGGTAAAAATAAATAAATAAATAAAACCTATTCCATTGTCTGTTGACTTTCTCCTCCACCCCGCTCCACCAGCCTGCCATGCTTACCTGCACTGGCCGCAACTGGGATTATACCCAGGGCCATAGCTATGGGGTAAGGCCAGCCCATGTTGAGGTTTGGTCTTCCCAAATAACTTTGGAAACCGGCAGAGCTGCTGGTGAAACAGAGAAGTTAAATGAACTGTATTTATTTTTAAATAAATAAAGAAAAAAACAAGAACAGCTTAGCACTTGTGTGCATCTATGTGGGAAATGTATGTGTAAGTAGTGTGGTACCCCTTTCTTTGTATGAATGGTGTAGTAGGCTCAGAAAGCTTTTGGGAGTGCTTAAAAACAAACTGATGTGAAGGCAGTGAAGACAAGGGGGCTGCAGACATGCCCTGCATGCGTTTGTCTCTGCATGCGTAGAGGGTGTCACCTTGAACAAGGACTGCTGCATTTGGGAAAGAGGAGGCAGTCTGTTTATTTTCTGGACAATTGTGACTTCATCCTCACCTAAATGGGATGCACCATTCAAAAATCAACTTAGGTGGAGAGACTAGCATAGAGCAGGATCCTGGGTCCAGCCTGTGAAATGATCGGTCAGTGGCAATCCTTGGTACCTGCCTTATGCCTACTTTGCTTCTGGTTTTATGACTGCACATGGAACTAGAGCCCACCCATTTCTATACTTTTATTCAGAATTTGTTGAGGGATCTCAGAAGTCTGTCCTCTTTCTTCTGTGAAACTGCATAAAATTATATTTAGTTCTCATCAATGTGGCAGATTTAGATGCTTATTACGCATACAGCGGTCAATATGACCACCGTACTCTCGGTGGCGGTCTGACCACCACCACACTGAGTGCCGCCGGGGATTCAGGATCCTGCAGCAGTCGTGCAGTGGTCACGAGCAACAATATGCTGGCGGTGCTGCTGCATCACTGCTAAGCATATTATTGTGGCTTTCCACCACCCCTTTCATGGTGGTGAGCCTGCCATGAAAAGAGTGGTGGAGAGGCAACTGCCGCACGTGGGCCTGGGGGTGAATGCAGGGGGGCACATTTTGTGCCCCCCTGGATTTGCACCCCCAGTTCCTGCACAATGTGTGTAGGAAAGTAGGATCTGCTTCTTATGGTTACCCCCACTTTTTGCCTTTTTCACCCACTGTTTTGACTAGTCTGGCTGGAATCCTGCTATTCAGGACCCCAGCCTATCTGCTTTCTCCCTTAAATTGCAACATATGTACTTTGGTACACTTCAGATTGGATACTGGGGTACCCTTATAAGTCCCTAGTATATGGTACCCATATACCCAGGGCATAGGTACCCCAGAGGCCTCCCATGGGCTGAAGCATGTATTATGCCACCCATGAGAGGCCATGCAAAATGGAACTCTAGGTCTGCTACAGCAGCCTGTGTAAGTTGGTGATTGCACCACTTACTTTAGATATAGGTTCACTATATCTATATATATCACTACACTTAAAACCTTGTAAGTCACCACTATAGCAGGCCTTAACAATCCTGAAGGCAGGGTGCTGGGTTTTGCATGAGAGGGTGCTCTTGCATGAGCAGGGCCCCTCTGCAGTCTTCGGAGACCATTCTCCCGGGCTGTACGTGATACTACCAGACATATAGGTAGAGATGCATTATAACCTGCCGGTAAATGCTATCTCGAAAAAGACTGCAACGAAGTATGTCGTGTTTGGCGTCAAACACCTTGGAATCATACCTCCACACCAGTAACTGGTGTGGGAGGTATGATTCCTCCCCTCAGAACCGAGGTTCTGGGGGTACCTAAGTCTACTGGTACCAACTTTCTCGAGCCTTACAGCACAAAATGGATGCTGCCAGTCACAGACACGATTCTGCCCTCCTGCTGCTGAGCCAAGCTCGAGCAGGGGAAGGCAGCACAATAGGCATCCTGTCACAGGGAGGTGTTACCACCTTCCAGACAGGATTTAGTGTATTGGGGCTGGGTGGGTTCACTGTCTCCGTGCCAGAAAGTCTGCACGAGGGGCACACTTGGTGTGCCTGTGCATAGTCCATTTCAAACCAGTTCTAGGAGCCATTTGCTCCTGCTCTGGCGCAAAACTGGACAAAGGACATGGGTGTAGCCACCCCTCTGTCCTGTCCCTCCCGTACGAGGGTCCCTAGAATCTGTCCAACCCTTTGGGTATAAAATGGGTTACCTGGCTACAGGATATTAGATTTTACGTGGACAAGATTCTGCAAGAAGATACCACTACACTTCGACCGTCTGGATACGCTGGACTTCGATGGACCTCCCTTGGGCTCGACTTCGTCTTCCCTTGCTGTCCCCAGTCTCGCCACTGTCCGTAATCCATACAGGCTCCATGCAGGACCCTGTGGACCTCCAAGACAACAGAAGAATCTCCCTTGGAGTGAAGGAGCCACTCCCCTGCAAATGCAGGCACCGTAACGCATCTGACCAGTTTGCTGACGCCAAGCTCCTGCGGACTCCGAAGGCTCCAGCAGCACAGGACGTGGGTTTCTTAAGGTCTACGAGATTGAGCTGCCCTCTTATCGAGTTTTAGGCAGATATCCCTCGTTGGGACCGTATAACCCGTACCCTTGTGCACTGCTTCCATTTGCAGCTGCACATGCTTGTTGTCGTGCAACAATTCTGTGCATTGTGTCAATTGTAGCCCTGACCCCAGCAATTCTCTTCTAAGAAGAACTCCGGCATCTTCGCCCTCTGTGCCCTGCTAGCTGGTATCCTGTGAAACCGCCTGAGGCCCCCTTGCGACTCCTGTGCCTTCGGCCTGTGGGTCCACTTGAGGGTCAACTTTGCTTTAATTGGGCTCCCCTGGTTGCTCCAGGCCTGCCCTGATTCCCCTTGCTGTGGTGAGTCTCCTGGTCCTTGCTGGGCCAGATCGACACCGAAATTGACCATATACATTGTTTGCCGCTGCCAAGGCTTAATTGGTGCTCCCACCAGACACCGACCACTCAGCACTTGACATCCTTCACGGGAAAGCTTGTATCCGGCTCCTGGTTGTCCAAGACGTCTCCAGGCCCGCACAGCTGAAGAGTCAAGATCATGTCAACACACCTGAAGCACCCAACATCGGTGGGCATTCGTCTACCGAGCCCCTGGTCACTCCAAAGTAACCCAGACTCTGTCCCCTCTGCTTTCATGTTATTCTCGTCTAGAATTAACATTTGGATTCTACCGGACACTTTTCTTCCTTCCAGCAGCAGCATTTCTTTGTTGACATCCATAGAGAACGACAAGGGTTTCTGACGCCACTTCGCACCTATGCACCCGGCTCCTCTGGGATAGGTAACTCTGGTACAAAGGTATCTACAGGTGGGGTGGCCCTCCAAACTCTTAAGTTCCAAGGGTTGTCTTCGTAATCTGCTGGGAAGGGTCCTTAATCTCGGACTTTCCAACCGCGACTTTCCTATGGAATTGTATGGAGCACGCGGTCGTGTTCTCACACTGCACCCGTCCTCCATGGGGTCCCTACTCACTCACCTTGGGTGGTTCCTTGGGGTCCCAGCGATTCTACACCTTCTAGACTAGGTCTAGTCCCGACTCGTGGTTCTTATACCACTTATTTAGTATATGGTTTGGTCTCCCCAGGGAGCCCACTGTGTATTGTGCTACTTACGTTTGATTCTTTGGAACTGTATTATTTGATTTGTGTTCTATCCTCGTGTAGAGGATACTAGAGAGTGTTATATATAATAAATACATATTTTTATAACTACTGTGTGGTTTCCCTTTCATTTAACCAATACTATATGGTTGCATTCTGGTAAAACAAGGTGCTTAACTTTCCTTCAAGACTTAGCCTGAAGGCTGCTCTCCATAGCTACCACTAGGATAGCTTTCAATAAAGGTTATCTTTGACCTAATCACCATAAGGGTTGTTTGGACTGATAGAAGGTGCCCACTTTCATTAGTGGACAGCATATACCAGGCCAACTTCTCACAGTGTGGCATGCCACACAGTGCAGGAACGTGCAGTAGGCACTCTCACTGCAGAGGTCTGTGTGTTAGGCTCTACCGGGTGCCTAACAGCCATCAGAGCGTTGCTGCATTGCCTGCCATGGATTACAATCATAATATGGTGGGTGGGCGTACCATGGCCTTGGCGGTCCTTCAGCGGACTGTGATGTGGCGGCACCGCTGCAGGAACACCAAGTCGTAATAAGGCCCTTAGTCCCAATGTTGTGGTACACTGCAGCATCCATGTAAACACCTATTTGAATGATAATCAAAATTTGGAGTGGGTTGGAGTTTTCGGCACATCCCAAAGTTTTCTCAAGGTAAATGATGGCAAATTAAGCCCACCTTTATTTACTTGGTAAAAAGGCACAGTGAAAACTAGTGCATGCAGATTTTGGTGTGTAAAACATGGAAAATCCACATGTTATTACCCATTTTGAAGGAGAAAACTCATAACAGGTACTACTTAGCGCACTCTTAAATACGGAACCCTACGATATCAATATTTTATCAATATTTAACGGGTATGATAAATATCACAGTGGTATTGGGGTACATATAATCGTGACCTAAATGTGCTTAAATAACACTAATTGTCTTTGACTTTCCACAACTGCCCTAGTGGATACTGTACTAGCCCCCTAGAAGTTAAATCCCATCATGCTGTGCACAAAGTTGTTGTTGTATGTTTTAAAAGGTACCATTTTTACACTCTATTCCTTCGAGTAGAAAGAATACTGATATTCCCAAAACACTAAAATGTGTTCCATGTTTTAAAAACCCAACATATCGTGCTATTTTTCCCTACAAGTTACAGTGAGATAATTCACCCTCAGTGCCACACTTCTAGGTTATTTCCTTTGCAAGGGGTTATGACACTTAAACACTTACTCCTAGATACAGGTCTGATAACACGTACATGCTTGAAAATGCTTTAATGAGCATAAACTACAGGCAATTTATTAATGGGTTTCCAAGGTAACTCAGATATGTTGTTGTAAACCCACTGGGTGGATGTGCCAAACCTGTGGATAGGCAGCACATGAGATGGCACAACTCGCTTCTGAATGTGGTGTCAATTACTTTACTGTCTGGGAATGAGAGGCAGAAGCTTATTCTTAACTATACCAATAACTTCTGTCATTCTCGTTGCAGGTGTAACCCATATATTCAGACAGGAGGATTTAAAGAAACCAGCATCCTACCACAGTCTGTCCAGCATCTCACGCTTCTAT
Organism: Calotriton arnoldi; assembly: GCA_963921515.1. Taxonomy (NCBI): domain Eukaryota; kingdom Metazoa; phylum Chordata; class Amphibia; order Caudata; family Salamandridae; genus Calotriton; species Calotriton arnoldi. Next base: position 446,693 of record CAWUFW010013402.1, read on the forward strand.
CTATGTACAGATAGAAAGTCCCAGGTACATTTTCCAAAAACCAAAATCCAAAACCCCTAAAGCAACAGCTCCACATAGTCTGGTCATAGACCTTCATTGCAATTTCCAATTCATAGAGCAAATCCTCTTGTAAGACATTCCTGGTCCTCTCTTCTGTGGGTGCCTCAATATCTTGATGGTGTATTTCTCTATGTTTCCTTCTTTGAGGAGGAAGGGAAATGGTTATCACATTTTGTCTCTTTCTAAATAAATTTCACTCCACAATAACTTGTTTAGGTGTGGTGGCAGGTGCTTGATGCTATGGGCACCTCTCTCAAATCTATTTAATTGCTGTTAATACCGACATTATATTACCAGAAACAAGGTCACTTGTCAAACTATTAGATCCTTTTATTTGCGTGATGCTTAGTGCCTCTGTTTATTATTAATCCCTCCCACTGGTGGACCTCCCTGAAAGGGCAGCACCTGGTGGTTCCTACCCTCAATCATGTATCATATTTTACCTACCTCCAGGAAATTGGCAGGTGCTCCTCTTTGTATCTCTTGTATTTTCTTAATAGTTGCACCACACTTTTCCCTTGTTGAGTCCAGATTTCTTTCACATATTTCAGAAGCCCACAATGATCTCTCTTAGCACAGCATTCTTGTCTTTAGTACTAAACCTGACTTCTGTGTTTTTGAAAGTCCCCACATCGTGAATGCCTTTTCTTTTTTCCTTGAGCAGAGAAAACCAAACCCATGGAAATACTTGAAGGTAGCTACCTTGTCCCTCGGTTGCCTGAAGACATATATACACAAGTGTTAGAAACTGGGGGCCCTATTCAGAGAAGTAATCTGAGACGAAAGTCTAACTTTACAACTTTTGGTATTCACAAGGGCATTTACGAGTAGTAAAGTTAGACTTTTGGTCTAAGTTTAGACCAAAAGTCTAACTTAAACAAAAGTCTAACTTTACTACTACTAAAGTTAGACTTTTGGTCTCAGTTAGACTTTTGGTCTAAACTTAGACCAAAAGTCTAACTTTAGTAGTAATAAAGTTAGACTTTTAGTCTAAGTCAGACTTTTGGTCTGAACTTAGACCAAAAGTCTAACTTTACAACTCGTAAATGCCCTTTGTGAATACCGAAAGTTGTAAAGTTAGACTTTCGTCTCACTCTGTGAATTGGGCCCTCGGTTTCTGGTTGGCAGTGGTATGCACCCTGTCCAAGCAGGAACCGCAATCCTAGTCAGGGTAAGTCACAACACACCCTAAATTAGCCTGTGCTCACCCTTTGGTAGCTTGGCACAGAGCAGTCAGGCTTAACTTAAGAGGCAATGTGTAAAGTATTTGTGCAACACTTCAAACAGTAACACAGGGCCAACAGCCCAAAAAGACTCACCACCAGGTTAGAAAAATAGAACTCAATTTTATGAATAAAACGAGTCCAAAACAACCAAAATCCAATAAGTAGAAGTCAAGATATGACTTTTTAAAGATTAAATGTGAAAATAGCCCTTAGAAGCAATAAGTGCATATGTGGGAAATCTGGTAGCATTGGACTGGGACAAAGTCAAAAGTTCAGGCCGACTGCGATGGAGCACGGGCCGGATACAGGGACTCTGCAAGGCCCGCTGAACAAAAGTACCTTGATCCTTGTCACAACAGTGAAGATGCGACGCTCAGCCGAGGGATGTGTCGGTGTCAATCCCGCAGTCGAGGCAATGTGCAGATTTCCTCCATGCAATGAAGGCAATGTGCCAGTTCTGAAGATGATGCACCGGTTACGAGATGCAATTTTTCAAAAGCCAATGTGCTGGGTTCCTCCACTGTGTCGAGGGAATGTGTTGATCGTCTCTCTGCAGTGGTGGTGATGCGGTCGTTCCGATGATGATGCGGTGGATCTGAGTGTGATACGCCGGTTCTGTTCCCGCAACAGCAACGATGCATCAATTCTGCTCTACTAGCAGAGGATGCATCGGTTACACTGGAGCAAGTACCTAGGTCCACTTCCAATGGACCAAGAACAGGAGCATGGTGGAAGACTGTTATATCCCTGAGTCTTCAAATCAGGAGACTAGGCAGTTGGACCTTGGAGTCTGGGTTCAAGTGATGTAGGTCCAGTCTTTCCACAGTTAGTGAGAGCAGTAGGCAGCAGTCTTCCAGAGCAGCATTCCAGCAGAGTGGCAGTCATTTAGCTCAGCAGTTCTTCCTCATGGCAGAGTGGTTTCAGGTCCAGAAGCGTACTGTCTTAGTGGGGTCAGAGACCCAGTACTTATACCCAGTTGTGACTTTGAAGTGGGGTGACTTCAAAGAAGGATCTTTGAAATGCACAGAGGTCCTCCCTTCCTGCTCTGGCTCCAGATTCACTTCGGGGGTATGCAGCCTTTTATGGGTGGACAGGACACGGCCTATTCAAGTGTACATGTGAGGCTGTGCCAAGCTCCTTTCTCCCATCCTCCCAGGAAGACCAATCAAGTCACACCTAAGTTCTGCTTGTGTGCGGCTGTACAGAGGAAATACGCAAAGTCCATCTGTCACCTACCCCAGACTGATCAGAGACAGGCTGCAGGCACAATAGGGCTAAGAGCAAGAAAATGGCAACTTTCTAAAAGTGGCATTTTCAAAGTTGTAATGATAAATTCAACTTTACCATTAAAGAGGATGTATCATTAGAAACCCATAGGTATAAAACATGACAGATCTACTCCCTCTCAATCAGGAATTACAGCTTATTAAGTGTAATAAGTAATCTCCAATGTTATCTTATGAGAGGGGCATATCCCTGAGTCTTCAAATCAGGAGGCTAGTCAGCTATCCCTTGGAGTCACTCTGGGTTCAAGTGATGTAGGTCCTGTATTTCCCCAGTTAGAGAGAGCAGCGGGCAGCAGTCTTCCAGAGCAACAGTCCAGCAGAGTGGCAATCATTTAGCACAGCAGTTCTTCCTACTGGCAGAGTGGTTTCAGGGCCAGAAATATACTGTCTTGTTGGGGTCAGAGACCCAGTTGTGCCTTTGAAGTGGGGGTGATTTCAAAGAAGGGTATTTAATGTGCACAGAGGTCCTCCCTTCCTGTCCTGGCTCCAGACTCACTATTGGGGGGGTTATGGACCAGAAACAAGCATCCTGGGACCGGTTTCGGGGCATCACCCCTCATCAGCCAGGCTATCTTGAATCCAGTGGCACAGTGAGCCCAGGACCCACATCTGGGCATACCCGGCGCACTTAGGGCGAGAAAGCAAAAGACACACAGATGATAGATGGAATGCAGAGCAAATCAAACATTCACTCCCAGTCAATAGATCTTGGTTAAATCCATCGTTCTTTTGCTCACCATGCCACCCCAGTTTAGACCTGGCCATATGCAAATCAGTCTTGACCCTGTGCCTCATGGGAACAATCCCACAAGCAGCATTTAATTTATAGCTCCTGGGCACATGTAGTGCACTTTACTAGGGATGTATAAGTAAATGAAATGTGCCAATTGTGGATATAACAATCAAATCATGTTTAGGGGACAGAGCACATGCACTTTAGCACTGGTTAGCAGTGGTAAAGTGCTTAAAGTCCCAAAGCCAACCAAACCGAATCAGCAAAATATGAGGCAAGCAGGCAAAAAGTTTGGGGGAAGGCCACCCTAAGGCTGTCAGGTCTAACGATACACATTCACAAACACACATGCACACACACAAAGTCTTGTACACATCATACCACAATCATAGCTGCTTCAACCCTTTTTTGTATGGCACATTCAAATTCCACTATAGATTCTTCCCCAATTCTTCAGGCTATGAAGCTCACCAAATCCGATGACTTCTAACCTTTCTCTTCTTTGTCTTCACTTTTGAACCTGTTGTTAACAGTGATACTTTTTAACCTTCCTTGTGTACAACATCTCCATAGATTTGTTGAAGTGTGTTACTTCTACTCCTTCTCTATCCTTCCTCTCACCTGGATCTGTATGAACTGCAGCTGTCCCAGCCCTGTCCACTTTTGTCTTCGATGCATGTTGTTAGACCTGACATCTTTTGCATGGTATTTCTCACACCTTTTGCCGTCACCCTTCCTGTTAGCGGACTTTGTTTTTGTTGTGTTTCGGACTCTGTGCACTTTACCACTACTAACTAGTGCTAAAGTGCTTATGCTCTCTCTTTCAACTATGGTAATATTGGACTACACCTAACTGGCCCATTAAATTAACTTATAAGTCCCTAGTAAATGATACTACAGTACCCAGGGCCTGTAAATGAAATGCTACTAGTGGGCCTGCAGCAAGTATTCTGCCACCTACTTAGGTAGGCCTCCAAAACATGTCTCATGCCTGCCATTGCAGCCTGTGAGCAGTGTTATACTGCCAATTCAACTTGGCAAAATAACCCTTTTGCCAGGGCTAAACCTTCCTTTTTAATAAACATAAGTCACCCCTAAGGTATGCTCTAGACAGCCCTTAGGGCATGTTGCAGTGTATTTAAAAGTACCAACCACTAAAAGTAGCAGTGTAAAACATGCCTTAGACATGCCACTGCAGACTGTGTGGGCAATGTTAAACTGCCATTTCAACCTAGCAAAATAAACCTTTTACCAGGCTAAACCTTCTTTTTTAATACTTATAAGTCACCCTTAAGGTTGGCCCCGAAGGCTCATAGGGCAGGGTGCACTGGATTTAAAATGTAGGAATAATTTATTTAAGTTTTACATGTCCTGGCAGTGAAAAACTCCTGAAGTCATTTTTGTAAGGCCTATCTCTCCAATTACATAACACTGGGTGATCTTATTACATCTAATAAGTGCTAACTTTAGATTGGGTGTGGATAGAAATATACTGTTTATACTCGAATTAATTGAAGTTTAAAATCCTCTTTAATGGTGAAGTTGGTGTTTAAGAATCATTCTTAAAATGCTACTTTTAGAAAGAAAGCATTTTCTTCTCCTGACTGTAGGAAGGTGGAATCTGACTATATGGTTGCCCCCACTTTTTTTATGGTGTTTTGCTGGTTTATGACTTAGTTGGACTGGGATCCTGCTATTCAGGGCCCCAGTCTATCTGCTTTCTCTGTAAAATGGATTCCATGTGCCTTAGGCACATCTCTGATTGAGATCTGGAGTGCCCTTATAAGTCCCTAGTATATGGTATACTATGTACCAAGGGCATAGGTACCTCAGAGGCCTGCCAGGGGCTGCAGCATGTATTATGCCACCCCTGGAAGGCCATCCAAACTGACACCACAGGTCTGCTACTGCAGCCTGGGTAAGGTGGTGCATGCACCTCTTACTGTGATATAGGTTACCTATATCACAAAATACATACACACCTAGAAACCTATAAGTCACTCCTAAGGCAGGCCTTATCAATCCTAAAGGCAGAGTGCATGGTTCCTATGTGAGAGGGTGCCCCTGCATGAGCAGGGCCCCTCTGCAGCGTTCGGAGACCATCTCTGATGCTGTTTGTAGTGCAGCCTGACCATATACTCTTAAGCGCATTATATCCTCGCGGTAAAATGCTAACTTTGGAATGGCTGCACCTAAACATGTCGTGTTTGGTGTCAAACATCTTGGAATACTACCCCCCGCCAATCCTGGCGGCGGGGGTAGCATTCCACCCTTCTAGAGGGAAAGACATGTTAACTCTGGCTTACCCGGTAACTTCTTTCTGAAGCCCTGGCATCACAAAATGGATGCTGCTGCCACAGACACAAGTCTGGCCTCCTGCTGCTGGACGAAACTCCGGCAGGGGAGGCCTGGACAATAGGTTTCCTGTTGCAGGGAGGTGTGACCACCTCCCCAGACAGGATAATGTGTATTGGGGCTGGGTGGGTGCACTCTTAGAGTGCTTTGAAGTCCTGCACTGGGGGAGCAAAGGCTCCTCTGTGCATATGCCAGTTCAAACCAGCTCAGGGGCTACCTGCCCCTGCTCTGGCGCGAAACTGGACAAAGGGAAGTGGGTGTAGCCACCCCTCCCTTGACCCTCCCATAGGTGGGGTCATAGAGTTAGTCCCTCCCTGTTTTACTAGTTAAAATGGGGAACCCTTGCCACAGCAAGATTAGATATCCCTGGACTAAACTTTGAAACTGAATCCTGGACCTTCGACGCTCTACATCACGATTAGAGGACTGAAGAATCTCCCTTGGGGTCAAGGAGTGACTCCCCTGCTTGGCAGGCACCAAAAACGATAACGACGGTCGCAAACTACGCCGCTCCCGCCGGAGTCCGAAGTCCCTGCAGCCCAAGAAGTGGATTTCCTGACTTCCTCAAGGCCATCGTGAGTCCCCAGCGAAGCTGAGGCAAGTGGACCCCACGAGTGACGAGGAACCGCGACCCCTGGGTACCGTGCACTATTATCGAGTGCAACCCCTTCACAACGTTCTACGAACCTGTGCTTTGGACCACGTGTGGTCCCAACCTCCAGCAGGAATCCCTCCGAAGATCAGAGGCCTACACCGTCCTGAGTGACCGTGGGCCCCTGTTGAGTGATTCCGCCCGAGGTGTCTTCGCGATCCCTTGCCAGCCGGCTCGTGGGTCCCCAGAAGACTTTCTAAAGAAACCAAAGGGCTCCCCTGGTTGCTCCAGGCCTGCCCTGACTTACCCTCGCTGGGTGAGTTCCCCAGACCTTGCTGGTCTGCACCATCGACAATCTTCAGCTACATCAAGACTTGCCGTTGCCAAGGCTTGTTGGGTCCAATCTGGTCGCCGACACCGCAGCACTCGACAGACATTGTGTACCAGCCTGAATCCTGCTCCTGGTCACCAACAACGCCTCCTGGACCTCGTGGCTGCAGAAACGAGATGATCGTCAATGCACCTGAAGCACTCGACATCGGTGGGCATCTGTCCATCGCCTTCCTGGTCACTGGCTAGTGACCCAGACTCTGTCCCCTCTGCTTTCAGGTTCTTCAGAACTCCGATCCACTCTTGGATCCACCCGGACACTTTTCTCCTGGTCGCCAGCAGCACTTTGCAGCAGATCGCCATAAGAAACGACGACGAAACCCGACCCCGAAAGGCACCTATGCACCCGGTTTCCCTGGGTGAGGTAACACGAGTACTCCGGTGCTCCCGTGGGTAGAGACTCTTCAAAGTCCTAGATCTCAAAGGGTTTTGTCCTAGTCCTCTTTTAAGTGTCCCTTTCCTCTATTTTCCCGATCCCGACTTTCTCCATAGAAGTTAACGGCGTATCGCGGTTGTGTATTTACACTGCACGCGTCTCCCGTGGGTCCCTTGTGTCACTACCTTGGGTGGTTCCTTGTGGTCCAAGCCCTTCTAGAGGCTCTAGGCCTAGTGTCTAGTTCAGTCGTGGTCCGCATACCACTTTATTGGTATATGGTTTGGTACGCCCCTAGGGCCCAAACGTGTATTTGTGCTATTACTGTAATTTAAGATCTTATAACCTATGTACTTCGAACTCTAGCCTCATAAAGAGACTAGAGGGGTGTGTTTAGTAATAAATACATATATTTTGAATATATACCTGGTGTGGTGCTCTTTCATTTGGTCACTCAAGAGATTATAGACTGGTAAAACAAGCTGCTTTACATTCCTTCAAGACTTAGCCTGAAGGCTGCTCTCCATAGCTACCACTAGGATAGCTTTCAATAAGGTTGTCTTTAACCTACCTACCATAAGAGTCGATTTGGACTGGTGCAAGGTGCCCACTACAATTAGTGGACAGCATATGCCAGGCCAACTTCTCACATTGGTGTGCAGCGTGTGGGATTCCAGCTTGCTATTGTTTTACCAGATAATCTCAATTGAATTGATCAACTGAAAACCACTAAAGGTACCTAAGGTACATATAATTTAAGCTTAGAATATCAGTAAGTTCTACTGAACTTAGAGTTGTGTGTTAAGGGATAGCACAACCCTTTCTACAACTCAAGAGAGTTTAGTAGGCCACACTAGAGTAGGTAGTGCATACACCACACCACACTAGTAATGTCTTTAAAAGCAGGATCCAAAGATGCCCTGCAGGAAGCCATTGAGCTTCCCCTCCAAGTATGACACACTCCCATTCTTGGAACTGAGAGCTTTGTGTAACGTGAGGAAATTAAGGACAGGCCAAAGTCCCACCACCCAACACCTCCAGGAGTTGTTGGTGGCTTATGATCTTAGTAAGTCTTCAGAGACTGAAGGGGTAGGAGCAGAGGGTGGGCCAGCAGATGAGGAAGGGGCCAGGGGTACTACTACCCCCAGCCCCCCTCTGAAACTGACCAGGAGGGTGACAATGACCCTGACCTGGAAAACCCAATCCCTTCTGGGGAAGATGAAGATGAGGATCTGGAGAACCACACCTTTGTCCCCCCAGGAAGGATTATGAGTGTGCTCAGAAAGTCTAGGTCTCCTTCTCAGGAGTCTAACCACTCTGGCACCTCCATAGGGAGCTCGGTTTCTTCTCACAGGAGGGAATCCTCTCATGAGAGAAGAAAGAGACTGGTCCAGTATGAGGAAACTCAACTGGAGATCAGGAAGAAGCAATTGGCTTTAGATAGAGAATCCCTAGATCTCCTTAAAGAGAGAAGAAAGTTGGGACTAGAGTCCCATGGTGGCAGCAATATCCCTAGAGATAGGGACAGGTCTTATGACCATAGAAACCTAAACAAGATTGTCCCTCCCTACCAGAGTGGGGATGACATCCACAAATGGATAACTGCACTGGAGAGGGCCTGTAAAGTTCAGAAGGTCCCCCAGAGGCAGTGGGCAGCAATCTTGTGGCTCTCCTTTGCAGACAAAGGTAGAGATAAGCTCCTCACTGTAAGAGAAGAGGATGCTGACAATTACACAGTCTTGAAGAGTGCTCTGATAGATGGGTTTGGCCTAACCACTGAACAGTATAGGTTGAAGTTCAGAGACACCCAAAAAGCTCAGACTCAAGACTAAGGGTGGGCGTAGTTCGCGAAGTAATGCTTCGCGAAGCTACGCAAAGTGCAGTTCGCGCTACGCAAGCTTCGCGTAGCACTACGCGAACTGCGTAGCGCACTGTTCGCAATGATTGCACAGTGCCGGATGCTTGTCCGCACTGTGCAATCATTGAAAACGGCAACTTGCACAGTGCGAGCTGTCTTTACTGCCGCTCGAGTAGATTTTTACTCGAGCGGCAGCTTTCAACGCGGACTGGTAGTTTCTCATCGCGAGCGGTCGCAAGCATACGCGACCACTCGCAATGAGAAACCTGACCTCCCCGCGTTGAGAATCTCGCCGGGAGGTTTATTTTCCACGCTCGCGATCGGCAACTTGATGTTGCTGATCGCGAACGAGGAAAAAGTCTCGCCGGGATGTCATTTTGCTTGCTCGCGGTCGCCAACTTGACGTTGAGGACCGCGAGCAAGCAAAAAATGACCGCGGCACTACGCTACGCTACGCTACGCGTGTTCGCACTGTGCTACGTGCAATTCGCGTTGTGCGAAGTAGCGCAAACTTCGCAAACTACGCGAGCGTAGCGTAGCACTTCGCCCAGGGTTACTCAAGACTGGGTTGATTTTGTAGATTGTGCTAAAAAGGCTCTGGAAGGTTGGATACATGGCAACAAAGTGCATGACTTTTTAGGATTGTACAATTTGATTATGAGGGAGCAGATCCTTAATAATTGTCAAAACCAGCTTTTGCACCAGTATCTGGTGGACTCTGATCTGACCTCTCCCCAAGAATTGGGAAAGAAGGCAGACAAATGGGTCAGAACCAGAGTAAAAACTAGAAATCAGGGTGGTGACCAGAAGAAAGATTCTACTAAGTCCCAAGAGAAAGGTGGGGATAAATCTAAGGATAAGTCCCCTACAGGGCCCCAAAATTCCTCTTCTGGGGGTGGGTCCCAAACTCCTTCCTCTCCTGAAAAGAAACCATATTGCCATGTCTGTAAAAAGCCTGGGCACTGGAAAACTGATCCCAGTTGCCCCAGGATTGGCAATAAAGAAAATGTTCCTCCCACAACTACTACCACCCCTCCTGGTACTACCAGTAGTAATCCTCCAGTTGGGAGTAGTGCACCCAAAAAGTTGGGTGCTTTTGCAAGAGGAACAGAGGTGGGCCCTAGTTTAGACAGGGACCCCTCAACAGACTCCTCTGACTCTGATGGTGGTATAGGATTTGCCACCTTTACCATGGGTCCCATAGCATTGGGCAGGTACAGACTGGAGCCAATGATTAATGGTCAGAAAGCTGTGGCATTTAGGGACACAGGGGCTAGTGTCACCATGGTGGCAGGGAAACTAGTCCCCCCTCACCAGCTTTTACCTGAGTTTAAATACCAGGTGACCAACATTGATGGTGTCAGAACAGATCACCCCATGGCCATAGTCAATCTCAGCTGGGAGGGGGTCACAGGCCCAAAAGAGTGGCAGTGTCCCCAACCCTACCTGTAGATTGCCTGATGGGCAATGATTTGGAAATTTCAGCCTGGGCTGAAGTTGAACACCAAACCCATCTTAGGATGTTGGGCGTCCCTGCAAAGGTTAGTGGGGCTGTGATGGCCACAGCCCCAGCCCAAGACTTTGGAGAGATGGAGCCTGAAAGAATGGCCCACTCTCCCCCAAAAGAGAGCAAAAGGGTTGAAGAAAAGTCTTCTTCCCCCAGACAGTAGGTAAGGGTCAGCCTCCTCAGGGAACTGACCCTACCCCTAGTGAAGGAACTGCCACAGAGGTAGTCAGGCCTGGCCTGGCCACACCCCTGATGGCAGAGGACCCTTCCACGGTGGTACCCAGTCTGGAGCAGGTAACCTGCCCCTCTCTACCCTGCCTCAGTCAGCCCAGGGCTGCAGAGGTCAGGGAGGTCAGTGGACCCCCCGGGCCCCCTGTCCAGAGGAAGCCCCCATCAGCAGATTAGGGGCAGCCAGTCTAGTGGCCCTAGCCAGGTGAAAATTCCTCTACACCCTGAGGGATCCCCCATACCTTTATGTAGGGACCTCCCCCAGAAGGACTCTGGTAGGCAAGGGCAAACCTGGGACCAGAAGGTTCCAAACCTGCCATGTCCCTCCAGTGTTCCATCCAAAGGGACCCAACCCCCAGCTGTAGGCAGCCAAAGGTTGACCCTTAGAGCAAAGTGCAACTCAGTCATGGAAAGACAGGCATACATGGTGACCAGTGATCTGAGGAAACTGAGGCCAACATTCCTAGGGCCTCACTTCCCTACTCAGACACCTCTCCAGCCTTGTACTTTACCTAAGCACACCAGAGGTAGTGATTCCCCATGGTGGAGACCCTCTCATACCCTTAGGGTGAGGGATTGCTTAGTGGACCATAACATAGGGGGCAACCATGCTAGTGCAGGTGCTTCCTTATATGGCCACTTAGTCAATATAGGCTCAACTGGCCAAGGTTAGCCTTATCTCCTTTCGTTTGGGGGGGTTATGTAGGAAGGTGGAATCTGACTATATGGTTGCCCCCACTTTTTTATGGTGTTTTGCTGGTTTATGACTTAGTTGGACTGGGATCCTGCTATTCAGGGCCCCAGTCTATCTGCTTTCTCTGTAAAATGGATTCCATGTGCCTTAGGCACATCTCTGATTGAGATCTGGAGTGCCCTTGTAAGTCCCTAGTATATGGTATACTATGTACCAAGGGCATAGGTACCTCAGAGGCCTGCCAGGGGCTGCAGCATGTATTATGCCACCCCTGGAAGGCCATCCAAACTGACACCACAGGTCTGCTACTGCAGCCTGGGTAAGGTGGTGCATGCACCTCTTACTGTGATATAGGTTACCTATATCACGAAATACATACACACCTAGAAACCTATAAGTCACTCCTAAGGCAGGCCTTATCAATCCTAAAGGCAGAGTGCATGGTTCCTATGTGAGAGGGTGCCCCTGCATGAGCAGGGCCCCTCTGCAGCGTTCGGAGACCATCTCTGATGCTGTTTGTAGTGCAGCCTGACCATATACTCTTAAGCGCATTATATCCTCGCGGTAAAATGCTAACTTTGGAATGGCTGCACCTAAACATGTCGTGTTTGGTGTCAAACATCTTGGAATACTACCCCCCGCCAATCCTGGCGGCGGGGGTAGCATTCCACCCTTCTAGAGGGAAAGACATGTTAACTCTGGCTTACCCGGTAACTTCTTTCTGAAGCCCTGGCATCACAAAATGGATGCTGCTGCCACAGACACAAGTCTGGCCTCCTGCTGCTGGACGAAACTCCGGCAGGGGAGGCCTGGACAATAGGTTTCCTGTTGCAGGGAGGTGTGACCACCTCCCCAGACAGGATAATGTGTATTGGGGCTGGGTGGGTGCACTCTTAGAGTGCTTTGAAGTCCTGCACTGGGGGAGCAAAAGGCTCCTCTGTGCATATGCCAGTTCAAACCAGCTCAGGGGCTACCTGCCCCTGCTCTGGCGCGAAACTGGACAAAGGGAAGTGGGTGTAGCCACCCCTCCCTTGACCCTCCCATAGGTGGGGTCATAGAGTTAGTCCCTCCCTGTTTTACTAGTTAAAATGGGGAACCCTTGCCACAGCAAGATTAGATATCCCTGGACTAAACTTTGAAACTGAATCCTGGACCTTCGACGCTCTACATCACGATTAGAGGACTGAAGAATCTCCCTTGGGGTCAAGGAGTGACTCCCTGCTTGGCAGGCACCAAAAACGATAACGACGGTCGCAAACTACGCCGCTCCCGCCGGAGTCCGAAGTCCCTGCAGCCCAAGAAGTGGATTTCCTGACTTCTCCAAGGCCATCGTGAGTCCCCAGCGAAGCTGAGGCAAGTGGACCCCACGAGTGACGAGGAACCGCGACCCCTGGGTACCGTGCACTATTATCGAGTGCAACCCCTTCACAACGTTCTACGAACCTGTGCTTTGGACCACGTGTGGTCCCAACCTCCAGCAGGAATCCCTCCGAAGATCAGAGGCCTACACCGTCCTGAGTGACCGTGGGCCCCTGTTGAGTGATTCCGCCCGAGGTGTCTTCGCGATCCCTTGCCAGCCGGCTCGTGGGTCCCCAGAAGACTTTCTAAAGAAACCAAAGGGCTCCCCTGGTTGCTCCAGGCCTGCCCTGACTTACCCTCGCTGGGTGAGTTCCCCAGACCTTGCTGGTCTGCACCATCGACAATCTTCAGCTACATCAAGACTTGCCGTTGCCAAGGCTTGTTGGGTCCAATCCGGTCGCCGACACCGCAGCACTCGACAGACATCGTGTACCAGTTTGAATCCTGCTCCTGGTCGCCAACAACGCCTCCTGGACCTCGTGGCTGCAGAAACGAGACGATCGTCAATGCACCTGAAGCACTCGACATCGGTGGGCATCTGTCCATCGCCTTCCTGGTCACTGGCTAGTGACCCAGACTCTGTCCCCTCTGCTTTCAGGTTCTTCAGAACTCCGATCCACTCTTGGATCCACCCGGACACTTTTCTCCTGGTCGCCAGCAGCACTTTGCAGCAGATCGCCATAAGAAACGACGACGAAACCCGACCCCGAAAGGCACCTATGCACCCGGTTTCCCTGGGTGAGGTAACACGAGTACTCCGGTGCTCCCGTGGGTAGATACTCTTCAAAGTCCTAGATCTCAAAGGGTTTTGTCCTAGTCCTCTTTTAAGTGTCCCTTTCCTCTATTTTCCCGATCCCGACTTTCTCCATAGAAGTTAACGGCGTATCGCGGTTGTGTATTTACACTGCACGCGTCTCCCGTGGGTCCCTTGTGTCACTACCTTGGGTGGTTCCTTGTGGTCCAAGCCCTTCTAGAGGCTCTAGGCCTAGTGTCTAGTTCAGTCGTGGTCCGCATACCACTTTATTGGTATATGGTTTGGTACGCCCCTAGGGCCCAAACGTGTATTTGTGCTATTACTGTAATTTAAGATCTTATAACCTATGTACTTCGAACTCTAGCCTCATAAAGAGACTAGAGGGGTGTGTTTAGTAATAAATACATATATTTTGAATATATACCTGGTGTGGTGCTCTTTCATTTGGTCACTCAAGAGATTATAGACTGGTAAAACAAGCTGCTTTACATTCCTTCAAGACTTAGCCTGAAGGCTGCTCTCCATAGCTACCACTAGGATAGCTTTCAATAAGGTTGTCTTTAACCTACCTACCATAAGAGTCGATTTGGACTGGTGCAAGGTGCCCACTACAATTAGTGGACAGCATATGCCAGGCCAACTTCTCACACTGACCAACTATGCCTTCCTGCCATTGTCCTGGGTCACATGACTGTGAACGGTCCTGCCGTTGGGGCTTGTGTATTACTTCCAGACAGTGACGCAAAGGAGGGTTACGTGTGAACAGATTGGGCCATCCTGGCAGCCCCACGTACAGTTCAAAGGGATTTGCCTACTGAACACACAAATGAACCTGACACCAGGCCTGCCCTGCCCTTTGTTAAACCAAACAGTTTGTAACCTTGATCAGGGGAAGGGGAAGAACTTTCCAGAATCAGTATTGGGGGTACAATAGGAAGTCCCCATACTCAAAGTCTGGCACCAGGTATAAATATTGGACCTCCAGAGCCACTCCTCAGAACACTTCTGGACCTGTGAAAGATTCAGAAGACAAACCGCCCTGCTGCCAGAGGACTGACCTACTGCTTGAGGGACTGCCTTGTGTCTGAAGAAGGAAGACTGAACGTGCTTGCCATTCTCCCATACCACCCAGAGTGAACCCAAGGGTCAGTTGGCTGAACTGTGTGAGCTACAGGGACACAACAAGCTCCAGAGGCCTCCCTGAAACTGCTCAGCTGGCCTTCTGCAACTGGGTGTGCCTAGATCTACCTGACCATTGCTACTGGCCTCTGCTGGAGTGAGGACTCATCCCCACTAGGTGTCCCCCAGGCCCTGGGCCCTTGAATGGCATCAGTGAAAGCTCCCCCAAAGAAACAGATGAATATCCTGATGTTTGGGCTCTTTGCGACCACAATAGGCCTGTTTCAGCTGGACTAACCTGGTCCCTGTATCTGACTCACACTTCATTGTGGTGGGCCTAAACTTGTGGCTTTCCCCCAGTCCACTACGACCAGATGACTGTAAGTGGTGCTTCGTGCTTTTAGGTGCTATTCATAAAAGATGCCTATTTTTTGCCTACACTATGCCTATATACAAGCACTACATGTGAGGCTAATCTGTGTAAGGTTTTCGTTGCTGTAATGATTGGGTATTTTACAGATGGCACCCCGAGATGCACATGTAGATCCAGTGTGAGGTGACGTTGCTTGCCAATAAACCTCATGTTACTTAAATGCCCAGCAACCAAGTGGCAAGCAAGAGGTGACTGTCAGAAGCTGTAGCTGTTGTGTGTACTTCAGGGAAAGGCAACAATACACATCAGTGAAGCAGCCCCTAGCATTGCAGACAGTGTGCGCTTTGATGCAGTCCCAGCTGTGTCTGTTGCAGGAAAGGTGTACTGTGTGGTGAGGTGGCTGAAGTGCCATATGGGTGGAGTTAATTGCACCTACCACACAAGGAAATTGTGCAAAGGAATATAATTCACTTGCCACAATTTGCCTTTCTGCAAGGCTGTGTGGCATGGTAATAAACGGATGCATTCTTCTGTTGATGCATCTCAGTACCTCATGCAAACATCAAGACAGGTTTGCTTGTGAGAAGCCAACGTTGTCTGAGCTGACCCTCTGGAAAGATCCAGTGGCTATGAAATTAAGTGCAAAACCAAAGGGGATGATGGACGGAGTGTTGAACATTGCAAACACTCACCCCCAGTCAACTGATCTGGGTTTAATCCATCATCATTCTTTAGCTCACTCCGCCACCCCAGTTCAGACATGGCCATATGCAAATCAGTCTGATCCTGTGCCTCATGGGAACAGTCCAGCCCGAACTGCCAAGCCATGTCTTCCCTGGACCGGAAACAAGCATCCTGGGACCGGTTTCTGGCTTACAGCCGTCATCAGCGGGGCTATCTTGAATCCAGTGGCAAAGTGAGCAAGGGACCCACGTCTGGGCATACCCTGCCAACTTAGGGCGAACATAGCAAAACCAAAGGGGATGATGGACGGAGTGTTGAACATTGCAAACACTCACCCCCAGTCAACTGATCTGGGTTTAATCCATCATCATTCTTTAGCTCACTCGCCACCCCAGTTCAGACATGGCCATATGCAAATCAGTCTGATCCTGTGCCTCATGGGAACAGTCCAGCCCGAACTGCCAAGCCATGTCTTCCCTGGACCGGAAACAAGCATCCTGGGACCGGTTTCTGGCTTACAGCCGTCATCAGCCAGGCTATCTTGAATCCAGTGGCAAAGTGAGCAAGGGACCCACGTCTGGGCATACCCTGCCAACTTAGGGCGTAACATAGCAAAACCAAAGGGGATGATGGACGGAGTGTTGAACATTGCAAACACTCACTCCCAGTCAACTGATCTGGGTTTAATCCATCATCATTCTTTAGCTCACTCCGCCACCCCAGTTCAGACATGGCCATATGCAAATCAGTCTGATCCTGTGCCTCATGGGAACAGTCCAGCCCGAACTGCCAAGCCATGTCTTCCTGGACCGGAAACAAGCATCCTGGGACCGGTTTCTGGCTTACAGCCGTCATCAGCCAGGCTATCTTGAATCCAGTGGCAAAGTGAGCAAGGGACCTGGCCATTTCTGAACTGGGGTGGCGGAGTGAGCTAAAGAATGATGATGGATTAAACCCAGATCAGTTGACTGGCTGATGACGGCTGGAATGCCAGAAACCGGTCCTAGGATGCTTGTTTCCGGTCCAGGGAAGACATGGCTTGGCAGTTCGGGCTGGACTGTTCCCATGAGGCCAGGGTCAGACTGATTTGCATATGGCCATGTCTGAACTGGGGTGGTGGAGTGAGCTAAAGAATGATGATGGATTAAACCCAGATCAGTTGACTGGGGGTGAGTGTTTGATTGGCTCAAGCGTATTTGGACATGGGCAGGGATAGCTTGGGTGGCTCTTATTTCCAGTCTGCAACCATGCTAAGGGTCACTTTAGGTGCAAAGTGGTATCTGGCAATGACAGCATCCCTGGTCATGCTAACAATGCTGATCCTTTGCATGCAAACCCTCTCTCTCCTCCTCCTCTGCCGAGATAGTGGTGCTCTCCATATGTTAAAATACAGGGAACTTTTCCCTATCAGGGTTGGAGCCAACTCCGTAAGTGGTTCATGTGGATCTTATACACCGATCTTTGATCTGTGTCATGTGTGTACATACATATGTGTGTGTGTGTGGGTATGTGGTCTGGGTGCATGATATCTGTTCATATATACACAAATATATTATCTACTGGCGGTCGCCAGTATATAGTTATAGTTAGGACCTATTTTCCATAGGAAATCCGCAACATTCCATTTGAAATAACTTTGGCGCCGGTTGACGAATCTTTGCGAAATTTACCAACTTGTTGGGGCGCTCCGGTCTGCTCCTATCCTGAAAGTCTCGGGGTGATTCGTCAAGCGGGGGCCGAGAAAAAAGGGGGTCCCAAAATGTGTTTTCCCCATTCATTTTTCCATAGGAACCGTTCATCGCGGCTACAGCCCGAACTGCTGAACGGAATTACACCAAATTTGGCAAATAGGTAGCCCTTGGTTCAGTGTCGTGCCTTTTGCTTAAATGGTGTAAATCCGTTTAGTAGTTCCTGAGAAAATCAAAAGTAAAGTCACATATATATCTGGGCGGAGCCTAACCACACATGTCATTGTGAGATCTGATTGGTTGTCAGCACTTCATCCTGGAATTGCTGGCAGCCATCTTGGGACCAATATACATGATAGTACCCCATTGAAATGCATTGTAGTGAATCAAAGATTGTGAGGGTTACCAAAAGGAGAACTATAAAGGGTGATAACAGACTTTAGTTACATTAGAATTCATTTGTTGATGGTACCATACTAATTTCAGGAATTGTGGTGTGTTCTAAGATGATTTTACCCTGTGAAATACCTTCTGCTGGGATATCATGAATCATGTTTGAGAGAAAACTATTTTCACATGCTTGTCCCATACAGTTTTGGAAGGTGCCCCAGAAGCTAAAATGAGAGCATATTTTCTGTAAATTCACATTATCTTTCTCAGTCATGTGAGAATGAAGTCTGACATTCTCAGTAAAACATGTACATCCAACAAGGGCAGAGACTGTCAGTTGATTCCTTTGTGTTCTACTGCAGCTTCCCAGAGTGTTCTAAAGAACAACTAGAGTGCTAACAGCCTTACTTATGACAAAAGTATGGCACACCTGAAGCCATCTTGATTGGAATAAACTGGTAACACTTAAAACATTTAATTTAAAAAGGAACAAAATGATGGGGTTCATTTTGTCATAGAAATTATGGTTAGTGCTGTAGAAAGAAAAATTAGGACATGTTTCAAGTGTGATCTCAAATATCTTCCTGTTATATTTCAACAGGAGCAGCCTGCCAGTTGATGCCTTTGTGTTCTACTGCAGCTTCCCAGAGTGTTCTAAAGAACAACTAGAGCGCTAACAGCCTTACTTATGACAAAAGTATGGCACACCTGAAGCCATCTTGATTGGAATAAACCGGTAACACTTAAAACATTTAATTTAAAAAGGAACAAAATGAGGGGGTTCTTTTTGAAATAGAAATTATGGTTAGTGCTGCAGAAAGAAAAATTAGGGCATGTTTTAAGTGAGATCTCAAATCCTCTTCTATTTCATTAGAAAATTCTGACATGCAGACTGAAACAATCACTTTCAATACCAGCAGCAGACTTCCAGTTAACTCCCTGGTGAGCAGTAGCTTTACTACAGTGATCTAATGAGCAACTAGAGTGCTAACATTCTGAATTTATGGCAAATGTGAGACACATCTGAATGCCTTCTTGATGGAATCAAAGTAAAAACTGAAAGCATTTCCTACTGAGGAGACTGCAGTAAATGAGGAAATTAGGAAACTTCATAACAAAGAAGTCTTCCAAGATGGCCACCAGAGAAAAAAGAGCCCAAATGTAGCACAAATATTACCCAGATGTAGCCCACATATAGCCCAATGACAAAGGTGTGCAAAACACTTTTTATTTTTAGTTTTTTTGCAGTTTTATGTAGTGCAGACTGGTCAGGTATTGGAGCGTTGCATCTTAAAACATGACCCCCTACACTACAAAAACACCACTGCACTACCCTAAACCCTAAAACACTACCCCCAGCACGACCCCCTACACTACACAAGCACCACTGCACAATCCTAAACCCTAAAACGCTACCCCCAGCATGACCCCCTACACTACCCAAACACCACTGCACTACCCTAAACCCTAAAACACTACCCCCAGCACGACCCCCTACACTACCCAAACACCACTGCACTACCCTAAAACACGACCCCCTACACTACACAAACACCACTGCACTACCTTAAACCCTAAAACACTACCCCCAGCACGACCCCCTACACTACACAAGCACCACTGCACTACCCTAAACCCTAAAACACTACCCCCAGCACGACTCCCTACACTACCCAAACTCCACTGCACTGCCTACCCTGAAACACACTGACCCCCTACACTACACAAACACCACTGCACTACCCTAAACCCTAAAACACTACCCCGACACGACCCCCTACACTACACAAGCACCACTGCACTACCCTAAACCCTAAAACACTACCCCCAGCACGACCCCTACACTGCCCGAACACCACTGCACTGCCCTAAACCCTGAAACACCAGCCCCTGCACGACCCCCTACACTGCCCGAACACCACTGCACTGCCCTAAACCCTAAAACTCTACCCCCAGCATGACCCCCTACACTGCCCAAACACCACTGCACTGTCCTAAACCCTAAAACACCACCCCCTTCACGACCCCCTACACTGCCCGAACACCACTGCACTGCCCTAAACCCTGAAACACCAGCCCCTGCACGACCCCCTACACTGCCCGAACACCACTGCACTACCCTAAACCCTAAAACACTACCCCCAGCACGACTCCCTACACTACCCAAACTCCACTGCACTACCCTAAAACATGACCCCCTACACTACACAAACACCACTGCACTACCCTAAACCCTAAAACACTACCCCCGACACGACCCCCTACACTACACAAGCACCACTGCACTACCCTAAACCCTAAAACACTACCCCCAGCACGACCCCCTACACTGCCCGAACACCACTGCACTGCCCTAAACCCTGAAACACCAGCCCCTGCACGACCCCCTACACTGCCCGAACACCACTGCACTGCCCTAAACCCTAAAACTCTACCCCCAGCATGACCCCCTACACTGCCCGAACACCACTGCACTGTCCTAAACCCTGAAACACCACCCCCTTCACGACCCCCTACACTGCCCGAACACCACTGCACTGCCCTAAACCCTGAAACACTACCCCCAGCAAGACCCCCTACACTGCCCGAACACCAATACACTGCCCGAACACCACTGCCCTAAACCCTGAAACACCACCCCCAGCACGACCCCCTACACGGCCCGAACACCACTGCACTGCCCTAAACCCTGAAACACCACCCCCAGCACGACCCCCTACACTGCCCGAACACCACTGCTCTGCCCAAAACCCTGAAACACCAGCCCCAGCACGACCCCCTACACTGCCCGAACACCACTGCACTGCCCTAAACCCTGAAACACCAGCCCCAGCACGACCCCCTACACTGCCCAAACACCACTGCACTACCCTAAACATTGAAACACCACCCCCAGCACGACCCCCTACACTGCCCGAGCACCACTGCACTGCCCTAAACCCTGAAACACTAGCCCCAGCACGACCCCTACACTGCCCAAACACCACTGCACTGCCCTAAACCCTGAAACACCACCCCCAGCACGACCCCCTACACTGCCCGAACACCACTGCACTGCCCTAAACCCTGAAACACCACCCCTGCATGACCCCCTACACTGCCCGAACACTACTGCACTGCCCTAAACCCTGAAACACCACCCCCAGCAAGACCCCCTACACTGCCCGAACACCACTGCACTGCCCTAAACCCTGAAACACCACCCCCAGCATGACCCACTACACTGCCCGAACACCACTGCACTGCCCTAAACCCTGAAACACCACCACCAGCATGACCCACTACACTGCCCGAACACCACTGCACTGCCCTAAACCCTGAAACACCACCCCCTGCACGACCCCGTACACTGCCCGAACACCACTGCACTGCCCTAAACCCTAAAACACCAGCCCCAGCACGACCGCCTACAATGCCCGAAAACCACTGCACTGCCCTAAACCCTGAAACACCAACCACAGCACGACCCCCTACACTGCCCGAACACCACTGCACTGCCCTAAACCCTCAAACACCAGCCCCAGCACGACCCCCTACACTGCCCGAACACCACTGCACTACCCTAAACCCTGAAACACCAGCCCCAGCAAGACCCCCTACACTGCCCGAACACCACTGCACTGCCCTAAACACTGAAACACCAGGCCCAGCAAGACCCCCTACACTGCCCGAACACCACTGCTCTGCCCTAAACCCTGAAACACCACCCCCAGCAAGACCACCTACACTGGCCGAACACCACTGCACTGCCCTAAACCCTGGAACACCACCCCCTGCATGACCCCCTACACTGCCCAAACACCACTGCACTTCCCTAAACCCTGAAACACCACCCCTGCACGACCCCCTACACTGCCCGAACACCACTGCACTGCCCTAAACCCTGAAACACCACCCCCAGCACAACCCCCTACACTGCCCGAACACCACTGCACTGCCCTAAACCCTGAAACACCACCCCCAGCACGACCCCCTACACTGCCCGAACACAACTGCACTGCCCTAAACCCTGAAACACTACCCCCAGCAAGACCCCCTACACTGCCCGAACACCACTGCACTGCCCTAAACCCTGAAACACCACCTCCAGCACGACCCCCTACACTGCCTGAACACCATTGCTCTGCCCTAAACCCTGAAACACTAGCACCAGCACGACCCCCTACACTGCCCGAACACCACTGCACTGCCCTAAACGCTGAAACACCACCCCCAGCACGACCCCCTACACTGCCCGAACACCACTGCACTGCCCTAAACCCTGAAACACCACCCCTAGTACGACCCCCTACACTGCCCGAACACCACTGCACTGCCCTAAACCCTGAAACACCACCCCCTTCACGACCCCCTACACTGCCCGAACACCACTGCACTGCCCTAAACCCTGAAACACCACCCCCAGCACAACCCCCTACACTGCCCGAACACCACTGCACTGCCCTAAACCCTAAAACACTACCCCGCATGACCCCCTACACTACCCAAACACCAATGCACTACCCTAATCCCTAAAACACTACCCCCGCACGACCTCCTACACTACCCAAAGACCACTGCACTACCCTAAACCCTAAAAACTACCCCTGCACGACTCCCTACACTACCCAAAGACCACTGCACTACCCTAAACCCTAAAACACGACCTCCTACACTACACAAACACCACTGCACTACCCTAAACCCTAAAACACTACCCCCTACACTACACAAGCACCACTGCACTATCCTAAACCCTAAAACGCTACCCCCAGCATGACCCCCTACACTACCCAAACACCACTGCACTACCCTAAACCCTAAAACACTACCCCCAGCACGACCCCCTACACTACCCAAACACCACTGCACTACCCTAAAACACGACCCCCTACACTACACAAACACCACTGCACTACCTTAAACCCTAAAACACTACCCACAGCACGACCCCCTACACTACACAAGCACCACTGCACTACCCTAAACCCTAAAACACTACCCCCAGCACGACCCCCTACACTACACAAACACCACTGCACTACCCTAAACCCTAAAACACTACCCCCAGCATGACTCCCTACACTACCCAAACTCCACTGCACTACCCTAAAACATGACCCCCTACACTACACAAACACCACTGCACTACCCTAAACCCTAAAACACTACCCCCGACACGACCCCCTACACTACACAAGCACCACTGCACTACCCTAAACCCTAAAACACTACCCCCAGCACGAGCCCTACACTGCCCGAACACCACTGCGCTGCCCTAAACCCTGAAACACCAGCCCCTGCACGACCCCCTACACTGCACGAAAACCACTGCACTGCCCTAAACCCTGAAACACCACCCCCAGCACGACCCCTACACTGCCCGAACACCACTGCACTGTCCTAAACCCTGAAACACCACCCCCTTCACGACCCCCTACACTGCCCGAACACCACTGCACTGCCCTAAACCCTGAAACACTACCCCCAGCAAGACCCCCTACACTGCCCGAACACCACTACACTGCCCGAACACCACTGCCCTAAACCCTGAAACACCACCCCCAGCACGACCCCCTACACTGCCCGAACACCACTGCACTGCCCTAAACCCTGAAACACCACCCCCAGCACGACCCCCTACACTGCCCGAACACCACTGCTCTGCCCAAAACCCTGAAACACCAGCCCCAGCATGACCCCCTACACTGCCCGAACACCACTGCACTGCCCTAAACCCTGAAACACCAGCCCCAGCACGACCCCCTACACTGCCCAAACACCACTGCACTACCCTAAACATTGAAACACCACCCCCAGCATGACCCCCTACACTGCCCGAGCACCACTGCACTGCCCTAAACCCTGAAACACTAGCCCCAGCATGACCCCTACACTGCCCAAACACCACTGCACTGCCCTAAACCCTGAAACACCACCCCCAGCACGACCCCCTACACTGCCCGAACACCACTGCACTGCCCTAAACCCTGAAACACCACCCCTGCACGACCCCCTACACTGCCCGAACACTACTGCACTGCCCTAAACCCTGAAACACCACCCCCAGCAAGACCCCTACACTGCCCGAACACCACTGCACTGCCCTAAACCCTGAAACACCACCCCCAGCAAGACCCCTACACTGCCCGAACACCACTGCACTGTCCTAAACCCTGAAACACCACCCCCTTCACGACCCCCTACACTGCCCGAACACCACTGCACTGCCCTAAACCCTGAAACACTACCCCCAGCAAGACCCCCTACACTGCCCGAACACCACTACACTGCCCGAACACCACTGCCCTAAACCCTGAAACACCACCCCCAGCACGACCCCCTACACTGCCCGAACACCACTGCTCTGCCCAAAACCCTGAAACACCAGCCCCAGCACGACCCCCTACACTGCCCGAACACCACTGCACTGCCCTAAACCCTGAAACACCAGCCCCAGCACGACCCCCTACACTGCCCGAACACCACTGCACTGCCCTAAACCCTGAAACACTACCCCCAGCAAGACCCCCTACACTGCCCGAACACCACTGCAGTGCCCTAAACCCTGAAACACCACCTCCAGCACGACCCCCTACACTGCCTGAACACCACTGCACTGCCCTAAACCCTGAAACACTAGCACCCAGCACGACCCCCTACACTGCCCGAACACCACTGCACTGCCCTAAACCCTGAAACACCACCCCTAGCACGACCCCCTACACTGCCCGAACACCACTGCACTGCCCTAAACCCTGAAACACCACCCCCTGCACGACCCCCTACACTGCCCGAACACCACTGCACTGCCCTAAACCCTGAAACACCACCCCCAGCACAACCCCCTACACTGCCCGAACACCACTGCACTGCCCTAAACCCTAAAACACTACCCCCTGCATGACCCCCTACACTACCCAAACACCAATGCACTACCCTAAACCCTAAAACACTACCCCCAGCACGACCTCCTACACTACCCAAAGACCACTGCACTGCCCTAAACCCTGAAACACTACCCCTGCACGACTCCCTACACTGCCCAAAGACCACTGCACTACCCTAAACCCTAAAACACGACCCCCTACACTACCACAAACACCACTGCACTACCCTAAACCCTAAACACCAGCTAGCCCCCTACACTACACAAGCACCACTGCACTATCCTAAACCCTAAAACACTACCCCCAGCATGACCCCCTACACTACCCAAACACCACTGCACTACCCTAAACCCTAAAACACTACCCCCAGCACGACCCCCTACACTGCCCAAACACCACTGCACTGCCCTAAACCCTGAAACACCACCCCTGCACGACCCCCTACACTGCCCGAACACCACTGCACTGCCCTAAACCCTAAAACACTACCCACAGCACGACCCCCTACACTGCACAGAACACCACTGCACTGCCCTAAACCCTGAAACACCACCCCCAGCACGACCCCCTACACTGCCCGAACACCACTGCACTGCCCTAAACCCTGAAACACTACCCCCAGCATGACTCCCTACACTGCCCGAAACTCCACTGCACTACCCTAAAACACTGACCCCCTACACTACACAGAACACCACTGCACTGCCCTAAACCCTGAAACACCACCCCCAGCACGACCCCCTACACTGCCCGAAGCACCACTGCACTGCCCTAAACCCTGAAACACCACCCCCAGCACGAGCCCCTACACTGCCCGAACACCACTGCGCTGCCCTAAACCCTGAAACACCAGCCCCTGCACGACCCCCTACACTGCCCGAACACCACTGCACTGCCCTAAACCCTGAAACACCACCCCCAGCACGACCCCTACACTGCCCGAACACCACTGCACTGTCCTAAACCCTGAAACACCACCCCCTGCACGACCCCCTACACTGCCCGAACACCACTGCACTGCCCTAAACCCTGAAACACTACCCCCAGCAAGACCCCCTACACTGCCCGAACACCACTACACTGCCCGAACACCACTGCCCTAAACCCTGAAACACCACCCCCAGCACGACCCCTACACTGCCCGAACACCACTGCACTGCCCTAAACCCTGAAACACCACCCCCAGCACGACCCCCTACACTGCCCGAACACCACTGCACTGCCCAAAACCCTGAAACACCAGCCCCAGCATGACCCCCTACACTGCCCGAACACCACTGCACTGCCCTAAACCCTGAAACACCAGCCCCAGCACGACCCCCTACACTGCCCAAACACCACTGCACTACCCTAAACCCTGAAACACCACCCCCAGCATGACCCCCTACACTGCCCGAGCACCACTGCACTGCCCTAAACCCTGAAACACTAGCCCCAGCACGACCCCTACACTGCCCAAACACCACTGCACTGCCCTAAACCCTGAAACACCACCCCCAGCACGACCCCCTACACTGCCCGAACACCACTGCACTGCCCTAAACCCTGAAACACCACCCCTGCACGACCCCCTACACTGCCCGAACACCACTGCACTGCCCTAAACCCTGAAACACCACCCCCAGCAAGACCCCCTACACTGCCCGAACACCACTGCACTGCCCTAAACCCTGAAACACCACCCCCAGCAAGACCCCTACACTGCCCGAACACCACTGCACTGTCCTAAACCCTGAAACACCACCCCCAGCACGACCCCCTACACTGCCCGAACACCACTGCACTGCCCTAAACCCTGAAACACTACCCCCAGCAAGACCCCCTACACTGCCCGAACACCACTACACTGCCCGAACACCACTGCCCTAAACCCTGAAACACCACCCCCAGCACGACCCCCTACACTGCCCGAACACCACTGCACTGCCCTAAACCCTGAAACACCACGCCCCAGCACGACCCCCTACACTGCCCGAACACCACTGCACTGCCCTAAACCCTGAAACACCACCCCCAGCACGACCCCCTACACTGCCCGAACACAACTGCACTGCCCTAAACCCTGAAACACTACCCCCAGCAAGACCCCTACACTGCCCGAACACCACTGCACTGCCCTAAACCCTGAAACACCACCTCCAGCACGACCCCCTACACTGCCTGAACACCATTGCTCTGCCCTAAACCCTGAAACACTAGCACCAGCACGACCCCCTACACTGCCCGAACACCACTGCACTGCCCTAAACGCTGAAACACCACCCCCAGCACGACCCCCTACACTGCCCGAACACCACTGCACTGCCCTAAACCCTGAAACACCACCCCTAGTACGACCCCCTACACTGCCCGAACACCACTGCACTGCCCTAAACCCTGAAACACCACCCCTTCACGACCCCTACACTGCCCGAACACCACTGCACTGCCCTAAACCCTGAAACACCACCCCCAGCACAACCCCCTACACTGCCCGAACACCACTGCACTGCCCTAAACCCTAAAACACTACCCCCGCATGACCCCCTACACTACCCAAACACCAATGCACTACCCTAATCCCTAAAACACTACCCCCCGCACGACCTCCTACACTACCCAAAGACCACTGCACTACCCTAAACCCTAAAAAACTACCCCTGCACGACTCCCTACACTACCCAAAGACCACTGCACTACCCTAAACCCTAAAACACGACCTCCTACACTACACAAACACCACTGCACTACCCTAAACCCTAAAACACTACCCCCTACACTACACAAGCACCACTGCACTATCCTAAACCCTAAAACGCTACCCCCAGCATGACCCCCTACACTACCCAAACACCACTGCACTACCCTAAACCCTAATAAACTACCCCCAGCACGATCCCCTACACTACCCATACACCACTGCACTACCCTAAAACACGACCCCTACACTACACAAACACCACTGCACTACCTTAAACCCTAAAACACTACCCACAGCACGACCCCCTACACTACACAAGCACCACTGCACTACCCTAAACCCTAAAACACTACCCCCAGCACGACCCCTACACTACACAAACACCACTGCACTACCCTAAACCCTAAAACACTACCCCCAGCACGACTCCCTACACTACCCAAACTCCACTGCACTACCCTAAAACATGACCCCCTACACTACACAAACACCACTGCACTACCCTAAACCCTAAAACACTACCCCCGACACGACCCCCTACACTACACAAGCACCACTGCACTACCCTAAACCCTAAAACACTACCCCCAGCACGAGCCCTACACTGCCCGAACACCACTGCGCTGCCCTAAACCCTGAAACACCAGCCCCTGCACGACCCCCTACACTGCACGAAAAACACTGCACTGCCCTAAACCCTGAAACACCACCCCCAGCACGACCCCCTACACTGCCCGAACACCACTGCACTGTCCTAAACCCTGAAACACCACCCCCTTCACGACCCCCTACACTGCCCGAACACCACTGCACTGCCCTAAACCCTGAAACACTACCCCCAGCAAGACCCCCTACACTGCCCGAACACCACTACACTGCCCGAACACCACTGCCCTAAACCCTGAAACACCACCCCCAGCACGACCCCCTACACTGCCCGAACACCACTGCACTGCCCTAAACCCTGAAACACCACCCCCAGCACGACCCCCTACACTGCCCGAACACCACTGCTCTGCCCAAAACCCTGAAACACCAGCCCCAGCATGACCCCCTACACTGCCCGAACACCACTGCACTGCCCTAAACCCTGAAACACCAGCCCCAGCACGACCCCCTACACTGCCCAAACACCACTGCACTACCCTAAACATTGAAACACCACCCCCAGCATGACCCCCTACACTGCCCGAGCACCACTGCACTGCCCTAAACCCTGAAACACTAGCCCCAGCATGACCCCTACACTGCCCAAACACCACTGCACTGCCCTAAACCCTGAAACACCACCCCCAGCACGACCCCCTACACTGCCCGAACACCACTGCACTGCCCTAAACCCTGAAACACCACCCCTGCACGACCCCCTACACTGCCCGAACACTACTGCACTGCCCTAAACCCTGAAACACCACCCCCAGCAAGACCCCCTACACTGCCCGAACACCACTGCACTGCCCTAAACCCTGAAACACCACCCCCAGCAAGACCCCTACACTGCCCGAACACCACTGCACTGTCCTAAACCCTGAAACACCACCCCCTTCACGACCCCCTACACTGCCCGAACACCACTGCACTGCCCTAAACCCTGAAACACTACCCCCAGCAAGACCCCCTACACTGCCCGAACACCACTACACTGCCCGAACACCACTGCCCTAAACCCTGAAACACCACCCCCAGCACGACCCCCTACACTGCCCGAACACCACTGCTCTGCCCAAAACCCTGAAACACCAGCCCCAGCACGACCCCCTACACTGCCCGAACACCACTGCACTGCCCTAAACCCTGAAACACCAGCCCCAGCACGACCCCCTACACTGCCCAAACACCACTGCACTACCCTAAACATTGAAACACCACCCCCAGCACGACCCCTACACTGCCCGAGCACCACTGCACTGCCCTAAACCCTGAAACACCACCCCCAGCACGACCCCCTACACTGCCCGAACACCACTGCACTGCCCTAAACCCTGAAACACCACCCCTGCATGACCCCCTACACTGCCCGAACACTACTGCACTGCCCTAAACCCTGAAACACCACCCCCAGCAAGACCCCCTACACTGCCCGAACACCACTGCACTGCCCTAAACCCTGAAACACCACCCCCAGCATGACCCACTACACTGCCCGAACACCACTGCACTGCCCTAAACCCTGAAACACCACCACCAGCATGACCCACTACACTGCCCGAACACCACTGCACTGCCCTAAACCCTGAAACACCACCCCCTGCACGACCCCGTACACTGCCCGAACACCACTGCACTGCCCTAAACCCTAAAACACCAGCCCCAGCACGACCGCCTACAATGCCCGAAAACCACTGCACTGCCCTAAACCCTGAAACACCAACCACAGCACGACCCCCTACACTGCCCGAACACCACTGCACTGCCCTAAACCCTCAAACACCAGCCCCAGCACGACCCCCTACACTGCCCGAACACCACTGCACTACCCTAAACCCTGAAACACCAGCCCCAGCATGACCCCCTACACTACCCAAACACCACTGCACTACCCTAAACCCTAGAAACACTACCCCCGACACAGACCCCCTACACTACACAAGCACCACTGCACTGCCCTAAACCCTGAAACACTACCCCCAGCACGACCCCCTACACTGCCCGAACACCACTGCACTGCCCTAAACCCTGAAACACCAGCCCCTGCACGACCCCCTACACTGCCCGAACACCACTGCACTGCCCTAAACCCTGAAACACTCTACCCCCAGCATGACCCCCTACACTGCCCGAACACCACTGCACTGTCCTAAACCCTGAAACACCACCCCCAGCACGACCCCCTACACTGCCCGAACACCACTGCACTGCCCTAAACCCTGAAACACTACCCCCAGCAAGACCCCTACACTGCCCGAACACCAATACACTGCCCGAACACCACTGCCCTAAACCCTGAAACACCACCCCCAGCACGACCCCTACACGGCCCGAACACCACTGCACTGCCCTAAACCCTGAAACACCACCCCCCAGCACGACCCCCTACACTGCCCGAACACCACTGCTCTGCCCTAAACCCTGAAACACCAGCCCCAGCACGACCCCCTACACTGCCCGAACACCACTGCACTGCCCTAAACCCTGAAAACACCAGCCCCAGCACGACCCCCTACACTGCCCAAACACTCCACTGCACTACCCTAAACCCTGAAACACCACCCCCAGCACGACCCCCTATACTGCCCGAGCCCCACTGCACTGCCCTAAACCCTGAAACACTAGCCCCAGCACGACCCCCTACACTGCCCAAACACCACTGCACTGCCCTAAACCCTGAAACACCACCCCCAGCACGACCCCCTACACTGCCCGAACACCACTGCACTGCCCTAAACCCTGAAACACCACCCCTGCATGACCCCCTACACTGCCCAAACACCACTGCACTACCCTAAACTCTAAACCCTGAAACACCACCCCCAGCAAGACCTCCCTACACTGCCCAAACACCACTGCACTGCCCTAAACCCTCAAACACCACCCCCAGCACGACCCCCTACACTGCCCGAACACCACTGCACTAGCCCTAAACCCTGAAACACCACCACCAGCATGACCCACTACACTGCCCGAACACCACTGCACTGCCCTAAACCCTGAAACACCACCCCTGCACGACCTCCGTACACTGCCCGAACACCACTGCACTGCCCTAAACCCTAAAACACCAGCCCCAGCACGACCCGCCTACACTGCCCGAAACACCACTGCACTGCCCTAAACCCTGAAACACCACCCCCAGCACGACCCCCTACACTGCCCGAACACCACTGCTACTGCCCCCTAAACCCTCTAAACACCACGCCCCAGCACGACCCCCTACACTGCCCGAACACCACTGCACTACCCTAAACCCTGAAACACCAGCCCCAGCAAGACCCCCTACACTGCCCGAACACCACTGCACTGCCCTAAACCCTGAAACACCAGGCCCAGCAAGACCCCTACACTGCCCGAACACCACTGCTCTGCCCTAAACCCCTGAAACACCACCCCCAGCAAGACCACCTACACTGGCCGAACACCACTGCACTGCCCTAAACCCTGGAACACCACCCCCTGCACGACCCCCTACACTGCCCAAACACCACTGCACTTCCCTAAACCCTGAAACACCACCCCCAGCACGACCCCCTACACTGCCCGAACACCACTGCACTGCCCTAAACCCTGAAACACCACCCCCAGCACGACCCCCTACACTGCCCGAACACCACTGCACTGCCCTAAACCCTGAAACACCACCCCCAGCACGACCCCCTACACTGCCCGAACACACACTGCACTGCCCTAAACCCAATACGTAACTGAACGAAGTA